>OX457031.1:44573029-45140556 GCA_949752745.1 Protula sp. h YS-2021 | reverse complement strand
TTACATAAGAGGTAAATCGGTGACCTTGACCTTCTCGGTCACGGTCAAGGTCAAAAACGGAAGTTGACTATTATCTCGAAAACGGTTAGAGATAGAGCGATTTTGAGCTTATTTTCAACCCTTTAAGCCTAAACAACGTTAAATAAGGGGTAGCTCGGTGACCTTGACCTTCTGGGTCATGGTCAAAGTCAAAAACCGGAAGTTGACTATTATCTCGAAAACGGTTAGAGATAGAGCGATTTTGAGCTCATTTTCGACCCTTTGGGCCTAAACAACGTTACATAAGAAGGTACCTCGGTGACCTGACCTTCTGGGTCACGGTCAAGGTCAAAAACCGGAAGTTGACTATTATCTCGAAAACGGTTAGAGATAGAGCGATTTTGAGCTCACTTTCGACCCTTTAAGCCTAAACAACGTTACAAAAGAGGTACCTCGGTGACCTTGACCTTCTGGGTCATGGTCAAGGTCAAAAACCGGAAGTTGACTATTATCTCGAAAACGGTTAGAGATAGAGCGATTTTGAGCTCATTTCGACCCTTTGGGCCTAAACGACGTTACATAAGAGGTACCTCGGTGACCTTGACCTTCTGGGTCACAGTCAAGGTCAAAACCAGAAGTTGACTATTATCTCGAAAACGGTTAGAGACAGAACGATTTTGAGCTCATTTTCGACCCTTTGGGCCTAAACAACGTTACATGAGAGGTAACTCGGTGACCTTGACCTTCTGGGTCACGGTCAAGGTCAAAAACTGGAAGTTGACTACTATCTCGAAAACGGTTAGAGATAGAGCGATTTTGAGCTCATTTTCGACCCTTTGGGCCTAAACAACGTTACATAAGAGGTACCTCGGTGATCTCGACCTCCTCCATCATGGTCATGGTCAAAAACTGCAAATTGACCAGTATCTCAAAAACGGTTAGGAAAACTGAATTTGATTTTTTGTGCCCAAATGAGGTTACATTATATTCACTTCGATGGCCTCGTTCAAGAGAATAATCCGAAGCTGACAATTATGTTGAAATACTGAAAAATGTGTCTTTGACCAAATATGTTGTGTCTCTGCCCTTGCAAGTGGGTACTATTTCGCTACGTGTAGCGAAATTCGGTCTAGTTCCTTCCTTTTTTTTTTCTTTTTTTTTTCCGTCACGGAGGTTTCCAGAAAACTCCTCCTACGCTATTTGACGTAGGACGATGAAATTTGGCACAGAGATAGAGGGTGATGAGATGTCGTGAAATCCGCAATTTTTTTGACCTTGACCTTCAAGGTCAAGGTCAAATTGAGGTCAAAGTTTTTTTACCTCAAAGTGGTTTCCAGAAAACTCCTCCTAGGCTATTTGACGGAGAACGATGAAATTTGGCACAGAGATAGAGGATGATAAGATGTCGTGAAATCCGCAAAAATGTTTGACCTTGACCTTCAAGATCAAGGTCAAATTGAGGTCAAAATATTTTTTCAAAAACCTCTTCCATCACGAAAAATTGCTGGAAATAGCGCTCAAATCCTTGTTTCAACCCGTGTACGGTGTCAGTAGGCAGAGTAACATCATGGATGGAATCTCGACATTCAGTGTCCAAGGTCAAGGTCATGTGACTTTTGTATATTGAATTCCGTTAGAGAAAAATTGTCCATTATCTCGAAAACGGTTAGAGATTTTGAGCTTATTTTCGACCCTTTGGGCCTGAAAGACGTTATATAAGAGGTACCTCGGTGACCTTGACCTCCTCCGTCACGGTCAAGGTCTAAAAACCGGAAGTTGACTATTATCTCGAAAACGGTTAGAGATAGAGCGATTTTGAGCTCATTTTCGACCCTTTGGGCCAAAGCAACGTTACATAAGAGGTACCTCGGTGACCTTGACCTTCTGGGTCACGGTCAAGGTCAAAAACCGGAAGTTGACTATTATCTCGAAAACGGTTAGAGATAGAGCGATTTTGAGCTTATTTTCGACCCTTTAAGTCTAAACACCGTTACAAAAGAGACACCTCGGTGACCTTGACCTTCTGGGTCATGGTCAAGGTCAAAACCGGAAGTTGACTATTATCTCGAAAACGGTTAGAGATAGAGCGATTTTGAGCTCATTTTCGACCCTTTGGGCCTAAACAACGTTACATGAGAGGTACCTCGGTGACCTTCAAATCCTCCATCAAGGTCAAGGTCAAAAACCGGAAGTTGACCATTATCTCGAAAACGGTTAGAGATAGAGCGATTTTGAGCTTACTTTCGACCCTTTGGGCCTGAAAGACGTTATATAAGAGGTACCTCGGTGACCTTGACCTCCTCCGTCAAGGTCAAGGTCAAAAACCGGAAGTTGACCATTATCTCGAAAACGGTTAGAGATAGAACGATTTTGAGCTCATTTTCGACCCTTAAAAGCCTAAATCAACGTTACATAAGAGGTACCTCGGTGACCCTTGAACTTCTGGGTCACGGTCAAGGTCAAAAACCGGAAGTTGACTATTATCTCGAAAATGGTTAAAGATAGAGCGATTTTGAGCTCATTTTCGACACTTTGGGCCTAAACGACGTTACATAAGAGGTACCTCGGTGACCTTGAACTTCTGGGTCACGGTCAAGGTCAAAAACCGGAAGTTGGACTATTATCTCGAAACGGTTAGAGATAGAGCGATTTTGAGCTCACTTTCGACCCTTTAAGCCTAAACAACGTTACATAAGAGGTACCTCGGTGACCTTGACCTTCTGGGTCACGGTCAAGGTCAAAAACCGGAAGTTGACTATTATATCGAAAATGGTTATAGATAGAGCGATTTTGAGCTCATTTTCAACCCTTTGGGCCTAAACAACGTTAACTCGTATTCGTTACATAAGAGGTAAATCGGTGACCTTGACCTTCTCGGTCACGGTCAAGGTCAAAAACCGGAAGTTGACTATTATCTCGAAAACGGTTAGAGATAGAGCGATTTTGAGCTTATTTTCAACCCTTTAAGCCTAAACAACGTTAAATAAGGGGTAGCTCGGTGACCTTGACCTTCTGGGTCATGGTCAAAGTCAAAAACCGGAAGTTGACTATTATCTCGAAAACGGTTAGAGATAGAGCGATTTTGAGCTCATTTTCGACCCTTTGGGCCTAAACAACGTTACATAAGAGGTACCTCGGTGACCTTGACCTTCTGGGTCACGGTCAAGGTCAAAAACCGGAAGTTGACTATTATCTCGAAAACGGTTAGAGATAGAGCGATTTTGAGCTTATTTTCGACCCTTTAAGTCTAAACAACGTTACAAAAGAGACACCTCGGTGACCTTGACCTTCTGGGTCATGGTCAAGGTCAAAAACCGGAAGATGGTTAAAGATAGAGCGATTTTGAGCTCATTTTCGACCCTTTGGGCCTAAACAACGTTACATAAGAGGTACCTCGGTGACCTTGACCTTCTGGGTCATGGTCAAGGTCAAAAACCGGAAGTTGACCATTATCTCGAAAACGGTTAGAGATAGAGCGATTTTGAGCTTACTTTCGACCCTTTGGGCCTGAAAGACGTTATATAAGAGGTACCTCGGTGACCTTGACCTCCTCCGTCAAGCTCAAGGTCAAAAACCGGAAGTTGACCATTATCTCGAAAACGGTTAGAGATAGAGCGATTTTGAGCTTACTTTCGACCCTTTGGGCCTGAAAGACGTTATATAAGAGGTACCTCGGTGACCTTGACCTCCTCCGTCAAGGTCAAGGTCAAAAACCGGAAGTTGACCATTATCTCGAAAACGGTTAGAGATAGAACGATTTTGAGCTCATTTTCGACTCTTAAAGCCTAAACAACGTTACATAAGAGGTACCTCGGTGACCTTGACCTTCTGGGTCACGGTCAAGGTCAAAAACCAGAAGTTGACTTTTATCTCGAGAATGGTTAAAGATAGAACGATTTTGAGCTCATTTTCGACACTTTGGGCCTAAACGACGTTACATAAGAGGTACCTCGGTGACCTTGACCTTCTGGGTCACGGTCAAGGTCAAAAACCGGAAGTTGACTATTATCTCGAAAACGGTTAGAGATAGAGCGATTTTGAGCTCACTTTCGACCCTTTAAGCCTAAACAACGTTACATAAGAGGTACCTCGGTGACCTTGACCTTCTGGGTCACGGTCAAGGTCAAAAACCGGAAGTTGACTTTTATCTCGAGAATGGTTAAAGATAGAGCGATTTTGAGCTCATTTTCGACACTTTGGGCCTAAACGACGTTACATAAGAGGTACCTCGGTGACCTTGACCTTCTGGGTCACGGTCAAGGTCAAAAACCGGAAGTTGACTATTATCTCGAAAACGGTTAGAGATAGAGCGATTTTGAGCTCATTTTCGACTCTTAAAGCCTAAACAACGTTACATAAGAGGTACCTCGGTGACCTTGACTTTCTGGGTCACGGTCAAGGTTAAAAACCGGAAGTTGACTATTATATCGAAAATGGTTATAGATAGAGTGATTTTGAGCTCATTTCCAACCCTTTGGGCCTAAACAACGTTAACTCCTATTCGTCACATAAGAGGTATCTCGGTGACCTTGACCTTCTCGGTCACGGTCAAGGTCAAAAACCGGAAGTTGACTATTATCTCGAAAACGGATAGAGATAGAGCGATTTTGAGCTCATTTTCGACCCTTTGGGCCTAAACAACGTTACATAAGAGGTACCTCGGTGACCTTGACCTTCTCGGTCACGGTCAAGGTCAAAAACCGAAAGTTGACTATTATCTCGAAAACGGTTAGAGATAGAGCGATTTTGAGCTCATTTTCGACCCTTTGGGCCTAAACAACATTACATAAGAGGTACCTCGGTGACCTTGACCTTCTGGGTCATGGTCAAGGTCAAAAACCGGAAGTTGACTATTATCTCGAAAACGGTTAGAGATAGAGCGATTTTGAGCTTACTTTCGACCCTTTGGGCCTGAAAGACGTTATATAAGAGGTACCTCGGTGACCTTGACCTCCTCCGTCAAGGTCAAGGTCAAAAACCGGAAGTTGACCATTATCTCGAAAACGGTTAGAGATAGAGCGATTTTGAGCTCATTTTCGACCCTTAAAGCCTAAACAACGTTACATAAGAGGTACCTCGGTGACCTTGACCTTCTGGGTCACGGTCAAGGTCAAAAACCGGAAGTTGACTTTTATCTCGAGAATGGTTAAAGATAGAGCGATTTTGAGCTCATTTTCGACACTTTGGGCCTAAACGACGTTACATAAGAGGTACCTCGGTGACCTTGACCTTCTGGGTCACGGTCAAGGTCAAAAACCGGAAGTTGACTATTATCTCGAAAACGGTTAGAGATAGAGCGATTTTGAGCTCACTTTCGACCCTTTAAGCCTAAACAACGTTACATAAGAGGTACCTCGGTGACCTTGACCTTCTGGGTCACGGTCAAGGTCAAAAACCGGAAGTTGACTATTATATCGAAAATGGTTATAGATAGAGCGATTTTGAGCTCATTTTCGACCCTTAAAGCCTAAACAACGTTACATAAGAGGTACCTCGGTGACCTTGACCTTCTGGGTCACGGTCAAGGTCAAAAACCGGAAGTTGACTATTATCTCGAAAACGGTTAGAGATAGAGCGATTTTGAGCTCATTTTCGACCCTTTGGGCCTAAACAACGTTACATAAGAGGTACCTCGGTGACCTTGACCTTCTGGGTCATGGTCAAGGTCAAAAACCGGAAGTTGACCATTATCTCGAAAACGGTTAGAGATAGAGCGATTTTGAGCTTACTTTCGACCCTTTGGGCCTGAAAGACGTTATATAAGAGGTACCTCGGTGACCTTGACCTCCTCCGTCAAGCTCAAGGTCAAAAACCGGAAGTTGACCATTATCTCGAAAACGGTTAGAGATAGAGCGATTTTGAGCTTACTTTCGACCCTTTGGGCCTGAAAGACGTTATATAAGAGGTACCTCGGTGACCTTGACCTCCTCCGTCAAGGTCAAGGTCAAAAACCGGAAGTTGACCATTATCTCGAAAACGGTTAGAGATAGAACGATTTTGAGCTCATTTTCGACTCTTAAAGCCTAAACAACGTTACATAAGAGGTACCTCGGTGACCTTGACCTTCTGGGTCACGGTCAAGGTCAAAAACCAGAAGTTGACTTTTATCTCGAGAATGGTTAAAGATAGAACGATTTTGAGCTCATTTTCGACACTTTGGGCCTAAACGACGTTACATAAGAGGTACCTCGGTGACCTTGACCTTCTGGGTCACGGTCAAGGTCAAAAACCGGAAGTTGACTATTATCTCGAAAACGGTTAGAGATAGAGCGATTTTGAGCTCACTTTCGACCCTTTAAGCCTAAACAACGTTACATAAGAGGTACCTCGGTGACCTTGACCTTCTGGGTCACGGTCAAGGTCAAAAACCGGAAGTTGACTTTTATCTCGAGAATGGTTAAAGATAGAGCGATTTTGAGCTCATTTTCGACACTTTGGGCCTAAACGACGTTACATAAGAGGTACCTCGGTGACCTTGACCTTCTGGGTCACGGTCAAGGTCAAAAACCGGAAGTTGACTATTATCTCGAAAACGGTTAGAGATAGAGCGATTTTGAGCTCATTTTCGACTCTTAAAGCCTAAACAACGTTACATAAGAGGTACCTCGGTGACCTTGACTTTCTGGGTCACGGTCAAGGTTAAAAACCGGAAGTTGACTATTATATCGAAAATGGTTATAGATAGAGTGATTTTGAGCTCATTTCCAACCCTTTGGGCCTAAACAACGTTAACTCCTATTCGTCACATAAGAGGTATCTCGGTGACCTTGACCTTCTCGGTCACGGTCAAGGTCAAAAACCGGAAGTTGACTATTATCTCGAAAACGGATAGAGATAGAGCGATTTTGAGCTCATTTTCGACCCTTTGGGCCTAAACAACGTTACATAAGAGGTACCTCGGTGACCTTGACCTTCTCGGTCACGGTCAAGGTCAAAAACCGAAAGTTGACTATTATCTCGAAAACGGTTAGAGATAGAGCGATTTTGAGCTCATTTTCGACCCTTTGGGCCTAAACAACATTACATAAGAGGTACCTCGGTGACCTTGACCTTCTGGGTCATGGTCAAGGTCAAAAACCGGAAGTTGACTATTATCTCGAAAACGGTTAGAGATAGAGCGATTTTGAGCTTACTTTCGACCCTTTGGGCCTGAAAGACGTTATATAAGAGGTACCTCGGTGACCTTGACCTCCTCCGTCAAGGTCAAGGTCAAAAACCGGAAGTTGACCATTATCTCGAAAACGGTTAGAGATAGAGCGATTTTGAGCTCATTTTCGACCCTTAAAGCCTAAACAACGTTACATAAGAGGTACCTCGGTGACCTTGACCTTCTGGGTCACGGTCAAGGTCAAAAACCGGAAGTTGACTTTTATCTCGAGAATGGTTAAAGATAGAGCGATTTTGAGCTCATTTTCGACACTTTGGGCCTAAACGACGTTACATAAGAGGTACCTCGGTGACCTTGACCTTCTGGGTCACGGTCAAGGTCAAAAACCGGAAGTTGACTATTATCTCGAAAACGGTTAGAGATAGAGCGATTTTGAGCTCACTTTCGACCCTTTAAGCCTAAACAACGTTACATAAGAGGTACCTCGGTGACCTTGACCTTCTGGGTCACGGTCAAGGTCAAAAACCGGAAGTTGACTATTATATCGAAAATGGTTATAGATAGAGCGATTTTGAGCTCATTTTCGACCCTTAAAGCCTAAACAACGTTACATAAGAGGTACCTCGGTGACCTTGACCTTCTGGGTCACGGTCAAGGTCAAAAACCGGAAGTTGACTTTTATCTCGAGAATGGTTAAAGATAGAGCGATTTTGAGCTCATTTTCGACACTTTGGGCCTAAACGACGTTACATAAGAGGTACCTCGGTGACCTTGACCTTCTGGGTCACGGTCAAGGTCAAAAACCGGAAGTTGACTATTATCTCGAAAACGGTTAGAGATAGAGCGATTTTGAGCTCATTTTCGACTCTTAAAGCCTAAACAACGTTACATAAGAGGTACCTCGGTGACCTTGACCTTCTGGGTCACGGTCAAGGTCAAAAACCGGAAGTTGACTATTATATCGAAAATGGTTATAGATAGAGCGATTTTGAGCTCATTTCCAACCCTTTGGGCCTAAACAACGTTAACTCCTATTCGTTACATAAGAGGTATCTCGGTGACCTTGACCTTCTCGGTCACGGTCAAGGTCAAAAACCGGAAGTTGACTATTATCTCGAAAACGGATAGAGATAGAGCGATTTTGAGCTCATTTTCGACCCTTTGGGCCAAAACAACGTTACATAAGAGGTACCTCGGTGACCTTGACCTTCTGGGTCACGGTCAAGGTCAAAAACCGGAAGTTGACTATTATCTCGAAAAGGGTTAGAGATAGAGCGATTTTGAGCTTATTTTCGACCCTTTAAGCCTAAACAACGTTACAAAAGAGATACCTCGGTGACCTTGACCTTCTGGGTCATGGTCAAGGTCAAAAACCGGAAGTTGACTATTATCTCGAAAACGGTTAGAGATAGAGCGATTTTGAGCTCATTTTCGACCCTTTGGGCCTAAACAACGTTACATAAGAGGTACCTCGGTGACCTTGACCTTCTCGGTCACGGTCAAGGTCAAAAACCGAAAGTTGACTATTATCTCGAAAACGGTTAGAGATAGAGCGATTTTGAGCTCATTTTCGACCCTTTGGGCCAAAACAACGTTACATAAGAGGTACCTCGGTGACCTTGACCTTCTGGGTCACGGTCAAGGTCAAAAAGCGGAAGTTGACTATTATCTCGAAAACGGTTAGAGATAGAGCGATTTTGAGCTTATTTTCGACCCTTTAAGCCTAAACAACGTTACAAAAGAGGTACCTCGGTGACCTTGACCTTCTGGGTCATGGTCAAGGTCAAAAACCGGAAGTTGACTATTATCTCGAAAACGGTTAGAGATAGAGCGATTTTGAGCTCATTTTCGACCCTTTGGGCCTAAACAACGTTACATAAGAGGTACCTCGGTGACCTTGACCTTCTGGGTCACGGTCAAGGTCAAAAACCGAAAGTTGACTATTATCTCGAAAACGGTTAGAGATAGAGCGATTTTGAGCTCATTTTCGACTCTTAAAGCCTAAACAACGTTACATAAGAGGTACCTCGGTGACCTTGACCTTCTGGGTCACGGTCAAGGTCAAAAACCGGAAGTTGACTATTATCTCGAAAACGGTTAGAGATAGAGCGATTTTGAGCTCATTTTCGACCCTTTGGGCCTAAACGACGTTACATAAGAGGTACCTCGGTGACCTTGACCTTCTGGGTCACGGTCAAGGTCAAAAACCAGAAGTTAACTATTATCTCGAAAACGGTTAGAGACAGAGCGATTTTGAGCTCATTTTCGACCCTTTGGGCCTAAACAACGTTATATGAGAGGTAACTCGGTGACCTTGACCTTATGGGTCACGGTCAAGGTCAAAAACCGGAAGTTGACTATTATCTCGAAAACGGTTAGAGATAGAGCGATTTTGAGCTCATTTTCGACCCTTTGGGCCTAAACAACGTTACATAAGAGATGCCTAGGTGACCTTGACCTTCTGGGTCACGGTCAAGGTCAAAAACCGGAAGTTGACCGTTATCTCAAAAACGGTTAGAGATAGAGCGATTTTGAGCTCATTTTCGACTCTTAAAGCCTAAACAACGTTACATAAGAGGTACCTCGGTGACCTTGACCTTCTGGGTCACGGTCAAGGTCAAAAACCGGAAGTTGACTATTATCTCGAAAACGGTTAGAGATAGAGCGATTTTGAGCTCATTTTCGACCCTTTGGGCCTAAACAACGTTACTTAAGAGGTACCTCGGTGATCTCGACCTCCTCCATCATGGTCATGGTCAAAAACTGCAAGTTGACCAGTATCTCAAAAACGGTTAGAAAACTGAATTTGATTTTTTGTGCCCAAATGAGGTTACATTATATTCACTTCGATGGCCTCGTTCAAGAGAATAATCCGGAAGCTGACAATTATGTTGAAATACTGAAAAATGTGTCTTTGACCAAATATGTTGTGTCTCTGCCCTTGCAAGTGGGTACTATTTCGCTACGTGTAGCGAAATTCGGTCTAGTTCCTTCCTTTTTTTGTTTTTTTTTCCGTCACGGAGGTTTCCAGAAAACTCCTCCTACGCTATTTGACGTAGGACGATGAAATTTGGCACAGAGATAGAGGGTGATGAGATGTCGTGAAATCCGCAAATTGTTTTGACCTTGACCTTCAAGGTCAAGGTCAAATTGAGGTCAAAGTTTTTTTACCTCAAAGTGGTTTCCAGAAAACTCCTCCTAGGCTATTTGACGGAGAACGATGAAATTTGGCACAGAGATAGAGGATGATAAGATGTCGTGAAATCCGCAAAAATGTTTGACCTTGACCTTCAAGATCAAGGTCAAATTGAGGTCAAAATATTTTTTCAAAAACCTCTTCCATCACGAAAAATTGCTGGAAATAGCGCTCAAATCCTTGTTTCAACCCGTGTACGGTGTCAGTAGGCAGTAACATCATGGATGGAATCTCGACATTCAGTGTCAAGGTCAAGGTCATGTGACTTTTGTATATTGAATTCCGTTAGAGAAAAATTGTCCATTATCTCGAAAACGGTTAGAGATTTTGAGCTTATTTTCGACCCTTTGGGCCTGAAAGACGTTATATAAGAGGTACCTCGGTGACCTTGACCTCCTCCGTCACGGTCAAGGTCAAAAACCGGAAGTTGACTATTATCTCGAAAACGGTTAGAGATAGAGCGATTTTGAGCTCATTTTCGACCCTTTGGGCCAAAACAACGTTACATAAGAGGTACCTCGGTGACCTTGACCTTCTGGGTCACGGTCAAGGTCAAAAACCGGAAGTTGACTATTATCTCGAAAACGGTTAGAGATAGAGCGATTTTGAGCTTATTTTCGACCCTTTAAGCCTAAACAACGTTACAAAAGAGATACCTCGGTGACCTTGACCTTCTGGGTCATGGTCAAGGTCAAAAACCGGAAGTTGACTATTATCTCGAAAACGGTTAGAGATAGAGCGATTTTGAGCTCATTTTCGACCCTTTGGGCCTAAACAACGTTACATAAGAGGTACCTCGGTGACCTTGACCTTCTCGGTCACGGTCAAGGTCAAAAACCGAAAGTTGACTATTATCTCGAAAACGGTTAGAGATAGAGCGATTTTGAGCTTATTTTCGACCCTTTAAGCCTAAACAACGTTACAAAAGAGGTACCTCGGTGATCTTGACCTTCTGGGTCATGGTCAAGGTCAAAAACCGGAAGTTGACTATTATCTCGAAAACGGTTAGAGATAGAGCGATTTTGAGCTCATTTTCGACCCTTTGGGCCAAAACAACGTTACATAAGAGGTACCTCGGTGACCTTGACCTCCTCCGTCAAGGTCAAGGTCAAAAACCGGAAGTTGACCATTATCTCGAAAACGGTTAGAGATAGAGCGATTTTGAGCTTATTTTCGACCCTTTGGCCCTAAAGGACGTTATATAAGAGGTACCTCGGTGACCTTGGCCTCCTCCATCAAGGTCAAGGTCAAAAACCGGAAGTTGACCATTATCTCGAAAACGGTTAGAGATAGAGCGATTTTGAGCTTATTTTCGACCCTTTGGGCCTAAAAGACGTTATATAAGAGGTACCTCGGTGACCTTGGCCTCCTCCATCAAGGTCAAGGTCAAAAACCGGAAGTTGACCATTATCTCGAAAACGGTTAGAGATAGAGCGATTTTGAGCTTATTTTCGACCCTTTGGGCCTAAAACACGTTATACAGAGGTACCTCGGTGACCTTGAACTCCTCCGTCAAGGTCAAGGTCAAAAACCGGAAGTTGACCATTATCTCGAAAACGATTAGAGATAGAGCGATTTTGAGCTCATTTTCGACCCTTAAAGCCTAAACAACGTTACATAAGAGGTACCTCGGTGACCTTGACCTTCTGGGTCACGGTCAAGGTCAAAAACCGGAAGTTGACTATTATCTCGAAAATTGTTAGAGATAGAGCGATTTTGAGCTTATTTTCGACCCTTTGGGCCTAAAAGATGTTTTATAAGAGGTACCTCGGTGACCTTGGCCTCCTCCATCAAGGTTAAGGTCAAAAAACGGAAGTTGACTATTATCTCGAAAACGGTTAGAGATAGAGCGATTTTGAGCTTATTTTCGATCCTTTGGCCCTAAAAGACGTTATATAAGAGGTACCTAGGTGACCTTGACCTCCTCCGTCAAGGTCAAGGTCAAAATCCGGAAGTTGACCATTATCTCGAAAACGGTTAGAGATAGAGCGATTTTGAGCTAATTTTCTACCCTTTGGGCCTAAAGGATGTTATATAAGAGCTACCTCGGTGACCTTGACCTCATGCGTCAAGGTCAAGGTCAAAAACCGGAAGTTGACCATTATATCGAAAATGGTTAGAGATAGAGCGATTTTGAGCTTATTTTCGACCCTTTGGGCCTAAAAGACGTTATATAAGAGGTACCTCGGTGACCTTGACCTCCTCCGTCAAGGTCAAGGTCAAAATCCGGAAGTTGACCATTATCTCGAAAACGGTTAGAGATAGAGCGATTTTGAGCTAATTTTCGACCCTTTGGGCCTAAAAGACGTTCTATAAGAGGTACCTCGGTGACCTTGACCTCCTCCGTCAAGGTCAAAAACCGGAAGTTGACCATTATCTCGAAAACGATTAGAGATAGAGCGATTTTGAGCTTATTTCAACCCTTTGGGCCTGAAAGACGTTATATAAGAGGTACCTCGGTGACCTTGACCTTCTCGGTCACGGTCAAGGTCAAAAACCGGAAATTGACTATTATCTCGAAAACGGTTAGAGATAGAGCGATTTCGAGCTCATTTTCGACTCTTAAAGCCTAAACAACGTTACATAAGAGGTACCTCGGTGACCTTGACCTTCTGGGTCACGGTCAAGGTCAAAAACCGGAAGTTGACTATTATCTCGAAAATGGTTAGAGATAGAGCGATTTTGAGCTCATTTTCGACCCTTTGGGCCTAAAAGACGTTACATAAGAGGTACATCGGTGACCTTGACCTCCTCCATCAAGGTCAAGGTCAAAAACCGGAAGTTGACTATTATCTCGAAAACGGTTAGAGATAGAGCGATTTTGAGCTTATTTTCGACCCTTTGGGCCTAAAAGACGTTATATAAGAGGTCTCTAGGTGACCTTGACCTCCTCCGTCAAGGTCAAGGTCAAAATCCGGAAGTTGACCATTATCTCGAAAACGGTTAGAGATAGAGCGATTTTGAGCTTATTTTCGACCCTTTGGGCTTAAAACACATTATATAAGAGGTACCTCGGTGACCTTGACCTCATGCGTCAAGGTCAAGGTTAAAAACCGGAAGTTGACCATTATCTCGAAAACGGTTAGAAATAGAGCGATTTTGAGCTTATTTTCGACATTTTGGGCCTAAAAGACGTTATATAAGAGGTACCTCGGTGACCTTGACCTCCTCCATCATGGTCAAGGTCAAGAACCGGAAGTTTTCCATTGTCTGAAAAATGGTTAGAAAACTGAATTTGATTATTAGAGATTACATTATATTTACTTCGATGTCCTTGTTCATGATAATAATTCTGAAGGTGACAATTATGTGGAAAGACTGAAAAACGTGTCTTTGACCAGATAGATTGTACCATTGCAAGTGGGTGTCATTTCGCTACGTGTAGCGAAATTAGGTCTAGTTATTAAATCGCTTTTCTACGTCAAAACGATATCACTATTACGATGAAAATATATAAAAAGCTATGTAATAAATGCCATCAGATTTGACTGTTGAACAGTCCGAAAAATAGCATACTTGTGCTTATATGTATGCTGATCAATGTTTGTCAAGTTTGCAATTTCCTGTGATATTCCAGGAGTGGCATTCTGCTCTGTCCTTATTTTTAAGGATGTCCTTATTTTTAAAAATAAGGATAAAAAAAGCTATTCAGCTCTATCCTCAAACTTAACAACGTCTTTTAAAATGAAGGATAAAAACTAGACCGAATTTCGCTACACGTAGCGAAATGGCACCCACTTGCAAGGGTACGTATACGATCCATCTGGTCAAAGACACATCTTTCAGTGTTTCGACATAATTATCAGCTTCCGAATTATTTGAACAAGTACATGAGGGTAAATATAATGTAATCTCTTTTGGGTACAAAGAACAAAATTCAGTTTTCTAACCGTTTTCGAGATAATGGTCAACTTCCGGTTTTTGACCTTGACCGTGACGGAGGAAGTCAAGGTCACCGAGGTACCTCTTATATAACGTCGTTTAGGCCCAAAGGGTTGAAAATAAGCTCAAAATCGCTCTATCTCTAACCGTTTCGAGATAATGGACAATTTTTCTCTAACGGATTTCAATATACAAAAGTCACATGACGTTAACCTTGACACTGAATGTCGAGAATACATCCATGATGTTGCTGCCTACTGACACCGTACACGTGTTGAAACAAGGAATTGAGCGCTATTTCCAGCAATTTTTCGTGATGGAATAGGTTTTTGAAAAAAATATTTTGACCTCAATTTGACCTTGACCGTCAAGGCCAAGGTAAAAATAAAATTGCGGATTTCACGACATCTCATTACCCTCTATCTTTGTGCCAAATTTCATTGTCCTACGTCAAATAGCGTAGGAGGAGTTTTCTGGAAACCTCCGTGACGGAAAAAGAAAAAAAGGGAAGGAATAAACAGCCAGAATTCTTTGCAAAGCATACCCATTTGCAAACTATGTTTGCAAGTGGGAATTAAGGATGAACCATATAATCTCAAGAATAAGGACGTCCTTAAATATCAGGACAGAGCAGAATACCACTCCAGGTTCCTTACCTCCGCATAGCTTTTGCAGTTGTTATTTCACATTTAACAATATCCCCCATAACCTAGTATTGGTTACTGGTAAGCATGGGCTGGGTCATCACAGCCTTTTTTTATCCAATTTTGAATCCGTATCCACATTTACATCATACACGTCATGGGAAAATCATCAACCACTTTTAAGTGCTACTAAATAATGTAACATCAACTTCTCATTCAAAAGATTAAATTCTACGAATCAATATTTTTGTTTGGCGCATCAAACGCGTAAGAGACAGCGGTGTATTTTGGCCAATTGAAAGTGTGCAAAGTTTGAATATTTGTTTCTTATATCTGAAGCGGGATTTCAGTAGATCTGTATTTTAATAAAACTGATGTTAGGGTACCGGTTACGATAAGTTTAAATATAACCATGTGGGGCTGTATTCACAAAGTTAACAGTGTTCTTATCCATTTCCTTTAACTGCAACTGCAGCTAACAGAACTTTTGAAAGTTGATGAATAAATTTTACTTTTATGTTAAAATATATTCTTGTAAAAATTGCTTGTTTGATTTACCTAAATCATCTGATTTCCCTTGTGCGGTTAACTGAACGGTTAACTTTTGTAAATGCAGGGCTGCCAATGAAATATTTGAATTTTTGGTGGATACATAAGTCAGAGGTTATTGATAAAATTTTGACATTATCACATTTCATATCCAGGAATTCGTTAGGCCCCAACCCTTCGGATTGGGGCCTACAGGTTTGAGGTGTCCGTCCGTCTGTCCGTCATTGATTTTTGTACACGCCATATCTCCGGTTCTATTGGTCGTAGAGCATTGATAGTTAGCTTAAATGAAAGGTCTCGAATTTTGGTCAGATTCGGTGATTATAAAGTGGTCGAATTGACCAAAATGGGCGAGAATTGGCGTTCTAGGAAAATAAGGTTGTACACGCTATATCTTCGGTTCTATTAGTTATTGAACATTGAGAATAGGCTCAAATAAAAGGTCTCGAGGTGTAGATGTGCCTTTTGGTACTTTTGATCAGATTAAGTCATCCAGAAGTGGCCAAAAATTGACTTTATACCCTTTTGAATTTGAGGGCGGTTGGGGCCTGCTCGTGTTTCACAAATACTTACATGTTTATTAAGATCTGCAAGCGTTCTACTTGATGTGTCTATATTTTACGCAAGTGTTTCAGTAAACTTCAGAATTACAGAACAACTCCACTTAAAAAAACAATCATTTGTCTTTATTTTCAATTTTTAAACCGTATTTTTTCATTGTTACTGCGTTAAATAAAGAGTTGACACATAAAATTAATAACAATATGTACTACGTCTCGTGATAACCCTTCCATCTGCGGTCCAATGCGCTTCAGCCACACCAAGGACCTTGATGTCAAATCTAGATGCTTGGTATAGGAGTTGTTCGAGTTGGTCTTCTTTATTGAGCGTTCTTACATTCCATGAACCAAATGTAACCGGGAGATTCTTAGCACCCTCTCTCATTCAAGCACCCGGGACTGAGAGCAGCTGTCTTTGTTGTGCTGTGATGGAGTTGTGATAAGCTTTTGTTACTTGGGCACTTGCTAAAAGACTTCCCAAGCGCAGTGGCATTGCGCATGTCTGTCCCGGAGTTTGTTTTTGGTATAAATTGGTGTAGGTGTACGCGGCCGTGCTCTACAGGTAATCAGAGTGTCACTGCTGTCTGACACTCCGTGTCACTTCTGCCTAACAAAAATATGTGTTTTATGTAAAAGTCAGTGTCTGGGCTGATCGTTAAAATGAAGTGTAATTTCTCCTAAATCATCTAACGCAGTCATAATTTTGTGAACTATTACTTTAAATACCCTTACGCTGTAATTGACCATAGCGTTTTAGCGAAGTTGAGAAGCTGTTAAGTATGGCATGATTTATAAACGTCTTCCGTTGTAGTTTCTGTCATTTTGTCGAGCAACCTACAATGCAATTCGTGCAGTAAAGTAAATTTAACGAAGATATATTTTACTTTAAGACTTCGACGGTTGTGGAACTGCAATTATACCCCTTTCAACTAGATCATAGCGAAATGGTTTAGCTTTTAACTATAGATCACAGAACTATATTAGTTCAATGTATTAGTTTGTTGTTCGTTTATGAAAATCTTTAAAATGAACATTGAAAAGTGATGGTTGGGGAGGGGGCATTGACACGGAGGGGATATGGTCATAGGGGGTATGGTCTTGAGGGTATTGTCGAGGGGTATTTTTCTAGACCCCAGATTGCTTCACAACAGTTTGACACTCATTTCTCAAATTCATCTGTCGGTGTGAATTTGAAACAAATTTGAAAAGCCTTCAATAACTCCTAGCATTGGTTAAATGGCATATATAAGAGATTTAATAGATTATGAAGGACTTTGATCAGCGAAGAGAGATGATTAAGTCGCGTTCATGACACAAGTTCACTAGTTAGCTAAGTGAATTGTTATAATTAACTATAGCAGTTAACTAGAAGTTATCTCATTCCTTGGGGATCCCAAGTGACATAACTATGGCAAGGTGATCACAGGTGAAAATGACTGTGAAGCTGTAACCTGAAAATCTTTGGAAAAATTAGTCTTTGGAAAAATTACCTGGGAAAATATTTTATATAAATTATTAGGTCAATTATATTTGACATAATATATGTGTTGGAGAATAATTAATAAGAAACTCACATGAAAAAAGCAATATTTAAATTTATATTCTGTTTTACAAGAAGGTAATGTAAACTGAAAACAGAAAAATAATATTGAAGTATTGAATTTCTTAATACTCATTTTTATGAGTAAAATATCTCGTAGACGTAGGAGCTATCACTCGAATTACAAAAGTCCACCTCCGCATCAATTGGCAATTTCGAAAATATCGTCTTGGTGACTACGAAGCCATCACAATTCGAACCGGTGGTGGGAATTGAACACCAAATGCATACGAACTGGTTGTCACCCCGTCTAGAAGACATTTTAATTCAATGGGATCTCACCGCGAACTGACCAATTTTAATTGGGGTTTCATTATTAGCAAACAATATCAAGCTCGAACACACATATAGACAGTCCGATACGATCTAATGCCCGCCCCCCCCCCTTTTTCCATAAGAGAGGTATACATAACAAGTTAGCCGAGTTCGGAGTAACCACATATGCCGACCCGTCACAGTAGCGTGTTATACCATGTGCAATACCACACTGTCTAAAAACACGGGGAGAAGCGTGGTATGACATCGAGTGCGACAAGGCCAGCGCCGAATCTCGGGTAGTTGACTGAGGAGCAGGGCGAGATACCGAAGTAAAACCGGTGACGAGGGTGTGTTATGCGCCACTGGTCCTGTAGCCAGCGTGGACTGGATTTGTTCTTGCTCACTCATAACCGCTGGTTTCTCTTTGCCCGACGAGCAGTTATCCGCCGAGGAAAAAGAGGACGAGCCAAAAATTGAGTCCTCTTTTAAATGATGCCTGCTTCCTGTCAATGGTTACATAGGGGCCATGAAAGGCAGATACGGAGGTTTAGTATCTACAGGAGACGACGGTTCCGCAGTAATAGTGGCCGACAGGACTGCATTAAGGCGTGACGTTGCCGAGGCCACTGAGTGTGATTTCGAGGCAAGACCGCGTAACACTTTAAGTTCAGTGACGACCCGCTGCTTAGACACCAGGAGTATGATCGATCTATGCTTAAGTCGTGACAGAGGCGTATAACATCAACACTGCCGTATGACAGGTCATTGCTGTCACGACATCAGCTCGTACTTGGTCACATAATCGTACCTGTGTCGATAACCGAGCAATGTGTGTTTCTGTCGCAATAATACGCAAACCTTTCCCAAGCCCCACACCCACGGAAGGTGGAGATGGGTCTAGTGGCGTGACACCTGATCGGATGTTTGCACCGCGTTTCTGTTGCAACAACCCGACACAGTGTCAAGGCATCGTACCTTTTACAGGTATACGTAACAATATACGTAAATCTACTTAAAATATAAATAATATATAAAAAATCCATTTTCCTTGCTTTTGATCCATCATAATTAAAGAAAATGCTGACGGAGAAAAACTCCTGTCGATAGGATCGCGATAAGTTTGGAATGGTTCGATCACATGACAAGAATTGCACCGATGCTGATTGGTCGGTTGATTGACAATGCATGATAAACACAGTAAAAGGGGAAACACGTTCACAATTTACTTTTCGGTAATATCCCACAAATTTCTATTATGAATCACGATAACCAATGTCAAACACGTTGGAAAATCCCAAGGTGATGGTTTTGTAGTCTATATTTTCGAAATTAACAAAAAAAAAATATTTTACATTCCGGCAAGAGATACCTTGAATCGCAAATAAAATAGCTTGTTTTATCCCCAAAGTTGAGTAGCCTAGTTTAAAAGCATTCTATGCAGTTGAAAAGAACATAGGTATGTCAGAGTTTGTAATTTAAAACTTTTTATATAAACTTTTAAAAGAAATTTTCAAATTACAGCATCACAGCCAGTCTCACCTGTGACCAACTTGTGTTGTTACTTCACGCAACTGTCATTGTTGAATCCCTCAGAAATAAGTTAACTTCTAGTTAAGTGCATCAGTTAAACGAGAAACTTCAGTAAGCTAACTTTAGTTAACTTATTTCATGAATAGATTTTAACCAACTCTGTCAGCTAAAATTGTAAGGTAAACCTTTGTGGGTATGGTAGTAGTTGACCCAAGGGTTAAACTAGGTATTTCAAAAAGACAGTCATGAATAACAAATTATATATTTGGTTTAACTGGAACGGTTAACTTTACCGTAAACTACATAAATTGTAACTTTTATAGGGAGGTGCATACTTATGAGTTTCAGTCTAGGGCCTAATAAAGGGTGAAATTTGAAGACTGGTATATTATATTAACTTCAAGCTTGATGGAAAAATTGTTTATTTATCAAAAACTTCAGCACTTTCCAGTTTGAGATATATTTCATGCTTGCATTTGAGAAATTAGATTTGCAGCTGTTTTTCCCCAAGCTAACCGCTGTTGTAAAAAAAACTGTCTGTTGTGTTTAACACTTTGTAACTCTACAGACCCACTGAAATTCCGCATCGCACAAGTGCTCTTCATCATAGAGAGGAACTACTTTTTGCAATATCCACCTGTTCTGTGTTTATACGTAACAGATAAACTGGTTCGCATAAGACACTCTAGAGTAGCTTTGGTATCGGCTAATTTTTCAAAATGGTAGGAGAACTGAATCGAGTGCGGAAGATTTGCAGATCATGAGATAAAAACACAACGAACGAGAAAATTTAGAGAGATAAAATGATTGTGTCCTGCTTACCTTTTTTCTTTAAAAGTATTGAAATTCTAGTAATACTGTTATAATGCACTGATACTGTGTTATCGCCCAGATAAAAAACTCTACGATCTAGCCTTTTAAATTGAGAGGTTATAAACATTTTCAGTATAAGTAACTATATCAATACGGCCTTTGTTTACTGAGTTTATTATTTACCATTTCGTCATGGACTGAGTCTCAAAGCTGATACTTAAAAAATGTTGCCGCCCCATGTAAGCATTTAACACTCGTAGATCTGGTTTCAATTTAGTTCCTCCTTACTGTTCCTCACATTTTGGGTGTTTTGAGTAAAATTTTAAATTCCGACTGCAAGGGAACCGAGTGAAAAAATGACAGAAATGATAGAAGAAATATAGCAAAACAGCTCATATTCGGAATAAAAAAGAAATTGAAACTTAAAGCTTTATGTTAAAACATTTAACTAATTTTTAAAATAGCATACCGATTGTGAAAAAAACAGCACGATTTCTCTCTTTTATGCAAGAGAAATTTGACATTTAGGCAAAATCTCTATATTTCTTTAAATTTTTTACTTAGTTTGTATTCGAAACCCATAATCTTTGCGCATTTTATTCGGAACGTCCAAAGTGTGATTTGGCTCATATTAGTCGTCAGAGCCTTAAATTGTTCGACTGATAGGCTTGGGCTGGTCTTATAAAATCAATACAGGTGCTCTCCGTCGTCTGTATGTACGTGTGTATTTTACTTCATATGCTTCTTTAACTGCTAGGAAGAGAAGGGTGAATGGTTACAGTAGCTCCAAATTGGTGAAATGCAAAAGGACAAATTTCTTTTGTTAAGTATCGCTAAATAGCTTATATTTCAGTCGAAAGTTTGACAAATATGTAGGTGGTCTGGCAATCACGTACCAGTCAGTTTCCATGTTTGTCAACGACTTTTTCAACGATCTCGAAATATACCTACTATTTTAACAAAGCGCGGAGAAAAGTTACGAAAGAACCACTTGGACTGACTCCTCGCAAAATTACCCCCTTTCCCAATGTTATTTTTTTTTGGACACGGATGATAACGCATGTGATAGCAAGTAAAATGCTTCTTCACTCGGGGTTTTGATCGGGTTCCTTTCAATTTTTTACGAACGTTTCCTTAGTGGTCAACTCTTTAAAACTTTTTGTAGGTTTTCTTCCAACATGCGTTGACTCCAGCAGTTCAACTGGATTTTTCAAAATTTTAGAACAATGCTTTTCATGTGATCTTTGCTTAAAATGTCTGTGCACTCCAAGAACTGACCTCATGCTTCCGTTTGAAAGAAAGGTTCAAGTTTTTCGAAACAGGTCTTCTGCAAATAGTTTTAATCAGATTCCTTTAAATTTTTAGGCGTATTTTTTGGTATCAGCAAAGCTCAAGTAAATACTGGTCTTTAACCAGTTTTCAAATTCTATTCTAGTATTAAGATGTAGAAAATTCAACCTTTTTACATGATTTGACCTAAACTATGGGTGGAGTAGCATTTGAAAAATTTTATGTCGCAACTCCTTATCATCAGTAGCACTTCTTTTTATACTACTTCTATCGTGTGAAAAAATTTTGGTGATATCTGTTAACAAATTTACTGGTAATATATCCTAGTCTGAGACTTATTTTGTTGTGCATAAGAAATCGCTATGCAAGCACTCATATATGTATGACCCTTTTCACTTTATTTACCTTTTCCCATATAACACCCTTTTCTTTAAAATGTCGCCAAAAAGATAATTCTAAAAGAAAAGACATTCTTCTCAAATTTAGAAGTACTTTAATCAAAATTGCTGGTGAGGCACCTCATTTTGGAAAATGGCCCACAAAAAGTTTCAAAACACTTCCATATGGTTAATTTTTGGCAGATGGCCACCAAAAGAAATTATTGAAAGTACACCGGCAATAATAGATAAATTTGTGTTATACTTTCTTTGAAAAATATGAAAATAACCAAAAATCTCCGCAATAATTGACATTTGTTTACATCCAGAGAACGTAGTTTATTACGTGAAAAGGGGACAGTAAATTTCTAATTATTGACCAAAAGCTTTTGAATTGCTATTTCAAAAACCATGGAAGAGACTAAAAATGAAATATTATGAGTGTGCAGAATAAATTTATACCTAATTCTGTATCTATCAACTATTTTAGTATATATTTTACCGAAAATCGTTAATCCTTTTATATAATTTTTTCGTCACTTCACTTCAGTTACATGCCATTTAAAGCCCAGAAAGAAACATTTGACAGGTGATTGAGGAAGTTGACTGTTCTACACTTTAGCGAAGAAATGAAAGATATGCAGCCCATTAAAGATTCTGCCTGTTTTGCAAAAATGGTATGTTGTGCATAAACTTCCAGCAAATGTTTAAATAACAAGCACCGGAATGCAGGATTCGTTCCTCAGATGATGTTAAGTTAACCCCTATTAGCGAAACAATGCAAAACTTCGTAACTCTGACAGAGAGATATACAAAGCTATTTAAGTCAGAGCTGAATCGGAGCCAGGCACCTTGTATCACTTTCCTAGTGACTCGACTTTCAAGCAAAGCGAAAGCAAAAGGAAATGATATACGGCGCGTTACTCCGAACGGTTATTTAGTTCCAGGTGACTCCCACTCCCCAGAGACTGGTTAGGAGAGGTGGTTGGACTTTGGTGGCTCGGAATTAACGGTTATGAGCGTTATTTTTCGCGATAATACAATATCTATTGAATATATGAAATCTGTACAAGTGTGTGTGTTCAAACTTAGACATAAATGTTCCTGACTGCAACAAAAAAAGTTCACTGACTTTATTTTTTACACTCCACGGTCTTCTTTTCTTCCTGGAACCAACAAGTGAAAATGAAATTATTACCTTAATATCAAGATTTAAAGGCAAGACTTCGTATAGTTTCGATGGGATTGATATGAATATTGTCAAAAAAATTGCAAATGTAATAGATAAACCTTTCACATCTGCTTGTAATAGTCATTTGAATACGGGATCTTCCGAGATAAAGTGAAAGTTGCCAAAGTAGTTCCTATTTTTAAATCAAGTGATAATAAATTGTTTACCAATTACAGGCCTGTATCTTTGCTTCCACAGTTATCAAAATTCCTGAAGAAACTGTTCAATAATAGATTAATGAATTATAATAACAAAAATAACATATTATGTAAAGATCAGTACGGGTTCGACATACTCTGTCTAGTTCACTGGCAGTTATGGATCTAATTGAGGAAGCTGCAACAGGTATTGGCAAAAATAATATTACTGTTGGAGTTTTCATTGACCTAAATAAATCCCTTGGTACCTGAAATCATCATATAATCTTGAATAAATTGCAAAGTTATGGTATTACAGGCACTCCTTTGTATTGGTTAAAAAGGTATTTATGTGATAGACTTCAGTATGTACTGTATAATGAGACAAGCTCCAGTACCCTAGCTGTCCAATGTAGAATACCGCCGGGATCTATCCTAGGTTCATTGTTGTTTATTTTATATTTCAACGACTTACTTAATGTCTCAAAAATTTTTGCTAATGATACGAATATACTCCTGTCTGGTAAAGATGTTTATGGAGTATGCGAAATTATGAGTACTGAATTAGCAAAGCTAGATGACTGGCTTAAAATAAACAAATTATCAGTCATTGTGAGTAAGACACATTTCATGCTTTTCAGCAAGAAAATCAAACCTTAGCAATGTTCTTGTCAGTATGAATTTGGTTGATATGGAGATAGTCTACTCATTTTAGTATCTAATAGCAATGCTTTGTTCTAAATTCACGTGCAGTGCAGAAATACAAAGTGTGAAAAATCAGCTAGCCAAAAGTGTTGCCGTATCGTATAAGGTTAAGAGTTTGCTTGATAGCAGCATTCTCACTGCATTGTATTGTACTTGAATATTGTCATGTCTGACATGCTATTGCGAAACTTGGGGCAACATATATCCGAGTAATTTGAACTGTTTCTCTGTATTATACTAGAGAGCTATAAGAATAATTGCTCAATGCGAATACCATAGCCATACAAAACCACTGTTCTATAACTTTAAGCTTCTAAATTTCCACGATATTGTAAGATTAAGCACTGCAATTGTTATGTGTACGGCGTATAATTGTAAACTTCCACCTGGGCTGCCAAAATATGTTGTAGTGAATCGTTCCTGTACAAGACAGCGAGGAAATTTTACGTCTAATCTAAAAGGACAACGTTAAAGTCATATAGTAAATCTAGTGTGGGTGTTAAAATTTGGAACAACCTGGATATAAATTTAAGTGAATGCAAAACGATAAATTTGCTGAAGCGCAATTACAGGAGGTATCTGTTGAGTTCGTATCAAGAATTCTGAATCAGTGATCCGTTACGATATCTTATGTATTATTAATAGTCTCTTAATATTAGCGGTTATAATGCAAATATACAAGACATTAAAATATGTGTATAAAATCATAGGTATTTGCAGCGGCTTACGAGCAGCAAATGTGTTTAATGCTGCTCTTACGTCTAAGGTTATCTATATTACGAAGGAAAAATGTTGCTTGTTAGCATTTCGTAATCCTTATGATAATACAATTTTATGAAGTTTGAAATGGGAACCCTCTTGACATAAGTTGTTGACTTTGCAGGGCTCCCTTTTCCTGAAACATAGCAGAACTATCAAGTTTCACACGGGAAACATGGTGTTATAGCAAACAATTATGTTTGCAATTGACATAGCAGTACGATGTGTTTAATTAGATAGCATTCTGTAGATTGTCTTTGTGTCTGTTACATTTGTAACTCAGCTACCTGATCATTGTATTGGAATAATTGTGAAGCCTTTCTGTGTAGTACTCAAAAAATAAAAACACTTTGACTTTGAAAATACTGATAACGTTACAATTAAATTCTTTTTAATTGAAAAAATCAAACATTCTATTTATGTTTACTTTTCAATTGTTGACAGTCGACGCTGGGCCCGAAAAGGTACAGTCCTAAGGTGAAGGACGCATGGATTACTCGAAACCGGCCGTTTATTAACGACGCTTGTGTCACGTTACTGGTAACACTTCATGGGTCTATGCTTACATCTCTCCTGTTTTTTCTTTCACTTTTTCCATCACTATTTACCAACTCAAGCATCACTATTTACTAATTCTAGCGATGTCATTACTTTGTCAATATTCATTTGCAAATTCATGTTTTGAGCTTAAATGCGATTACAGTCAATTGCAATTACCAACTCTCAGATAATTAAATACCATTATATGCAATAGTGCACCGAATTTAAATTATAAACTTACTGATATTCTGCTAATTAGTAAATTGCAATGCCACCATTTGACCATTACATTGCTATAAATTTGAGATAATTCATATCCTCTACATAATTCATATCCTCTACATTAAGATTTAACTTAGCCCCTTCTACCGCGGCATTTTGGTAACCTTGAACCTGTGAGATATAGTAATGAGGGGAAAAGATTCATCTCCTGCCGTTTTTTTTTCAACTTATATGGGTAAAACTTCAACTTACATGGGTCAAACTTCAGCAGAAATGTGATGTGTAACTTTCTGTTCTTTTACTCTCAATTTTAATATTCTCGTAAAATGTGTGTTTACACAAGCTCTAAAACAAGCCCCACTTCCCCCTTTGGGGATTACAACCCGCATAAGACTTATATAGTTAAAGGGACTTTAAATTGAGGGGTCTTGTTTGCACGGAACACCTTTCTACATAACAGAAAGTTTTTATCAGAGGTCAGCTGTTTTATAACAACGTCCAACAAACACGTTTTGGAAACGTTTGGTGCGATTGCATTGTGGGTAATCAGAAATTACACAAAATGGCGGCTGCACCGTTGCAAACTCATGAAGGTATGTTTTTGTCAAATACTGTGCTTTTTGTTTCAAGTTTTATACCGATTAATAGATTATAGCTTTTTAACAAACATGTAGGTGTAAGATACACAGAAACGGTACTGTTGTTAATTTTAATTAAGGCGCTAATTTGATTTTTATATAACGTTGTGTCGACGTACTTCAAGTCAGCTACTCCCAACATAAAACTTTTACTTTGTATGTGTTCTTTCGCTTAAGAAACGCAACTAAAGACTTGTCGGCTGTTTCACTTACACAGTACTCCTACAGTGGCCCCTCAAAGTAAAGTTGACTTGTATAGCCGCGAGGAATAAAGCAGATTCAATAAGGAACCGCTTAGTGGAGCCTAGCTCCGAGTAGCTCTGACTTGTATAACATCGTATATATCTCTGTCAGACTTTAGCGCACCGCTTCTTGGAGCTAAGTGGAGCCACTCCAAACGCCTTTCCATTTTTACATCCTCTTCGACCCTAACTGTCTGAAAAATTGGAAACACTCCTTAGATCTAGCAACCGTGTTGTTTGTGCGAGGGGGTTGTAGTAGATAATTGTTGACAAAAGGTTACAGCTCACTAGCCACTAAACAAGGTAATAGTAGATGCAAATTTGGCAACCCTTTCGATAGCTCCGAGTAGCTCTGTCTTGTATATGGGGGGGGGCAGGGAATGGTTACAGTAGATCAAAATTGGTGAAATGAGAAAGAACATCTTCCGAGGTTCAAAACAAATTTATTTTGTCAAATATCGCAAAATGATGTATATTTAAGTAGATGGGGTTGCAAAACTTGCTGCTGGCCTGTTTAGTGGAGTTGGAATTTAGCATTTTGTCGTCACCAGTTATGATCTACTCTAGCCAATTTTATCTCCTCTCCCTTGTAACATCATATATCTCTGTCAGAGCTACGAAGCCTTCCATTGTTCCACTAGTAGGGGTCAATTTCATATGTTCTGAGGCACGAATCCTGCATAGCAACCCCTATTATTCAAACATCTACAGAAAGTTCATGCCCGATATGCCCTTTTTGTAAAACAGGCCGAGTTTTTAGTGAGCTGTATATCTTTTATTTGTTCATAAAAGTGCAGAAAAGTTAGCTTCCGCATCCACCTGTCAAATGTCTGTTTACATTCTGGCCTTCAAATGTCACGTGACCAAAGTCAAGGGACCGAAAATTTAACTAAAGGGGTGATAGTTGATTTGAACAATATATATTAAATGGTTGATAGATGCAGAATTACCTATACATTTATTTGGTACACCCACCATATTGGACTTTTTATGTTTGCGTTCTTTTTGAAATATCAGTTTAAAAGTTTTTTGGTGGATAATTGCAAGAAATTATCGTTACTATTTCACGTAATAAAGTATGCTCCCTGTATACAAACAAATGCCATTTATTGCGGGAGATTTGGGGTTATTTCCGTATTATTTTCTTTATTATTTAAAGAAAGCGTAACACAGAAGTTGAATATGATTACCGTTGTACTTTGAGGGCCTTTAGCAAATGCCAATAAAAACTTATGGATCGTTGAATCTCGCGCAAGGTAGCCACAGGGGTGCCTCAAAGCGAGCGCAGTTGACTTGCTTATCGTTATTATATAGCCAGGCTTTGAAGCGGTGCCTGGAAACTTCTTAGCGCACCGCTTCTTGGAGCTACCGTTTCGACTGCAGTATTATTTATTTTCTGTACTTAAATATTATAAAAATTGTTTTCAGCCACGGAAGATGTACTGTTTTATTTCACGAATCTGAATCTAATGTAACCCATTCGTTCTCCTCCCGCTCATACAGATAGTCTCAGATGATTCTTACGACCTCCATGTGACGAAAGTTCCGAAAATAGGGCTTGCCAGTTTTGCTCATTTAGATGCAATTTGCGGGCCAGTGGCATTGTTTAAGAAAGGATGCATCACAAAAGTGGCTCAGTCATAAATTATTTGGCACACTTTTAGTTGTCAAAATAGTAGAAAAATTGGTTATTACTTGTGGTAAGGATGCAAAATTTCCACTTATCACCCACACTAACAGTGAATATTAAATTGCAAAACCGCTCTTACACAAGTTTGGGAGTTTCGTCAAAATCGAAAATAATTGTTTGTTCTCAGTGTACTTTTAAAGAAAAAGTCTCCTAGTTTAAATTTCAATGCCCTTGCGCAAAACGATTGATAACCCGGTTTTAAATGTCACATTTAAAACATTTGAGTTTGAAATAGAGGAATCCGGCGAGAAGCCCCCCCCCCCCCCCCCCCCCCCCTGGCGACGCACCTGCATTCGTCTCGGGAAGTTACTTCGGGTACGAAAAATTGGTTCTAGGACCAGTTCCCCTTATGTTTTATTTATCAGTTAGCAATCTTATGGTGTTTTCACATCTTATGTATAAGAAAAGAATGCAGAGGTGTCCTAGTGGGTTTGTACTTCCACGGTTTGGTCGAAGTTTTTTACATGCACTCCGTATCAATTAAAAAAGCACAAGTTGTGTATAGTTTTTCGTACGTCAATCTCGTTACACACATAAAATATGAATAAAAAACCAATAAAAACAAACCACAAACAAATAGACAAAAACATCAAAATATCTAGACGGTATCTGCACTAAGACCAGCCCGAAATGACTGACAGTGGCTATAGCCAGATAGCCAAAGTACACTTTTCCATTACGTTGTTGTTTGCCGATGTACCCGAACATGACAGTCAAACTTCTCACTCAGCCGTAGGAGCCTCGGTGGCATTGTAACTGCATGCGAGTTTCAAACGTTGAAATGTAACTCGTCAGTAGTAGTAAATTTAATGAGAAACAACTTCTGTTCGTTGGTTTCTAATGATCTGTTGCACAGTGTAAAACTGCGTGCTGCACCTATGAATAGTTTGACTTGTGAATTACAATAAGCTAGACATTGTTAGATTAAATATATTCCGAAAAAAGTGTGGCGCTTTGTAACTGGTAAACCTGGACACAAAAGTGGTTTCTGTAACACATGAGGGGGCATTGAGGAAATAACGCCACACACGTTATTCGGGCTTAGAGGGTCATTGGGTCCGGGGAAATTGTGCGCCCTGAACACAGGATTTGTTAAGATAATGTATGGACATTGCAGTTTCAGTGATTTTTTTCGGCCAACACAACACCCCCACCACTCCCAAATCCATGAAGCAGTAGGATTCCATTGCGGTCGCATGTGTTTGGAACTTTGCGCCGATTTTCACGCATTGGCAGCAAAGAGAACATTTTCCTGTAATACAATTCGTTTGTAGTCATTTTGAGAAACGGTATTATATTAATGATTGTTATTATTTCCTTTTCAGATATTGAAGCGGAAGTTCGCGCAATACAAGCAAAGCGACAGAACCTCAATACTGATGAACCCAACGAAATCAACAACAAAGTGAGTTTGGCGGGCGGTGTAAACTATGACACGGATATTTACGGGCGCAAGGAAGGAAGATTTGAAGGCTATGTCACATCCATCGCGGCGAGTGAAGATTATGAGGTGAGACATTTTGTGATGGAGCTTCAGTTTGGGAGCAACCCCTGTTCTGGAATACTTTGCACTTTCTTACGTTTTAGCTTGGAGGTTATTAGCCCTTAACTGAGAACGTAACTTTGCAAGATTAAAAATGATGGGGTTGGTAGTACCTGTAAAAGAGTAGCTTATTGAAAGCAAAGACTAGTTTCCTGATTCCAGACAAGGCTCTTTTTTTTTTTGGGGGGGGGGGGGGGCTTCAGATTCTTTTCGATGATGACGCACCCGGTGGGTGTTTCAAATATTTGAGGCAGGGCTGGAAAAAAATCCGATTTTTTAATAAAAAAAAGAAGGATGATTTTTGATTTGAATCTGATTTTTTTTTAATGTTTTTGATTTAAATCAAACTGAAAAAAAAAAGCCGACAAAATATCCAAAAGCACCACCTTTTAACAGTTAAGTGAAGACTCGTAACACTCTCTTGTACTACAAAAACATTTACATTTCACAAAATCTGTGACAGCTGTTCTCAATTTTCAAATGTTAAGATAACTGTCTTCAAGATCAATTCTTCATTTATTGAGCGATCGGTAGCAAAACGCCAGTTTCCAGCCTTTTCCACTCCGAGGTTTGTTCAATTAACAATCGAAAAAGCAGTGATATGAGGGGGGGGGGGTGGGATTTAAATAACCTCGTAACACTAATACTTTGTTTACAAGCACACGCGGTTGAGAGAAAGGCCGGAGTATGTTGGAGATATCGATGCTACCGGGAGTTTCTGAAGATTAGTTGTGCGATTACATATCCACTACAGAGTACTTGCTCAAACAGTCATAAAAAATACTATGAGACTCAAGGGTTGCTTTTCCAACACCACAGGCAGTTACCTGCTTAAAGCGTGCTGCCCTAACTAAACCCCTTCTGCCCACCTCGGAGGCTCATGTGCACTAATAAGCGTACCCTATGAAATGCCTTGTCTAAACAAAGGCGTCTCCAAGTGCCTTCAGTGAACACAGTCTGAATGACACACATTTTAAATAAAAAAAACTCAAAAATGTTTTAAAAATAAAAAAAAAAAATATAAAAAATCGTGATTTTTTACGTTGATTTAAATCAACTGATTTAAATCATACCAGCCCTGATTTGAAGTGACGTCCGGTATGCAAATAATGCACCCCTGACAAAAACGAGAAAATGTGTAAGAAAAAAAACTTATTTAATCAACATCACTGACAGCTTTATAAACGCGAGGGGCCGAGGTGGGTTGACCTTCACCGAGCTGACCAAGTCCACAATCTGGTCCACCGGCCAAAACGAGGTAGCATATAAGGTCTGTCGTTAAAATTTCCCATTAATTATATGTCTCCCCCTAAGGGAGACATATATAGCATTTGGTGTGTCCGTCCGTCTGTCCGCAGTGAGTTCTTATGAAATTAATGAGTCGATTTTTCTCAAAACATACATACATATTGGGGTACATGTCTAGATGATGCCCGTGGTATTTATTTTTCGTTTCCTCAAAAATTCCATTTTTGGCAAATTTTTTAACATAGGGGGGGGGGGTTCGTGCATTTTTAGCCCTCAGCCAATATTGGCTGAAGGCTATTGCTATGGCCGTGTCCGTCCGTCCGTCCGTCCGTCTGTCCGTCCGTTAACACTTACCTTGTGAACACGCTCCAGCCTACAATTTTTTGTCAATTGCTTAGATATTTTAAATATAGCTTGTATATGGACTAATGAAGATCCCTATTGTTTTTTAGTCATATCCGACCAAGGACAGTGGCTCAGCTGGACTTTGAAATTTTCTTGTTTGTACCATTATCAAGTGTGCTTAACATGTGGCTTGTGAACACTCTCTAGCCTACAATTCTTTATCAATTGCTAAGATATTTCGGATGTAGCTACTATATAGAGCAGTAAAGATCCCTATTGTTAATGAGCCATATCCGACCAAGAACAATGGCTCAGCTGGACTTTGAAATTTTCTTGTTCGTACCATTATCAAGTTTGCTTGTGAACACGCTCCAGCGTACAATTTTTTGTCAATTGCTTAGATATTTTAAATATAGCTTGTATATGGACTAATGAAGATCTCTATTGTTTTTGAGCCATATCCGAAGAAGGACAGTGGCTCAGCTGGACTTTGAAATTTCTTGTTTGTACCATTATCAAGTTTGCTTAACATGTGGCTTGTGAACACTCTCTAGCCTACAATTCTTTATCAATTGCTAAGATATTTCGGATATAGCTACTATATAGAGCAGTGAAGATCCCTATTGTTAATGAGCCATATCCGACCAAGAATAATGGCTCAGCTGGACTTTGAAATTTTCTTGTTCGTACCATTATCAAGTTTGCTTGTGAACACGCTCCAGCGTACAATTTTTTGTCAATTGCTTAGATATTTTAAATATAGCTTGTATATGGACTAATGAAGATCCCTATTGTTTTTTAGTTATATCCGACCAAGGACAGTGGCTCAGCTGGACTTTGAAATTTTCTTGTTAGTACCATTATCAAGTTTGCTTAACATGTGGCTTGTGAACACTCTCTAGCCTACAATTCTTTATCAATTGCTAAGATATTTCGGGTATAGCTACTATATAGAGCAGTGAAGATCCATATTGTTAATGAGCCATATCCGACCAAGAACAATGGCTCAGCTGGACTTTGAAATTCTCTTGTTTGTACCATTATCAAGTTTGCTTAACATGTGGCTTGTGAACACTCTCTAGCCTACAATTCTTTATCAATTGCTAAGATATTTCGGATATAGCTACTATATAGAGCAGTGAAGATCCCTATTGTTAATGAGCCATATCCGACCAAGAACAATGACTCAGCTGGACTTTGAAATTTTCTTGTTCGTACCATTATCAAGTTTGCTTAACGTGTGGCTTGTGAACACTCTCTAGCCTACAATTCTTTATCAATTGCTAAGATATTTCGGATATAGCTATTATATAGAGCAGTAAAGATTCCTATTGTTAATGAGCCATATCCGACCAAGAACAGTGGCTCAGCTGGACTTTGGAATTTTCTTATTTGTACCATTATCAAATTTGCTCAACATGTGGCTTCTGAACACTCTCCAGCCTACAATTCTTTACCAATTACTAAGATATTTTGGGTATATCTAGTGTATTTAGCAATAAAGATTGCTATTATTAATGATCCATATCCGACCAAGGACAGTGGCTCAGCTGGACTTTCTTATAGTAAATGTTTTTGTTTTTGTTTATCGTAAAGCACTGCCACCCTTTTTTCTTTTCGGTGCTAAGGATTGAAATGAACCTGTGACCGGTCTCAAACCTACTCTTTTCCCAGTTTCGAATGTTTCGGCTGGCTGAGGGCTATGCATCTCTGATGCCTATGTTTTTCACTTTGACAGGCTATATCTCCAAAGCGGTTTGTTGGATTACGCTGAAACGTAGCAAGAACAACACACATATAGTGTAAATGTTTACTGTGAAGTTTTACTTCATTTCCGTTAAGAATGTATTTTTGGCGAATTTTTCAATTTTTGATTTTTAACTTTTTTGGCCATATTGTTGCAATATCTCCGAAACAGTTTGTTTGATAAAGCTGAAACGTGGCAAGAATAACCCACATATAGTGCAAATGTTTACTGCGAAGTTTCTTTTCGGTGCCGTGGAAAATGTATTTTTGGCGATTTTTAGCCCTCAGCCAATATTGGCTGAAGGCTATTGCTATGGCCGTGTCCGTCCGTCCGTCTGTCTGTCCGTCCGTCCGTCCGTTAACACTTACCTTGTGAACACGCTCTAGCCCACAATTTTTTGCCAATCGCTTAGATATTTTAAATATAGCTTGTATATGGACCAATGAAGATCCCTATTGTTTTGGAGCCATATCCGACCAAGGACAGTGGCTCAGCTGGACTTGGAAATTTTCTTATTTGTACCATTATCAAGTTTGCTTAACATGTGGCTTGTGAACACTCTCTAGCCTACAGTTATTTACCAATTACTAAGATATTTCGGATATAGCTACTATATGTAGCAATGAAGATCCCTATTGTATATGAACCATATCCGACCAAGTACAGTGGCTCACCTGGACTTGGAAATTTTTTTATTTGTACCATTATCAAGTTTGCTTAACATGTGGCTTGTGAACACTCTCTAACCTACAGTTATTTACCAATTACTAAGATATTGCGGATATAGCTACTATATGGAGCAATAAAGGTTGCTATTGTATATGAGTCACATCCGACCAAGAACAGTGGCTCAGCTGGACTTTGACATTTTCTTATTTGTGCCATTATCAAGTTTGCTTGACATGTCACTTGTGAACACGCCCTAGCCTACAATTCTTTACCAATCACTAAGATATTTCGGATATAGCCACTATATGGAGTATTGAAGATCCCTATTGTTTTGCTGCCATATCCAAACAAGGACAGTGGCTCAGCTGGACTTTGAAATTTGCACATTTCTACCAATATCAGGTTTGGTGACATGTGGCTTGTGAACACTCGCTAGCCTACAATCTGTATCAATTACTAAGATATTGTAGATTTATCTAGTATATAGACTAATAAAAGTCCCTATTGTTTATGAGCCATATCCGACTAAGGACAGCGGCTCAGCTGGACTTCGAAATTTTCTTATTCGTACTATTATCAAGTTTCCTCAACATGTGGCTTGTGAACACTCTCTAGCCTACAATTCTTTACCAATTACTAAGATATTTCGGATATAGCTAATATATGGAGCAATGAGGATTTCTATTGTATATGAGCTATATCCGACCAAGGACAGTGGCTCAGCTGGGTTTGGAAATTTTCTTATTTGTACCATTATCAAGTTTGCTTAACATGTGGCTTGTGAACACTCTCTAGCCTACAGTTATTTACCAATTACTAAGATATTTCGGATATAGCTACTATATGTAGCAATGAAGATCCCTATTGTATATGAACCATATCCGACCAAGTACAGTGGCTCAGCTGGACTTTGAAATTTCTTGTTTGTACCATTATCAAGTTTGCTTAACATGTGGCTTGTGAACACTCTCTAGCCTACAATTCTTTATCAATTGCTAAGATATTTCGGATATAGCTACTATATAGAGCAGTGAAGATCCCTATTGTTAATGAGCCATATCCGACCAAGAATAATGGCTCAGCTGGACTTTGAAATTTTCTTGTTCGTACCATTATCAAGTTTGCTTGTGAACACGCTCCAGCGTACAATTTTTTGTCAATTGCTTAGATATTTTAAATATAGCTTGTATATGGACTAATGAAGATCCCTATTGTTTTTTAGTTATATCCGACCAAGGACAGTGGCTCAGCTGGACTTTGAAATTTTCTTGTTAGTACCATTATCAAGTTTGCTTAACATGTGGCTTGTGAACACTCTCTAGCCTACAATTCTTTATCAATTGCTAAGATATTTCGGGTATAGCTACTATATAGAGCAGTGAAGATCCATATTGTTAATGAGCCATATCCGACCAAGAACAATGGCTCAGCTGGACTTTGAAATTCTCTTGTTTGTACCATTATCAAGTTTGCTTAACATGTGGCTTGTGAACACTCTCTAGCCTACAATTCTTTATCAATTGCTAAGATATTTCGGATATAGCTACTATATAGAGCAGTGAAGATCCCTATTGTTAATGAGCCATATCCGACCAAGAACAATGACTCAGCTGGACTTTGAAATTTTCTTGTTCGTACCATTATCAAGTTTGCTTAACGTGTGGCTTGTGAACACTCTCTAGCCTACAATTCTTTATCAATTGCTAAGATATTTCGGATATAGCTATTATATAGAGCAGTAAAGATTCCTATTGTTAATGAGCCATATCCGACCAAGAACAGTGGCTCAGCTGGACTTTGGAATTTTCTTATTTGTACCATTATCAAATTTGCTCAACATGTGGCTTCTGAACACTCTCCAGCCTACAATTCTTTACCAATTACTAAGATATTTTGGGTATATCTAGTGTATTTAGCAATAAAGATTGCTATTATTAATGATCCATATCCGACCAAGGACAGTGGCTCAGCTGGACTTTCTTATAGTAAATGTTTTTGTTTTTGTTTATCGTAAAGCACTGCCACCCTTTTTTCTTTTCGGTGCTAAGGATTGAAATGAACCTGTGACCGGTCTCAAACCTACTCTTTTCCCAGTTTCGAATGTTTCGGCTGGCTGAGGGCTATGCATCTCTGATGCCTATGTTTTTCACTTTGACAGGCTATATCTCCAAAGCGGTTTGTTGGATTACGCTGAAACGTAGCAAGAACAACACACATATAGTGTAAATGTTTACTGTGAAGTTTTACTTCATTTCCGTTAAGAATGTATTTTTGGCGAATTTTTCAATTTTTGATTTTTAACTTTTTTGGCCATATTGTTGCAATATCTCCGAAACAGTTTGTTTGATAAAGCTGAAACGTGGCAAGAATAACCCACATATAGTGCAAATGTTTACTGCGAAGTTTCTTTTCGGTGCCGTGGAAAATGTATTTTTGGCGATTTTTAGCCCTCAGCCAATATTGGCTGAAGGCTATTGCTTTGGCCGTGTCCGTCCGTCCGTCTGTCTGTCCGTGCGTACTAGACGTAGGTTATGTGGTAGATTGTACGCCCAAGTATACATTATGTGGTAGATGCGACTTATGTGGTACACATTATGTGGTTACCACTTAAGTTCCATTTGGGCGTACAGAGGTACCACATAGCTCACGGATACCACTTAAGGCAAAAGGACGGCAGTACGGACGCCACCGTAAAGTGGCGCCATCTAGGACGGACAAAAAAATGGATCTGACGTAGTCGCACCTACCACATAATGTATACTTGGGCGTACAATCTACTACACAACCTATGTCTAGTACGCACCACATAACACAAAGAACCAAGAGTCCGTTGCACACTGTGGTAGTTACTATAAAGTCACTAAAGAATACCCTTTGTAATTTGCGAAGGCACTAAAGAATGTCCTTTGTAATTAGCGAAGCAGGAAAGGGCTCTTTGGAAAAGCTTAAAAACACTATCATACCGCGCAAAATACGTAAGCCATATATGCTGTATTTACAACACACCAACACATGAAAACACTGCATTAAAGGAATTTTATTACATCGACATTCTTTAGAGAGATATAACTAAATTACTAAAAAATATTGGATAGGGTCCTTTGCATTATGTGGTTTGTTACCACATAAGGTTAAGGACTGATGATCAAGCAATATCATCACCTGATACTCCTATTACTGAGCAAATATAGGTAGCAGAAGCTAGCATGCAAAGTATTTCTTCACTAAGAAGTGATTTTGTAATAAATCTTTTGAAATAATAGATATTATTTCCAGAGCTCGAACTGAATTGTAAAGATTTGATAGGGTCCTTTGAATTATGTGGTTTGTTACCACATAAGGTTAAGGACTGTGGATCAAGTAATATCATGAACTACATGTTAAACATTTTTGCGGTTTTTGAAACTGAAAATGTATTTAAGGATTATCTTTTTGGAGGTATGACTTGATTTATTTAGACAAGTCTTTTGGTTTTGTTGAATTGTTTGACTAGGTGTACCCCTGACTGATGATATAAGGCATTGGAATAAGTATGATGCCTTTAACGACAGCACACCGAAAGTCTGCTTTTCTACTTAAGTATTTTAAGGCTAGTTAAGATGCACAGTCATCGAAACACTTGAGACTCGTGGTACTGAGCGATTTTAGGTTATGGCATCTAGCACTCAAATTGTTTCTTCTTTGAAGTATCGGAAGCATTACATAAGCTATGACAAAATACAAAGGAGTAATGTCATTATTTTACACTTTGTTTAGGCGCCAGTATTGAAGTAGCATACTTCAAACTTATGATGTTCCTTCGCTAAATACGTTGCATTAAAGGTATTTCATTGCGTCGAAATTATTTAGAGAGCTATAACTGAATTTAAAAAAGACTGGATAGGGTCCTTTGCATTATGTAGCTTGTTACCACATAAGGTCAAGGACTGATGATCAAGCAATATCATCACCTGATACTCCTATTACTGAGCAAATATAGGTAGCAGAAGCTAGCATGCAAAGTATTTCTTCACTAAGAAGTGATTTTGTAATATATCTTTGGAAATAATAGATATTATTTCCAGAGCTGGAACTGAATTGTAAAGATTTGATAGGGTCCTTTGCATTATGTGGTTTGTTACCACATAAGATTAAGGACTGTGGATCAAGTAATATCATAAACTACATGGTAAACATTTTTTTGCGGTTTTTGAAGCTGAAAATGTATTTAAGGATTATCTTTTTGGAGGTATGACTTGATTTATTTAGACAAGTCTTTTGGTTTTGTTGAATTTTTGACTAGGTGTACCCAGGACTGATGATCTAAGGCATTGGAATAAGTATGATACCTTTGACGACAGTACACCGAAAGTCTGCTTTTCTCCTTAAGTATTTTAAGGCTAGTTAAGAGGCACAGTCATCGAAACACTTGAGACTCGTGGTACTGAGCGATTTTAGGTTATGGCATCTAGCACTCAAATTGTTTCTTCTTTGAAGTATCGGAAGCATTACGAAATTATTTAGAGAGATATAACTGAATTTAAAAAAAGACTGGATAGGGTCCTTTGCATTATGTGGTTTGTTACCACATAAGGTTAAGGACTGTGGATCAAGTAATATCATACATTTTCAGTTTCAAAAAGCGCAAAAATGTTTAATATGTAGTTTATGATATTACTTGATCCACAGTAATTAACCTTATGTGGTAACAAACCACATAATGCAAAGGACCCTGATACATAAGCATTTTAAGGCTAGTTAAGATGCACAGTCATCGAAACACTTGAGATTCCTGGTACTGAGCGATTTTAGGTTATGGCATCTAGCACTCAAATTGTTTCTTCTTTGAAGTATCGGAAGCATTACATAAGCTATGACAAAATACAAAGGAGTAATGTCATTATTTTACAATTTGTTTAGGCGCCAGTATTGAAGTAGCATTCTTCAAACTTATGATGTTCCTTCGCTAAATACGTTGCATTAAAGGTATTTCATTGCGTCGAAATTATTTAGAGAGCTATAACTGAATTTAAAAAAAGACTGGATAGGGTCCTTTGCATTATGTAGCTTGTTACCAGATAAGGTCAAGGACTGATGATCAAGCAATATCATCACCTGATACTCCTATTACTGAGCAAATATAGGTAGCAGAAGCTAGCATGCAAAGTATTTCTTCACTAAGAAGTGATTTTGTAATATATCTTTGGAAATAATAGATATTATTTTCAGAGCTGGAACTGAATTGTAAAGATTTGATAGGGTCCTTTGCATTATGTGGTTTGTTACCACATAAGATTAAGAACTGTGGATCAAGTAATGTCATAAACTACATGGTAAACATTTTTTTGCGGTTTTTAGGTGTACCCAGGACTGATGATCTAAGGCATTGGAATAAGTATGATACCTTTGACGACAGTACACCGAAAGTCTGCTTTTCTCCTTAAGTATTTTAAGGCTAGTTAAGAGGCACAGTCATCGAAACACTTGAGACTCGTGGTACTGAGCGATTTTAGGTAACATCATCTAGCACTCAAATTGTTTCTTCTTTGAAGTATCGGAAGCATTACATAAGCTATGACAAAATACAAAGGAGTAATGTCATTATTTTACACTCTGTTTAGGCGCCAGTATTGAAGTAGCATACTTCAAACTTATCATGTTCCTTCGCTAAATACGTTGCATTAAAGGTATTTCATTGCTTCGAAATTATTTAGAGAGCTATAACTGAATTTAAAAAAAGACTGGATAGGGTCCTTTGCATTATGTGGTTTGTTACTCCACAAGGTTAAGGACTGATGATCAAGCAATATCATCAACTGATACTCCTATTACTGAGCAAATATAGGTAGCAGGAGCTAGCATGCAAAGTATTTCTACACTAAGAAATGATTTTGTAATATATCTTTGGAAATAATAGATATTATTTCCAGAGCTCGAACTGAATTTTAAAGATTTGATAGGGTCCTTTGCATTATGTGGTTTGTTACCACATAAGGTTAATTACTGTGGATCAAGTAATATGATAAACTACATATTAAACATTTTTGCGGTTTTTGAAACTGAAAATTTATTTAAGGATTATCTTTTTGGAGGTATTACTTGATTTATTTAGACAAGTCTTTTGGTTTTGTTGAATTGTTTGACTAGGTGTACCCCTGACTGATGATATAAGGCATTGGAATAAGTATGATGCCTTTGACGACAGTACACCGAAAGTCTGCTTTTCTACTTAAGTATTTTAAGGCTAGTTAAGAGGCACAGTCATCGAAACACTTGAGACTCCTGGTACTGAGCGATTTTAGGTTATGGCATCTAGCACTCAAATTGTTTCTTCTTTGAAGTATCGGAAGCATTACATAAGCTATGACAAAATACAAAGGAGTAATGTCATTATTTTACACTTTGTTTAGGCGCCAGTATTGAAGTAGCTTGCTTCAAACTTATGATGTTCCTTCGCTAAATACGTTGCATTAAAGGTATTTCATTGCATCGAAATTATTTAGAGAGCTATAACTGAATTTAAAAAAAGACTGGATAGGGTCCTTTGCATTATGTGGTTTGTTACCACATAAGGTCAAAGACTGTAGATCAAGCAATATCACTTGAGACTCCTATTACTGAGCAAATATAGACAGCAGGAGCTAGCATGCAAAGTATTTCGTCACTAAGAAGTGATTTTGTAATATATCTTTGGAAATAATAGATATTATTTCCAGAGCTCGAACTGAATTTTAAAGATTTGATAGGGTCCTTTGCATTATGTGGTTTGTTACAACATAAGGTTAATTACTGTGGATCAAGTAATATCATAAACTATATATTAAACATTTTTGCGGTTTTTGAAACTGAAAATGTATTTAAGGATTATCTTTTTGGAGGTATTACTTGATTTATTTAGACAAGTCTTTTGGTTTTGTTGAATTGTTTGACTAGGTGTACCCCTGACTGATGATATAAGGCATTGGAATAAGTATGATGCCTTTGACGACAGTACACCGAAAGTCTGCTTTTCTACTTAAGTATTTTAAGGCTAGTTAAGAGGCACAGTCATCGAAACACTTGAGACTCCTGGTACTGAGCGATTTTAGGTTGTGGCATCTAGCACTCAAATTGTTTCTTCTTTGAAGTATCGGAAGCATTACGAAATTATTTAGAGAGATATAACTGAATTTAAAAAAAGACTGGATAGGGTCCTTTGCATTATGTGGTTTGTTACCACATAAGGTTAAGGACTGTGGATCAAGTAATATCATGAACTACATGGTAAACATTTTTGCGGTTTTTGAAACTTAAAATGTATTTAAGGAGGTATTTTTGGAGGTAATTCTTGATTTGTTTAGACAAACCTCTTGATTTTGTTGAATTGTTTGACTAGGTGTACCCCTGACATGATATAAGGCATTTGAATAAGTATGATGCCTTTGACGACAGTACACCGAAGGTCTGCTTTTCTACTTAAGTGTTTTAAGGCTAGTTAAGATGCACAGTCATCGAAACACTTGAGACTCGTGGTACTGAGCGATTTTAGGTTATAGCATCTAGCACTCAAATTGTTTCTTCTTTGAAGTATCGGAAGCATTACATAAGCTATGACAAAATACAAAGGAGTAATGTCATTATTTTACACTTTGTTTAGGCGCCAGTATTGAAGTAGCATGCTTCAAACTTATGATGTTCCTTCGCTAAATACGTTGCATTAAAGGTATTTCATTGCATCGAAATTATTTAGAGAGCTATAACTGAATTTAAAAAAAGACTGGATAGGGTCCTTTGCATTATGTGGTTTGTTACCACATAAGGTCAAGGATTGTAGATCAAGCAATATCACTTGAGACTCCTATTACTGAGCAAATATAGACAGCAGGAGCTAGCATGCAAAGTATTTCGTCACTAAGAAGTGATTTTGTAATATATCTTTGGAAATAATAGATATTATTTCCAGAGCTCGAACTGAATTTTAAAGATTTGATACGGTCCTTTGCATTATGTGGTTTGTTACCACATAAGGTTAATTACTGTGGATCAAGTAATGTCATAAACTACATATTAAACATTTTTGCGATTTTTGAAACTGAAAATGTATTTAAGGATTATCTTTTTGGAGGTATTTCTTGATTTATTTAGACAAGTCTTTTGGTTTTGTTGAATTGTTTGACTAGGTGTACCCCTGACTGATGATATAAGGCATTGGAATAAGTATGATGCCTTTGACGACAGTACACCGAAAGTCTGCTTTTCTACTTAAGTATTTTAAGGCTAGTTAAGATGCAGAGTCATCGAAACACTTGAGACTCGTGGTACTGAGCGATTTTAGGTTATAGCATCTAGCACTCAAATTGTTTCTTCTTTGAAGTATCGGAAGCATTACATAAGCTATGACAAAATACAAAGGAGTAATGTCATTATTTTACACTTTGTTTAGGCGCCAGTATTGAAGTAGCATGCTTCAAACTTATGATGTTCCTTCGCTAAATACGTTGCATTAAAGGTATTTCATTGCATCGAAATTATTTAGAGAGCTATAACTGAATTTAAAAAAAGACTGGATAGGGTCCTTTGCATTATGTGGTTTGTTACCACATAAGGTCAAAGACTGTAGATCAAGCAATATAACTTGAGACTCCTATTACTGAGCAAATATACACAGCAGGAGCTAGCATGCAAAGTATTTCGTCGCTAGGAAGTGATTTTGTAATATATCTTTGGAAATAATAGATATTATTTCCAGAGCTCGAACTGAATTTTAAAGATTTGATAGGGTCCTTTGCATTATGTGGTTTGTTACCACATAAGGTTAAGGACTGTGGATCAAGTAATATCATAAACTACATATTAAACATTTTTGCGGTTTTTGAAACTGAAAATGTATTTAAGGATTATCTTTTTGGAGGTATTACTTGATTTATTAAGACAAGTCTTTTGGTTTTGTTGAATTGTTTGACTAGGTGTACCCCTGACTGATGATATAAGGCATTGGAATAAGTATGATGCCTTTGACGACAGTACACCGAAAGTCTGCTTTTCTACTTAAGTATTTTAAGGCTAGTTAAGAGGCACAGTCATCGAAACACTTGAGACTCGTGGTACTGAGCGATTTTAGGTTATGGCATCTAGCACTCAAATTGTTTCTTCTTTGAAGTATCGGAAGCATTACGAAATTATTTAGAGAGATATAACTGAATTTAAAAAAAGACTGGATATGGTCCTTTGCATTATGTGGTTTGTTACCACATAAGGTTAAGGACTGTGGATCACGTAATATCATGAACTACATGGTAAACATTTTTGCGGTTTTTGAAACTTAAAATGTATTTAAGGAGGTATTTTTGGAGGTAATTCTTGATTTGTTTAGACAAGCCTCTTGATTTTGTTGAATTGTTTGACTAGGTGTACCCCTGACTGATGATATAAGGCATTGGAATAAGTATGATGCCTTTGACGACAGTACACCGAAGTTCTGCTTTTCTACTTAAGTATTTTAAGGCTAGTTAAGATGCAGAGTCATCGAAACACTTGAGACTCGTGGTACTGAGCGATTTGAGGTTATAGCATCTAGCACTCAAATTGTTTCTTCTTTGAAGTATCGGAAGCATTACATAAGCTATGACAAAATACAAAGGAGTAATGTCATTATTTTACACTTTGTTTAGGCGCCAGTATTGAAGTAGCATGCTTCAAACTTATGATGTTCCTTCGCTAAATACGTTGCATTAAAGGTATTTCATTGCATCGAAATTATTTAGAGAGCTATAACTGAATTTAAAAAAAGACTGGATAGGGTCCTTTGCATTATGTGGTTTGTTACCACATAAGGTCAAAGACTGTAGATCAAGCAATATCACTTGAGACTCCTATTACTGAGCAAATATAGACAGCAGGAGCTAGCATGCAAAGTATTTCGTCGCTAAGAAGTGATTTTGTAATATATCTTTGGAAATAATAGATATTATTTCCAGAGCTCGAACTGAATTTTAAAGATTTGATAGGGTCCTTTGCATTATGTGGTTTGTTACCACAGAAGGTTAAGGACTGTGGATCAAGGTATATCATAAACTACATATTAAACATTTTTGCTGTTTTTGAAACTGAAAATGTATTTAAGGATTATCTTTTTGGAGGTATTACTTGATTTATTTAGACAAGTCTTTTGGTTTTGTTGAATTGTTTGACTAGGTGTACCCCTGACTGATGATATAAGGCATTGGAATAAGTATGATGCCTTTGACGACAGTACACCGAAAGTCTGCTTTTCTACTTAAGTATTTTAAGGCTAGTTAAGAGGCACAGTCATCGAAACACTTGAGACTCGTGGTACTGAGCGATTTTAGGTTATGGCATCTAGCACTCAAATTGTTTCTTCTTTGAAGTATCGGAAGCATTACGAAATTATTTAGAGAGATATAACTGAATTTAAAAAAAGACTGGATATGGTCCTTTGCATTATGTGGTTTGTTACCACATAAGGTTAAGGACTGTGGATCAAGTAATATCATGAACTACATGGTAAACATTTTTGCGGTTTTTGAAACTTAAAATGTATTTAAGGAGGTATTTTTGGAGGTAATTCTTGATTTGTTTAGACAAGCCTCTTGATTTTGTTGAATTGTTTGACTAGGTGTACCCCTGACTGATGATATAAGGCATTGGAATAAGTATGATGCCTTTGACGACAGTACACCGAAGTTCTGCTTTTCTACTTAAGTATTTTAAGGCTAGTTAAGATGCAGAGTCATCGAAACACTTGAGACTCGTGGTACTGAGCGATTTGAGGTTATAGCATCTAGCACTCAAATTGTTTCTTCTTTGAAGTATCGGAAGCATTACATAAGCTATGACAAAATACAAAGGAGTAATGTCATTATTTTACACTTTGTTTAGGCGCCAGTATTGAAGTAGCATGCTTCAAACTTATGATGTTCCTTCGCTAAATACGTTGCATTAAAGGTATTTCATTGCATCGAAATTATTTAGAGAGCTATAACTGAATTTAAAAAAAGACTGGATAGGGTCCTTTGCATTATGTGGTTTGTTACCACATAAGGTCAAAGACTGTAGATCAAGCAATATCACTTGAGACTCCTATTACTGAGCAAATATAGACAGCAGGAGCTAGCATGCAAAGTATTTCGTCGCTAAGAAGTGATTTTGTAATATATCTTTGGAAATAATAGATATTATTTCCAGAGCTCGAACTGAATTTTAAAGATTTGATAGGGTCCTTTGCATTATGTGGTTTGTTACCACAGAAGGTTAAGGACTGTGGATCAAGGTATATCATAAACTACATATTAAACATTTTTGCTGTTTTTGAAACTGAAAATGTATTTAAGGATTATCTTTTTGGAGGTATTACTTGATTTATTTAGACAAGTCTTTTGGTTTTGTTGAATTGTTTGACTAGGTGTACCCCTGACTGATGATATAAGGCATTGGAATAAGTATGATGCCTTTGACGACAGTACACCGAAAGTCTGCTTTTCTACTTAAGTATTTTAAGGCTAGTTAAGAGGCACAGTCATCGAAACACTTGAGACTCGTGGTACTGAGCGATTTTAGGTTATGGCATCTAGCACTCAAATTGTTTCTTCTTTGAAGTATCGGAAGCATTACGAAATTATTTAGAGAGATATAACTGAATTTAAAAAAAGACTGGATATGGTCCTTTGCATTATGTGGTTTGTTACCACATAAGGTTAAGGACTGTGGATCAAGTAATATCATGAACTACATGGTAAACATTTTTGCGGTTTTTGAAACTTAAAATGTATTTAAGGAGGTATTTTTGGAGGTAATTCTTGATTTGTTTAGACAAGCCTCTTGATTTTGTTGAATTGTTTGACTAGGTGTACCCCTGACTGATGATATAAGGCATTGGAATAAGTATGATGCCTTTGACGACAGTACACCGAAGTTCTGCTTTTCTACTTAAGTATTTTAAGGCTAGTTAAGATGCAGAGTCATCGAAACACTTGAGACTCGTGGTACTGAGCGATTTGAGGTTATAGCATCTAGCACTCAAATTGTTTCTTCTTTGAAGTATCGGAAGCATTACATAAGCTATGACAAAATACAAAGGAGTAATGTCATTATTTTACACTTTGTTTAGGCGCCAGTATTGAAGTAGCATGCTTCAAACTTATCATGTTCCTTCGCTAAATACGTTGCATTAAAGGTATTTCATTGCATCGAAATTATTTAGAGAGCTATAACTGAATTTAAAAAAAGACTGGATAGGGTCCTTTGCATTATGTGGTTTGTTACCACATAAGGTCAAAGACTGTAGATCAAGCAATATCACTTGAGACTCCTATTACTGAGCAAATATAGACAGCAGGAGCTAGCATGCAAAGTATTTCGTCGCTAAGAAGTGATTTTGTAATATATCTTTGGAAATAATAGATATTATTTCCAGAGCTCGAACTGAATTTTAAAGATTTGATAGGGTCCTTTGCATTATGTGGTTTGTTACCACATAAGGTTAAGGACTGTGGATCAAGTAATATCATAAACTACATATTAAACATTTTTGCGGTTTTTGAAACTGAAAATGTATTTAAGGATTATCTTTTTGGAGGTATTACTTGATTTATTTAGACAAGTCTTTTGGTTTTGTTGAATTGTTTGACTAGGTGTACCCCTGACTGATGATATAAGGCATTGGAATAAGTATGATGCCTTTGACGACAGTACACCGAAAGTCTGCTTTTCTACTTAAGTATTTTAAGGCTAGTTAAGAGGCACAGTCATCGAAACACTTGAGACTCCTGGTACTGAGCGATTTTAGGTTATGGCATCTAGCACTCAAATTGTTTCTTCTTTGAAGTATCGGAAGCATTACGAAATTATTTAGAGAGATATAACTGAATTTAAAAAAAGACTGGATAGGGTCCTTTACATTATGTGGTTTGTTACCACATAAGGTTAAGGACTGTGGATCAAGTAATATCATACATTTTCAGTTTCAAAAAGCGCAAAAATGTTTAATATGTAGTTTATGATATTACTTGATCCACAGTAATTAACCTTATGTGGTAACAAACCACATAATGCAAAGGACCCTGATACATAAGCATTTTAAGGCTAGTTAAGATGCACAGTCATCGAAACACTTGAGATTCCTGGTACTGAGCGATTTTAGGTTATGGCATCTAGCACTCAAATTGTTTCGTCTTTGAAGTATCGGAAGCATTACATAAGCTATGACAAAATACAAAGGAGTAATGTCATTATTTTACACTTTGTTTAGGCGCCAGTATTGAAGTAGCATTCTTCAAACTTATGATGTTCCTTCGCTAAATACGTTGCATTAAAGGTATTTCATTGCATCGAAATTATTTAGAGAGCTATAACTGAATTTAAAAAAAGACTGGATAGGGTCCTTTGCATTATGTAGCTTTGGAAATAAAAGACATTATTTCCAGAGCTGGAACTGAATTGTAAAGATTTGATAGGGTCCTTTGCATTATGTGGTTTGTTACCACATAAGATTAAGGACTGTGGATCAAGTAATATCGTAAACTACATATTAAACATTTTTTTGCTGTTTTTGAAACTGAAAATGTATTTAAGGATTATCTTTTTGGAGGTATTTCTTGATTTATTTAGGCAAGTCTTTTGGTTTTGTTGAATTGTTTGACTAGGTGTACCCCTGACTGATGATATAAGGCATTGGAATAAGTATGATGCCTTTGACGACAGTACACCGAAAGTCTGCTTTTCTACTTAAGTATTTTAAGGTTGGTTAAGATGCACAGTCATCGAAGCACTTGAGATTCCTGGTACTGAGCGATTTTAGGTAACAGAAGCTAGCACTCAAATTGTTTCTTCCTTTAGAAGTGATTTTGTGATATACGTTTGGAGTTAATAGAATGCAGAGATCTTAAGTGTCTCATGGTTTATATTGCAGATGTATCTTATGTGTATTTTAATACATGTTTTGAAATAAACTAGCCAAAGTAGTATCCAAATATACCCGTTCTTTAAGTATCGGAAGCAGTACAGCTATGACCCAATACAAAAAAGTAATTATTTTACACTTTGTTTAGGCGCCAGTATTGAAGTAGGATACTTCGAACTTTTCATGTGCCTTCGCTAAAGGCGTTGCATTAAAGGCATTTCATTGCATCGAAATTATTTAGAGAGCTATAACTAAATTATTAAAAAAAGATTGGATAGGGTCCTTTGCATTATGTCGTTTGTTACCACATAAGGTTAAGGACTGTAGATCAAGCTATGTCACTTGAGACTCATATTACTGAGCAAATATAGACAGCAGGAGCTAGCATGCAAAGTATTTCTTCACTAAGAAGTGATTTTGTAATATATCTTTGGAAATAGTATGCACAGTTTGGAACAATGAACTCCAAGCTTCGCTTCCTTTGTCGTTCACAATTCTACCAACTGTGCACAGATAGAGTACTTTGCTATCAGAAATATGAAATATCCCCATAATATCAAATGCATAGTATAATGATCCGTATGTATTATAATCGTAAATATATTTTAATGACATAAAGCAACCTTTGATTATCTTTAGATTCCTGCGGTATGGATCACCCAAGCAATAAGAAAAACAACATTGTGTGGTATTTATCACATAAAGCAATCTATAACATAAATGGGATGCTAAGTGGTGTATATAACATAAGCAATAGGAAACATAAACGTTACATTATGTGGTATTTACCACATAAGGCAGTCTTTAAAATAAATCTGAAGCTATGTGGTATGTACCACATAACACAGTACATTATGTTGTATTTACCACATAAGGCAGTCTATAAAATAAATCTGACATTATGTGGTATGTACCACATAACACAGTACGTTATGTGGTAGTGTACCACATAAGTATTTTTTGAACGTAAAAATATTTTTTTACCACATAATGAAACGGACTACCACTTAATTACAGGATTTTTGGACTACCACATAGCGACTACCACATAAGCTACATATCGTACGTCTGTCCGTCCGTCCGTCCGTTAACACTTACCTTGTGAACACGCTCTAGCCCACAATTTTTTGCCAATCGCTTAGATATTTTAAATATAGCTTGTATATGGACCAATGAAGATCCCTATTGTTTTGGAGCCATATCCGACCAAGGACAGTGGCTCAGCTGGACTTGGAAATTTTCTTATTTGTACCATTATCAAGTTTGCTTAACATGTGGCTTGTGAACACTCTCTAGCCTACAGTTATTTACCAATTACTAAGATATTTCGGATATAGCTACTATATGTAGCAATGAAGATCCCTATTGTATATGAACCATATCCGACCAAGTACAGTGGCTCAGCTGGACTTGGAAATTTTTTTATTTGTACCATTATCAAGTTTGCTTAACATGTGGCTTGTGAACACTCTCTAACCTACAGTTATTTACCAATTACTAAGATATTGCGGATATAGCTACTATATGGAGCAATAAAGGTTGCTATTGTATATGAGTCACATCCGACCAAGAACAGTGGCTCAGCTGGACTTTGACATTTTCTTATTTGTGCCATTATCAAGTTTGCTTGACATGTCACTTGTGAACACGCCCTAGCCTACAATTCTTTACCAATCACTAAGATATTTCGGATATAGCCACTATATGGAGTATTGAAGATCCCTATTGTTTTGCTGCCATATCCAAACAAGGACAGTGGCTCAGCTGGACTTTGAAATTTGCACATTTCTACCAATATCAGGTTTGGTGACATGTGGCTTGTGAACACTCGCTAGCCTACAATCTGTATCAATTACTAAGATATTGTAGATTTATCTAGTATATAGACTAATAAAAGTCCCTATTGTTTATGAGCCATATCCGACTAAGGACAGCGGCTCAGCTGGACTTCGAAATTTTCTTATTCGTACTATTATCAAGTTTCCTCAACATGTGGCTTGTGAACACTCTCTAGCCTACAATTCTTTACCAATTACTAAGATATTTCGGATATAGCTAATATATGGAGCAATGAGGATTTCTATTGTATATGAGCTATATCCGACCAAGGACAGTGGCTCAGCTGGGTTTGGAAATTTTCTTATTTGTACCATTATCAAGTTTGCTTAACATGTGGCTTGTGAACACTCTCTAGCCTACAGTTATTTACCAATTACTAAGATATTTCGGATATAGCTACTATATGTAGCAATGAAGATCCCTATTGTATATGAACCATATCCGACCAAGTACAGTGGCTCAGCTGGACTTGGAAATTTTTTTATTTGTACCATTATCAAGTTTGCTTAACATGTGGCTTGTGAACACTCTCTAACCTACAGTTATTTACCAATTACTAAGATATTGCGGATATAGCTACTATATGGAGCAATAAAGGTTGCTATTGTATATGAGTCACATCCGACCAAGAACAGTGGCTGAGCTGGACTTTGACATTTTCTTATTTGTGCCATTATCAAGTTTGCTTGACATGTCACTTGTGAACACGCCCTAGCCTACAATTCTTTACCAATCACTAAGATATTTCGGATATAGCTACTATATGGAGTATTGAAGATCCCTATTGTTTTGCTGCCATATCCAAACAAGGACAGTGGCTCAGCTGGACTTCGAAATTTCATCTTAAACCACTGCCACCCTTTTTTTCTTTTCGGTGCCAAGAATTGAAATGAGCCCATGACCGGCCTCAAACCTACTATTTTCCTTGTTTCGAATGTTCCGGCTGGCTGAGGGCTATGCATCTCTGATGCCTATGTTTTTAATTTTTCAATTTTAACTTTTTTGGCCATATTGTTGCGATATATCCGAAACGGTTTGTTGGATTAGGCTGAAACTTTGCAGGAAGAACTCACAAAACGTGTAAATGTTTACTGCGAAGTTTTTCTTCATTTCCATGGAAAATGTATTTTTGGCGAATTTTCTTAATTTGTGATTTTAAACTTTTTTGGCCTAATTGTTGCGATGTCTCCGAAACAGTTTGTTGGATTAGGCTGAAACATGGCAAGAAGAACCCATATGTAGTGGAAATGTTTACTGCGATGTTTTTCCACGTGACTGATTGGGGGCGGGGGAGACATATCCGTTTTTGTTTTAACAAAAACACTGGCCAATCTAGTTGTTGTGAAATTAATACTCTGCAGGGAAATGTATACCGTTAGAAATCATTACTGTTGCCTTCTTTACATGAAACCGTCGAATTAGTGGAAATATAACACAGGAATTGAAATGTTTACTTTTTTTTTTTGAATTTTTTTTCCAACAGGATGACGATGATATCCAGACTCCTCTCTTGGGTCAGAAGAAGTCTAAGTACGCGGCCCCACTCAACATCCTCAATGACTTGAGAGACGAGCGCGGGGTGAGTATCCTTAACATGTGTCACGGCGCGTTTTGTCTTGTGAGTTATAATCAGTTCAAACAGTGTTTGAACATTTTTCAGTGTTCGTTGTTAAAGAAACACAGTTACACAAGCAAAAAAGGAAAGAAATGCGGAATGCTGGTAGTGCGGATTCCCAATGTTTTATGGGGTATCTCGCAGTTAGAATTGCACTTTATTAAGGGCTGTTTTGCAGCCATTGTGGAAGAGTGTTGAATTTGAGATGACCCTTTATGGTATTGCTTATGTTCGCTGTTACAGGAATATGACCCGCTGGCAGACAGCCGTGTACCGAAGATCAGCGATCGCGAGGACGAGTACCGGGCGCGGCGGCGGCAGTTGATCATCTCCCCGGAGAGACACGATCCTTTCTCAGGCAAGTGACGCTCCAATGTTTCGTTTTCTCCATGCGCTGTTGTTTCGTGTTTCGAAGGGGAGACGTTAAGATATATTGGGTGGAGAGAGTGTTAGGTGATTATCAACCAAGTGCTCGTCAACTTATTCAATTTTGCGAAAATTGAAATTCGTATTTACATTGAGAAAACTGGCATTCGCTGTTGACAAAATCTGAAATTAGGCTAAAATCTGTGCAGATACAGAATTGGTGGAACGCTTAGTAGTATCAACCTCGGCTTCTGGTTGAAAATCGCGTACACTCACTCACTGTTGCCTTTAATGCAGTTGTGTTGTTGGTACTGTATCGCTGTTTAAAGTACAGCTGGTTGGATTAAAATTTGTTCATGCGATACTAGTTAAAGCTAATGAGCGGCGACAGGTCTTATTGAGAAAAAAAAAGAAACAATTGAAAGTTCGTGTTGTTAGCGCGGGTAGGGGGTATGCACTCAAACGTCCAGTGTGGCCTGCCAAATATTTAAGGTAAGTCTGAAGCTGTGATCAAGGTAATGGCGAAAATTAGGGAAGCACCATGTCTTTATTGGTGTAGTCCTGCACGCTCCTTGAAAATGGCTTTTGGTCCGAATCCTCGAACGCTTGGTGCATTTTCAGCGTGGTATTCGAAGTTCGCCAGCTTGGCATTTGTTCTATTCTATTTTATTATGGGGTTCATTTCTTTCAAGATGACTGAAAGGCGTATTTAGAGAGAGCATACGAATTGTGAAATTTATACATCACTAAAAGAAAAGACACCAAGCTTGCGGTGAGGAGTATACCCCATGAATACGTCAACAATGAGAACTTTCGTATTTGCCTCAAGATGGGATTTGGCAAGATCATTACATTGGAATAAAATCTTCTGGCTTAAGATACTACGGGATATGTTCTTAAGTCGGGGAGGGGGGAGGGGGCTTACGCCGAAGATAATTATGTATACCCTTTAATCAGTGCGATTTAGCGTTGTTCGAATATGGCAGCTGCACTCACCACCCCGCCCTTGACCGACCAGTTTGCTTGGGTAGGCGATCGGGGCAGATACGACAGAAAAGCATTGTACCTGGCGTATTTCCTAGCGCCACAGTTTTTGCTTGGACTGGTGGCAATTTCGTATAGAGACAGTCAACTTGTGCACAAGGAAGGCATACTTACACTCACGGGCCAATGGTTTCTCGGGAATTTTTTTACCGGAAATGATGTGAATTCATGGTTTCCATGTGACGTGATAAGTATATCTAGAAATGCACATGTCACAAACTGCAATTTTGGCTGCAAAAGTACCAAAAAAAAAAAAATGACAAGCATCGACGGCTTGAGTGCAGGATTTGCATCTGTTGCACAGACATTTTGCTCGTCTTTTATGTGCGTGTAAACTATAGCGTGTGTGTATCAGTAAAGAAAACATTGAAGAAGGCGAGACTAACGAGTATAACTTTCCTTCCTACAGCTCCGTAGCTATGAAGTTTGGATGCAGGATGGGCTTTCAGCAAAATGCCAACGTGTTGCCATGGGTACACCCTCTCGTTTCGTTAACTTTAAGAGCAGTGGGCGTACTGGAAGAGGGCTCTTTAATAGTTGCACCTATGTTGCACTAAATATAAGCACTAATTAGCATTAATTAGAAATATAATTACTTATATTGAATGTCTTGTTATTTTAACTTTGAAAAATTCGGGTCCATTTCTGTGTTAACGACTAAAGCAGTGGAACTCAACAGATATTTGCATTCACATTCCTGTTGAACCCCTTCCCCCTCCCCCCTCTTATAAAACTCCCTGAACTGTAGTAACGACATATAAAAGTAATTAAAATAAGGTGTAGCAGAATTACATATTGAGGAAGCATTTCCAATAAATAACACCTCCACCCCTCCTCCTCTTCTGCTAGTAATTAATGCGTAACAGATTAGCACATTTGATTGGCAGTTAGGGGAATCTAGGCCGTTCAGATTAAGAACTGTTGCGTCACAGGTGTGTCCTGTACATGGGTGCAAATATTAAAGATTGCTTCTTCCTAGAAAGGTTAAAAGTAAAATTAGATTTCAATGATTAAGATATAAAAAAGAAACTAATTTGCTGTTTTACTTGACCGAGAAAAAGGAATTCTGTAGGTTTTGGTAGAATCAAAGATTTCATCCACAATTCACGTTACGGCGACCACGCCTTGATATGGCCAGTTTCAGTCCGTTTCTCCGTCCACGCCTTGATATGGTCAGTTCCAGTCAGTTTTTTTGGCCACACCGTGATATGCCCAGTTCGTCCGTTTTTCGGGCCACGCTTTGATATGACCAGTTCCAGTTCGTTTTTCCGGCCACGCCTTGATAGGGGAAATTCCATTCAGTTTTTCGGGCTATGCCGTGATATGGTTAGTTCCAGTCCATTTTTTCCGTCACACCGTGATATGGTGTCAATTCCGTTTCAGTCCGTTTCGTTTTCGGCCACGCCTTGATATGGCCAGTTCCAGTCAGTTTTTTCCGGCCACGCCTTGATATGGCCAATTCCAGTCAGTTTTTCGGGCTATGCCGTGATATGGTTAGTTCCAGTCCGTTTTTTTCCGCCACGCCTTGATATGGCCAGCTCCGGTCCGTTTTTCCGGCTATGCCTTGATATGGTTAGTTCAGTCCGTTTTTCTGGCCACGACTTGGTATGGCCATGTACAGTGTATTTTTCCGGCTATGGCCAGTTCCAATCCGTTTTTCGCACTATGCCTTGATATGGCCAGTTACATTCCGCTTTTCCGGGCACGCCAGTCAGTTTTTCCGGCTATGCCTTAATATGGCCAGTTCAAGCCCGCTTTTCGGGCCACGACTTGGTATGGCCAGTTCCAGTCAGTTTTTCCGGCTATGCCTTAATATGGCCAGTTCAAGCCCGTTTTTCGGGCCGCGACTTGGTATGGCCAGTTCCAGTCCGTTTTTCCGGCTGTGCCTTGATATAGCTAGTTCCTGTCCGTTTTTTCCGGCCGGCCACAGCTTGTTATTGAAAGTTCCAGTCCTTTTTTTCCCCGATAGTTCATGCATTTAAATTCCATTCAGAAAAGAAAGTTAAAATGCAGTTTGGAATACAAAATTTAGTATTTGTTTGGACTTTAAACTTAAAATTCACAATATGAAATTCGCTTAGATAGAATTTAGTACCCCACTGCAGCAATGTCTATTTTGAAAAAAAAAAAAAAAAGACCTCTAGATAAACAGCACACGGAATGTGTTCAAAACGACGGATTAGCTAGGGCTTAAAAAATTACTTCGAATTCTCCCAAATCCACCCCTTGGCACCAGAACGCACTACATTTAAATCTGAGCTTGGTTTTAGGTTACATTTAAAAGCTCTTCTGCTATAAATATACACGAGGATTCGCCTGTTGGTATTATAATGGAGAGCCCTTTGCCGCTGTTAGGTAACGCAGTACGTATACACTCATTTCTTATTCTATATTAAACCAAATTAAAAAACACATTCCCTCTTTGTTTTTGTTCTGAACAGAATGCAAGGTAATATCAGTGTACTCACGCCGAGCTATCATTTCAAGTTATCAAATGGCGGTGAGAGATGGGAGCGGAATCCTTGAATTTGGTTTCCCTGGATTTTGTTCTTTTTGTACAGAACACTAGACAATTTACTTTACGATGCAGCAATGTGGGTTTTTTTTTCGGGAACCGCCTTAACAGTAAGGTTGGTGTTGGTTATTTGCTGTTTAAGCTGCAAAACGGGGCAGTTCGAATATGGAAAGCCCGTTGATAGAAATGGTAGCCGTCGTGACGTTGTGTCTGGTGTTTTGGCCGCCAGAGGGAGACGGTGCATACTGGAGCATTACATGTCATTGAATGTTTAACGTATGATGTCTGTTTTCCTCGCCATATGGTCAAAAACTTGGACACTTAAATCATTCGGAATGTAGTCAAGACAATTAATATGATTTACGGATGTAGTTGTTTCGTGTCCCTTTAATACAAACAAAGAGGGAATATCTCGCTGCAGAAACACTTTCCAGTGTCTGTCTTTCACAACTAACCGAACCGCTGCATGGGCATTAAATCTTAAGGCAATGTGGAATCCATGCTGACATACGACGCAGAGACGGTTCTTTGTTTACTGACCCAAGAAAGTTAGAAAGCTGGAAATGATCTGCGCGACTGTTTCGGATGCCCTTTTTGTATTTAATGAGTCAGTACGAGATGTAGTGAAGTTCATACACGGAACGCTTGACTAATGGTGTCGTTCGATGTCGCGACCTTGGGTGTCGTGACACGCTCTGCTTTCTCTTTGCAGGTGGCAAGACCCCTGACGTCACGAGCGTGCGTCGTACATATGGAGACATCATGACGGAGCAAAAACTTCAAGCCCAGCAGGTGATTACTTGTCAAGTAGATTTTGTTCAAAAAGCGTCGCTTTCGGTCTAAATGTGTATGTATCTTTTTGGGCTTATGTAGCCATGCAAGTGAGCAGTTGTTGTCTTGAGTATTTTGTATATTTTTTGCCCATATCTAATTTGTTAGAACTACTTGATGCCTGCAAGTAATATTTTCCTGCGTCAGTGTTTTGCAGTGAATCTGTGAAATAAGTCACTTAACAGAACCACTGAAATTCTCAGTGACTTTATAAAGTCAGTGATTTGGCAGATTCAGTGCAACATATGCACAGTATTAATCTTTATGACATTCGGTACCTCCCTTCAGAAAGCACTGCGCGCCCAGATGGCCGATAAAGCCAAGGAAGGCACACTCAAGGCGGTCAACGGCAGCGGCGCGAGCGGCGATGCGGCGCCAAAGAAGCGCCGGCGGTGGGATCAGACGGCGTCCGCAGAGGAGGAGGCGCCGGCGAAAAGGAAGCCCGGGGGCTGGGACGCTGCCGAGTCGTCCGCTGCCACGCCCTCCAACAGCAGGTAATGGTCTTGTTCATGAGGGAGCCCGGGGGCTGGGACGCTGCCGAGTCGTCACTCCTCAGACGGCAGGTAATCATGGTGTCGCTCGTTGGCGGCACAGACGGTGATGACCATCTTGTCACTATCAGTTAGGTTTCTAGTTGTTCGGATTTAAGGTTTTGTAAGTTTCATTTTATTTACAGGGTAAATTGAGGTTTTTATATTTCAGCTTTTTTTTTTTTTTACGAAAAAGTGTTGTTCATTTTGTTGGGAGTTTTATGTAATTAACACGCTGTTGCTTGCAGCTGGGCAGAAACGCCAGGGCGTAAGACAGGGAGTGAGACGCCAGGGGCCACCCCAAGCACACGTATGTGGGATGCGACGCCCGGGCACGCGACCCCTGGGGCAGCTACCCCAGGAAGAGAGACGCCTGGTGGTGGGGCTACACCCAGTGCGAGGAAGAACAGATGGGATGAAACCCCGAAAACAGAGCGAGGTAAATCGTGTTTGTGTGTTCACGTCTGTGTTAGAACAAAGACTTCCCCTTAAAGAATCTAGCTGACGTTGGCTATATTAACATTATTGCAGAGCATGTGTTTTACATCAGGCGCCGGTACCCTGAAAAAAAAACTTGGGGAGGAGCGGAGCATTTCCTTTGCCTATAAAATGGATTAACGATCACGTTCAGAAATACCAACGCTGGATATTTTAATCTTTGTGACAAATTAAGTTCATCAGTGTGGAAGGTCAAAGTTTATTCGAAGTGGTTGTGAGTAAAAAATTTCGGTACCATGAAAAAATTAACCTAATGTTTAAAAAGTGTTGAATTTTATTGTACAGAGACTCCAGGTCACGGCGCGGGATGGGCCGAGACACCAAAAACCGACCGGACGGGCGGTCCAGATTTGATACAGGAGACGCCCACCCCGAGCGCGAGCAAGCGGCGCTCCCGCTGGGATCTGACGCCGCAAGTGGCCACCCCTGGCGCCATGACCCCATCCATGACCCCTGGAGGTGGACAGACGCCTAGCATGACCCCAAGCGGACAAACCCCGAGCATGTCGACGCCCGGACAGATGACGCCCAGTGGGATGACGCCTGGGGGTTTTACGCCCAGCGGGCAGACACCGATGGGGCAGAAGGCTATGGCGATGGCCACTCCCACCCCTGGGCAGCTGATGCCGATGACACCCGAACAGATGCAGGCCTGGAGCTGGCAGCGGGAGATCGATGAGCGCAACCGACCCCTGGCGGATGAAGAATTGGATGCTATCCTACCCCCGGGCTACAAGGTCCTACAGCCGCCGACGGGCTATGTGCCCATTCGCACGCCGGCTCGTAAACTGACCGCCACCCCAACCCCGATGGCGGGAACTCCCATGGGGTTCAGAATGCAGACGCCTGACAGTAAGGTGTCCGTGGTCGATCTCCAACCCAAGGGAAACCTGCCCATCCTCAAGCCGGACGACATGCAATATTTTGACAAGCTTTTGGTAGGTGCTTGTAACCTTTGATTGATAATGTGTTGCTTGCAGCATGGTAATAAGGTTGGTGTATTATGGGGTCTCTGGACAACTCGGCACCTGTCAAACTCGGCACCTACAAAGTCGGCACTTTTTGGACAACTCGGCACCTAAAATTTTGGACAACTCGGCACCTCATTTTCAAACTCGGCACTTGTTTTTTTATTATTTTTAATTTTTTAGTTTTTAATTTTTTTTATTTTTTAAGGTCTTAATGCTTCAACAATAGTTTATCTTTTTTATTAAAGTGGCTCATTTTTTATACTTTTTTCTTTTTAGATTTATCCCTTATGGCTTGAACAAAGCGTTTCAGCTCACAATTCCAGAGCACTCTGGACACCACAATTCATTGCAATCAAAATGAAATCACCATTCATTGCAATCACCATGAGCCTTTTCTGTCAATGTACTCTGAAACCTTTTATGTATTTATTATTGTTTTGTTCCCTGTGATTTTGAGCTCATAGAGCCTTTCATTTGACATCACTCACTATTGCTGAGAACTCTGGACACCACAATTAACTTCTATCGCTAGAGCAAAGAGCCTTTCATGTCAGGGTACTCTGAAACCCTTTATGTATTTATTATTTTGTTCCCTGTGATTTTGCGATTATAGGTTGGATTGCACTTGCTAATTGCAGTTGTTGTGATCAATGTTTCGGAGTATCATAAATTGCAATTAGTACCACAGCGCGAAAGCACGGAGCACTGTATTACTTTAATAGCAATTATGAAACTATGCTTGAGCGAATTGCGTGGTTGCTTTAATTTTATGTGCCCCAGGAGGTGTCGAGCTCAACAGGTACCTCGTTCTGATCTCTCGAAGAAGATTGAATATAAAATTGAAATCAATTCATCCCCACAAATTAAATCAAAAAGGAAACGGATCATAAACAAAGAGCAGGAAATAAACAAAGAGCAGGAATTCCACCAGGCAAACAGAGGTAACTCTTACATTTTGGTGTCATGACACGTAAAATGCAATTATACAGTTGAGTACATACAGTGAGTGATGTCAAATGAAAGGTTTTTTGAGCGCAAAATCAAAAGGTTTCAGAGTACACTGACACGAAAGGCTCCTTTTCATGGTGATTGCAATGAATTGTGGTGTCCAGAGTGCTCTGGGATTGTGAGTTGAAACACTTTGTTCAAGCCATAAGGGATAAATCTCAAACGAAAAAGTATAAAAAATGAGCTACTTAAATAAAAAATAAACTGTTGTTGAAGCATAAAGGCTATAAAAATTAAAAAAAAAATTAGGTACCGAGTTATCCAAAAAGTACCGAGTTTGAAAATGAGGTGCCGAGTTATCCAAAATTTTAGGTGCCGAGTTGTCCAAAAAGTGCCGACTTTGTAGGTGCCGAGTTTGACAGGTGCCGAGATGTCCAGTCCCCTATTATGGTACATGTTGGTGAGTTAAGTCGGACCTTAACCTAGCAGTGCGGAGAGGTTAAAAGAAAAAAATTATTGACATTTTCAGTGACTTTTAGATTTCAATGAGTGTCGTATATTTTTCTGTTTCACCTCACTCAGGTTGATGTTGACGAAGAAACGCTGTCAGCAGAGGAGCAGAAAGAACGCAAGATTATGAAGCTCTTGCTGAAAATCAAAAACGGCACGCCGCCCATGCGTAAAGCAGCCCTGCGTCAGATCACGGACAAGTCGCGTGAATTCGGCGCCGGCTCGCTTTTCAACCAGATCCTGCCGCTGCTCATGTCACCGACACTGGAAGACCAGGAGCGGCACCTGCTGGTCAAGGTCATCGACCGCATCCTCTACAAGCTCGACGACCTGGTGCGGCCCTACGTGCACAAGATCCTGGTCGTCATCGAGCCGCTGCTCATCGACGAGGATTACTACGCCAGGGTGGAGGGTCGCGAGATCATCTCCAATCTTGCCAAGGTCAGTCCGCAATGTCTGGTGATACTGCTACTGCGTTAATAATTAATGCCTTACGGTCAGTAATTTATTCCCCACAGGGGTGGGAGGGGGGGGGGGGGAATTATTGCGATCGACCGCGTGTTGGTCTGTTATCAAGAGCTTGTTAACACGATAACTTAAAAACTGCTGTAAGGATTTTAATTAAACTTGGTATGTAGCTTCGATGGGAACAAACGCAGATCGGTATTGTAAATGGTTCGGCCAGGTTCGTATAAGGAAAATGGACCAGCTGGACATAGAAAATTTTAGCTCGTATTGTTAGATGTTTGAACTAATACAAAAGAAAGTATTTAATCGATATTTGAGAATATGTGACTGAATCAACTGTTTTATGATGGAAGGAAAGAGACATATTTAAGCTTTACAGATCTACGTAACTGAAGTGAAAACATCGAGAATTTGACATGGTTTTGTTGTACGCAGGCGGCGGGGCTGGCGACGATGATCTCGACTATGCGTCCCGACATCGACAACATGGACGAGTACGTGCGTAACACGACAGCGCGCGCCTTCGCCGTCGTCGCCTCCGCTCTCGGCATCCCCTCGCTACTGCCCTTCCTCAAGGCCGTCTGCAAGAGCAAGAAGTCATGGCAGGCCAGGCATACGGGTAAGGCCCACTTGGGTGTGGAGTGCTTTTAATTGCTTTAATTGCTTGGCCTGTAACGACGAGAAAAGAGCGAGTTTTACGTGGAAGTCGATTTTACGTGCTTTAAAGGGTACGAGTTCCTACACAAAGAAATAAATAACTGTCACCTTATAAAGAAATCATCATGTGATATTAACTTTCCCGTTGTATTAAACAGGTAACCTGTAATCTGATCAATTCAGCTACTCCAGTAATTAACAAGAATATCGTGTAAATTGCTCAAAGCAGAAGACTGCTGTTCGAGTTAGTGGTGACACATGTCGTGGATTTGATCTCCATGCAGGCATCAAGATCGTACAGCAGATCGCCATCCTGATGGGCTGCGCCATCCTGCCGCACCTGCGCAACCTGGTGGAGATCATCGAGCACGGCCTGGTGGACGAGCAGCAGAAGGTGCGCACCATCACCGCCCTGGCGCTCGCCGCCCTCGCCGAGTCGGCCACGCCCTACGGCATCGAGTCGTTCGATAGCGTGCTCAAGCCGCTCTGGAAAGGTATCCGCATGCACAGAGGAAAGGCAAGTGGCGTTCTCGTCTCGTCGTCACCCTGTCGTTGTTTGCTTTTGATCTTTTGAATTCAGTCTGTGTTAAGTTTCGGAATTATAGATTGTTGGAACTAATTATTGAGGATAGATATCGAATTTTAAATAAAAAGGGTAACAGATGTAGACTATTAAAAAATGAGAAGTATCGTTGTTAAATGAATAGATGTTGACTTTGTAGATAATATTACAGCGAATGGAACCAACATACTTGCTCAGTTTAAAAGCTCGAACATGCATGTCTTTGCAATCGAGGCTGTTGTCTTCTACGCTGCAAGATGTCGCTGGGTAATCGAGGCTTAATTGATTTGGTGGCCAATTGTTTTCTTTTTTCAGTTCAAGTGTAACGTCCATGTTAATGATTTCAGGGATTGGCGGCGTTCTTAAAAGCCATTGGCTACTTGATCCCATTGATGGATGCTGAATATGCAAATTACTACACCCGTGAGGTCATGTTGATTCTGATTCGTGAGTTTCAATCTCCTGACGAGGAAATGAAGAAGATTGTATTGAAGGTACAGATACAGTTTCATTTCTGATTGTTGGTTCTTCATTATTAATTTCGGGAAAATACAGTGTTATATCTGATGATGTGAATATTGATTATAAGGAAAAGCAGGGCCAGAAAATGTTGAGAGGCTCGGTCGTGTTTATTTTGGCATTGAAAAAATGGGGTCGTTGTACTAGAAAAGTAAGACTTAATGGATTCAAATATGTTGGAAGAACTGATTGAGCGATAATTTTAAACATTATTCATTCCACACAAAGGAGTAGATTTTAAATGCTTTAAGGGCACCCTTATATGTTGTAGGTGGTGAAGCAGTGCTGTGCCACGGACGGTGTGGAGCCGCAGTACATCAAGGACGAGATTCTGCCGCCTTTTTTCAAGCACTTCTGGAACCAGCGAATGGCCCTAGAGAGAAGGAACTACAGACAGGTGCGGGGCTTCAAAAAAAAAAAAAAAGAATCGAATTTTGCCAGTGTGTTAAATGAGAAGAAAATGGCAACAGAAGTTTTCAATATGTCACAGCTTAATGTCTTCTTAAGTTATGAATACTATCTGTTTAACGTGGGTTTCGTTTGTCACTTGGAACTAAAAAAAAAGACAGCGAGCCATTTTCGTGCCGAATGAGAAAAAAGAGTGTTGTTAACGTGAGCGATCATGGGTATGACAGCAGTAAATTCAAAAGGTGTGGTTTGATCGGAAAGGCCGTGCGGTTTGAAGATATTTCCGCCTCAGAACAAACACGCCCGCTCCACCCCCGAAAAAACCATCTCGAAGCAAACCCGGAAACCCCTCCCCATCTCCCCTCACCCACCACTCCTTAAAAAAAACATCTCCGCCTCAAGATGAATCGGTCATAGTTCAGTACTTTGAAGGTCTCATTAACGGTGAAATGTTTGTGATGTGTAAAACGTGGCCAATTTGAGATAAAATGTTGTTCTAAATTGAAAAAAAAAAAAACAAAAACAAAAAAAAAACAGGATATACTGCGAGCAAGATGGCATAAAATGAGGCCAAGTTGGTACCGAGATGTCTGCACGGAATTAACGGGACAACGTTGTTTGTACTTGCAGCTGGTGGACACGACGGTGGAGATTGCCAACAAGGTGGGCGCGTCCGAGATCGTGACACGCGTCGTGGACGACCTGAAGGACGAGAACGAGCAGTACCGTAAGATGGTCATGGAGACCATCGAGAAGATCATGTCCAGCCTGGGTGCCGCCGACATCGACTCCAGGCTCGAGGAGCAGCTCATTGACGGCATCCTGTACGCCTTCCAGGAGCAGACGACCGAGGTGTGTGCATTGCGGAGGGGGAGGAGTGAAAGGGGGAAGAAAAGATCACACCACCGAGGCGGGTTGGGTAGGGGACAGTTAACTCATTGATGGCATTCTCTGACGGTGACCTTGAAAGGTGCTGTGGTGGCGTGTCTGTCATGTACAGGTTGCTGTTCTAAATATCACACCTAAAAATTGTTGCTAAAAATGCTGATGCCCAAATAGAGAACTAGAAATGATGCTGTTTTGTTTCAGCTTTGTCTTAAAAAAAGATGCTGAGCATAAGTGGTTTCTGATCTAGTTAAGGCAATTGGTTAACGTCTTTATTTCGCCGTATTAATATCGAAGGGGGTTATTAAAAGACTAGTCCCGTCCAGCCGGGGTTTTTGACTGAAGCTTGTGTCTTGTGACAGTTCAGATTGATCGGGAAAATCATACAAAACTTGTTCATTCGACCAGACCAAAAAAAAAAAAAAGAAGAGGAGAAAGAAAAAGTAAACAAAATTTTTTAAAGGAAAATTATAAGTAAATACGAAAAATAAAGGGGTGGCTTTTGGCGTCAACTCGGTCAACTTTTCGTATCATGCTGAATTGTTAGATCTGTTCTAAAAGTAACAATTTGATTTATTTAAATGAACTGGAATTTGCATTTTTCGACAAATCTTTAATGCCATAAGTGTTGTGTTTTTGGTGCATGTGGCCGGTGATAGGACGTAGTGATGCTGAACGGCTTCGGAACGATCGTGAACGCCCTGGGCAAGCGCGTCAAGCCGTACCTGCCACAGATCTGCGGTACCATCCTGTGGCGTCTCAACAACAAGTCGGCTAAGGTGCGCCAGCAGGCCGCCGATCTCATCTCCCGCATTGCCGTCGTCATGAAGACGTGCCAAGAGGTGAGTCGTTATCAACGTACCCCCATCCCCGCCCCGCCTCTCAACCTACCCCCCCCCCCCCCCACACCATCTGGCAGGCCGCCGATCTCATCTCCCGCATTGCAGTGGTTATGGAGACGTCCCTGGGCAATTGTCTTCAACCCTGCCCTTCACCCTCAATCCAACTTTGATGCTGCACATTTACTTTTAACATTAGCACGTGCACATCCCCAGTACCGCATACCGATACACACGCACTTATACGTGATGCCCGCAGAAAATGTCAACCTTGCATAGAAGTTTAACGCCACAATTTAGTTTTGAATTCTTTATCGCTGATTTATGCAATGTTTTTTATTTTGGTGGTTTTCAGGAGAAGCTGATGGGCCATTTAGGTGTTGTACTGTACGAGTACTTGGGCGAGGAGTACCCGGAGGTACTGGGAAGTATCCTAGGAGCCCTCAAAGCCATCGTCAATGTTATAGGCATGACCAAGATGACACCGCCCATCAAAGATCTCCTGCCGCGATTAACACCTATCCTTAAAAACAGGTTGGTGTGCTTGACAATTTTTCAGTGCATTTTGCTTGAAAAAAAATATGACTGTTTTAGGCACTTTTTTTTTCCCCCTTGGCGTTGTTACTCACTGTAAATTAGGTTTCCTTCTCGAACTGCTTTTGAATTTTTAACTGTGAAACACACAAACTAAAGAAGAATTGAAATGTTGCTTAAGATCTTGATGACTTTTTAAGTCTGAGGAAGCTGTTGGATGTTGTGCATGGAGCTGCTTGGAATGCTCAGGCGTGTATGACCGCTGTGTTTGTGTGTGTTTGTAGGCACGAGAAGGTGCAGGAGAACTGCATCGACCTGGTTGGCCGCATCGCCGACCGCGGCGCCGAGTTCGTGTCGGCGCGAGAGTGGATGCGCATCTGCTTCGAGCTGCTGGAGCTGCTCAAGGCACACAAGAAGGCCATTCGCAGGGCCACCGTCAACACGTTCGGCTACATTGCCAAGGCCATTGGGTAAGTGCCGCCCCCTCCTCTCCCCCCCCCCCCCCCTTCCCGTCTGTCCCCTCATCCCGACCTGGTGTCGTTCGCGATATTCTGTCTTGTGACAGGCTCTAGATATTATGTGGTAGAGGCAGGACTGTACTGGCGGTTTTCTACCGTCAACTGTTGTAACAGCTTAATAGGGTCCTAGCATTCATCTGATCAGAGAATGGCGGGCGGGAATTGGGCTTCTCCATTCCGAGATTTAAATCACCACAACGTCGTATTTGATTCCGTAATGTAAAGAATTCATTGGCCTTCTGTCACCAGTCATGGCGTGAGTAAATCACGATCCAGTGCTGAGTGTTTCTGTGTTACTATTTTTAGGCCTCACGACGTTCTGGCCACGCTGCTCAACAACCTGAAGGTGCAGGAGCGCCAGAATCGCGTCTGCACCACCGTTGCCATAGCGATCGTTGCGGAGACGTGCTCGCCATTCACGGTACTGCCGGGACTGATGAACGAGTACCGAGTACCCGAGCTGAATGTGCAGAATGGTGTACTCAAGTCGCTGTCGTTTATGTTTGAGTACATCGGTGAGATGAGCAAGGATTACATCTACGCCGTCTCCCCGCTGCTTGAGGACGCACTCATGGACAGGTGACTTTCTTTATCCCACTGTTTTTCTACTTCTTTCTGTGAACAAAGATTGGTGTATCACAAAGTCGTTTCAACCTTTGATTCTTTGCTTTATAACTTTCTTTTGTGAAAATAAAAAAATCTGTTTGAAGGAGAAGTGGAAGTAAAGACCTTTTAAAGTCATTTTAATTCCAAGTAAAATCTGTTGCCTGGCAATGGCCTGTTAATAAAACAATTGCTTTGTTTCCATGGCAGGGACCTGGTGCACAGACAGACATCTATGGCAGCCATTCAGCACCTGGCGCTGGGCGTCTTCGGCTTCGGCTGTGAGGACGCTCTCACGCACCTCATGAATTTTGTCTGGCCTAATGTGTTTGAGAACTCGCCGCACGTCGTGCAGGCCTTCATGGGCGCCGTGGAGGGCATGCGCGTCGGCCTGGGTGCGGGCAAGCTGCTCGATTATACGCTACAGGTATGCATCGCCCGCCTGTCCCCAAATCTCTGTCTCCCCCCCCCCCCCCCCACCTTGCCTCCCAACCCCTCTTCTTCAAGACGCAGATCCTCCTGAAACACAAGGGAAAATTTGTTTTAAGAATCGTACAAGTTAATGCTTGTGTTTAGCGTGGAGTTGGGCAAGGGGGGGGGGGGGGCTATTCGACCCCGTCAGTCTGTTTTCGACTCTTAACTTTGTCTGGCCTGTAGCTTGGTAACTACTGATGGGAGGCCGTTTGCTCATAGCATGGCCTTCCGGTGGAGCTAGGCAGCGAGAGGTTAATTTCGTTTTTCTCAGAAATTAAAAAAACTACGATTTAAAAAAGAATGCTCGTCAGTGGACACCGAGTCCAGCTTTTCCCGCCCATATCTGTCGCATTCATGCCACCCATTTATCGTCTCGCACACATTGAAAGGGACTGGAAATAAACACTTTATTTTTCAGTTTTCTCCTGAATTGAAACGAACGTAGGAAAAATTGGATAACTTACTCATGTCTTTTGGGCTGGCATTCAGTCTTGTCATCAGCGGTGGAGGGTTGGTACAAAAACTCCTCGGCACAGCTGAAATATTGTAATCTACACACCGAAACCTGTAATCCAAAAGACAAAACGCAATTGTATATTTTATGATTTACTGCCCCTGTGCGGTGGGGGAATCAGAAGAATACAACACCACCTTCTGTTCCGTGCATGTCGTGGGAGGCGGATAATTGGAATTTCTCACCTTCTTGCTCTTCGATTACTATTTCTTCATTCATCCCCCCCCCCCCCCTCCCCCCCTTTACTTGTTCTTTAGCAAGTGCGTCCTAGTATAGCCACCCTAAACAAACAGACAGAAGACTTTACTGACCATCTTTGTTTCTGTTGATGTTTCCAGGGATTATTTCACCCGGCGAGGAAGGTGCGCGATGTGTACTGGAAGGTGTACAACACGGTGTACATCGGTGCACAGGACTCTCTGGTGCCCTCCTATCCACGCATACCTAACGATGAGAAAAATACCTACATGCGATCTGAACTCGACTATATCTTGTGATTGTTTTAAAAAATATTTCTTTTGTCCTTTTTCAGTATGTATATATACATATGTATAAAAAGTTAACATTGTGTTATTCACTGAGCATAACAGTGGAAAGTACTGATTGCAACAAGAGACATTTCAAATAGATTTTTTTTTGTCTGACCCGATGAGGCTTAGAACCAACGACACACGCACTTGGATGGGTGTATTTTGATTTCTTTTCCGTCATAAGAAACCGCTCCGAGGTCGGTTTGGAGTCTGGACCGATCAAGCAGCACTGGAACCCATACTTGTGGTTTTGGTATACAGTTTGAGGAAATAAGTGTGTGCGGCAGGAATCTATTCCCTGTTTCTTTTACGCTTTCGTGTGCATCTTTTATTTGCGAGAAACAAAATGAATAACTCATTTATGTGAAGACGAAAACAAATCGCTTATGTACAAAGATTTTGCAGGGTGAACAGGTGACGTGTGTGAAACCACTGGCATTTAATTTCTAAATTTACCCTACTCGTTTCACCAGTTTTACTAGCCTTAACCGCTACGATTTGCTTAGTATTTGTGGTTCCAATGCAGCAGATTTTTTATTAAAAATGTTTCATATGAACTGTATGACATAAGGCCTTGTGTAGTCACAGCTTTGGCCGTGCACTGAGCATTTTACACTTTCCTGACCTTTCTGACCCCAGTGTATCGTGAGCGACTTGTGTTCGCTAATTCCCTACGTTTGGGGGGGGGGGGGGAGTTGGGAGCTGATGGAAACGTGTGGCGATAGTGTAAAGTCACGTGTAGCTGTTGTGGAGCTTAAATCAACGCGTCCCATGTGGCGCATATTGTATGACAAACCCGAGGCAGGGGTTGTGCTTTGTGATAGCGCTGTTTGTTTTGTACATTTTTGAGGCCCAGCTTAGAGTGACTGAGACTCGGGTGTGAGTGTCACACAGTGTGGAGAACGGTACGCCGGCTGTGAGGAGGGGAGGGGGGGGGGGGGGGAGTGATAGGTGATAGCGTGGAGGTGCCGTGCTGGTGTAAATTTGGAGAGTATTAAATAATAAGTCGAGTGTTGCTGGTTTTTGCATTTTCATTTATGTAAATCAGTGTCTTTGCTGGGTTTCGGTGGTGCTTATGTGCACTGTGCAAAGAAATTGTATTTGTGTAAGGCTTCAGTAGAAGGTCTTACGAAAATTTCTGAATTTTGAGAGTAAATGTATCTCTAAACAAGATTGTTTTATTTCCGTAACTTACATAAAAGTGTCAAGTCAGGAGTCGTGCACTTCTCGTGTCATCTATGCATTCGGATACGATGTTGCTATAGGGCTCCCGTAAACACACGCCTTTATGCTGTAGCCATGTGACTGCCGTGAACGCATATGTATGCATCGCGGCCGTATGACTCTCCTGCAAGCACGTGTATGCATAGTGACGTATGACTCCCCTTCAAGCACGTGTTTGCATAGTGACCGTATGATTAGCTTTCACACAGGCATAATATGGATCGTTATATGCCTAGGCACAATATGATTTGCTAAGGAGTGACCGTGTCTTTAAACCACTCGTCTGACCACGCAGGCGTGGTATCCACGACTCGTTCACAAATACGCATGGCGTTCACGGACATGTGAGTGCGTGGTGACCACATGGCACATTCACGTCTATGCACGCGTATGAGAAGTTCCTATGTGTCTCACGCTCACACTGCATGCATAGTGACCGTCTCACTCTCGTTATACATATATATGTTACAGTAAATCTGTGTAATGAGTAATTTCACGTAATTCCTAACACTTTTAGGAATTACGTGAAATTACTGTCGGGGCCAGGAATTACGCCAAATTCCTAAATCTGCAGGAATTTCATGTAATAACTGAAACAGGAGGTCAGTAATTACACGAAATTACTAAACTGTGAATTAAACGAAAACAATGTGTTAACGTTTTATTTATTAAACCTCAAGACTTGAATCAACACTGCAGTGATGAAATACATCGCTTCTGACATGGTTTCAAATGCAGAATGCATGTCTTTACTCAGATCAAATACAGAATGCATGTCTTTACTCAAATCAACTACAGAATGCATGTCTTCACTCAAATCGAATACAAAATACATGTCTTTACTCAAATCAAAACAAACGCATTATGGACAAATAGAGTTCTAACAATGTTTCAAATACAGAAACATGTCTTTAGTGAAAGCAAATGCTGATATGAGGTCAGTTATTTATTTTTGCTGTGACATCTGCTATTATCTTTTGGTTCTGATAGGTAAAATACCGTGGATAATACCCTTTCAAGTTTTTAATCACAATACTTGCAATAATTGATAGGAAGCTCCAGTATTAATCTTAATTTATTCCCCACAGGGGGAATATATGCGATCGGCCGCGTGTCGGTCGGTCTGTCATCAAGAGCTTGTTAACACGATAACTTTAAAACTCCTGCAAGGATTTTCATGAAACTTGGTATGTAGCTTCTATGGGAGCAAACACAGATCGGTATTGTAAATGGACCAGGTCTGTCCAAGGAAAATGGACCAGCTGGACTTAGAAAATTTCAGCTCTTCATTGATTATTGTGTGACCTTGTTAACACGATAACTTAAGAACTCCTGCAAGGATTTTCATGAAACTTGGTATGTAGCTTCTATGGGAGCAAACACAGATCGGTATTGTAAATGGGCCAGGTTAGTCCAAGGAAAAGAACCAGCTGGACTTCGAAAATTTCAGCCCTTGACTATTGATGGCCGTGTTTAACTGATAGGGGGCCTGTGGGGAATATGTGGGCTATGCACACTGCTCTAGTTTGCGAAATGACTCACTTTTTCGGAACCCACCGAGTTTTTCTGGACCCAACTGAGTCACACTTTTCTTTTTTAGCTCACTTACCTGAGAGCCCAGCGCGAACCCTGAAAATGTATTAAAGGTTTTAACAAATAGTTTCAAGTTTCAATTTCTTTTATGTTCCGAATATAAGCTGTTCTTGCGATATTTCGTGTATATTTTTCTATCATTTCTTTCATTTGTTTTACCCGGTTCCGACCCAGTCGAAATTCAAAATTCTTGCGCATTTTATTCGAAACACCCAAAGTGTGATTTGGCTTATATTCAAAAGGTGGCTTTTGAAGGGACATAATAATATGTAGCTCTTAAAAGAGCATATAATGGCTTTTTAAATTCGAAAGTGTGCTTGTGGAAAGAAAATTTGAATTTTGATGGTTTTTCTCTTATTTTGTTTTCTCTTATCATTTCTTAATGATTTGACCCAAAACATTTGATTCGAAACGACACCTGCATCGGAAATATCCGAAAGTACGATTTGGTTTATTCCACAAACTTTTTTGTATAATTCATTCATGCCCTTATTCCAACCGAATTCGGTTGAAACGCAAAAACTTGTAGGCCAAAAACGAAGTGCGAACCCGATTTTATCCGTTTTTGTAAAACATGCGCAATATTTCTTTGTTCGCGTGGGGAAAATTTAGCTTACACACTCAACTATCAAGTGTTTTAAATGTCATGTGACCAGTAAACTAATAAAAAATTTAAGAGGGTTATGGATTTTCTGTAAGATGTTAGACCAGAGTGTCTGCGCATTTATTTACTGGGCTTGACTGTTGATGGCCGTGTTTAACTGATGGGGGGGGGGGGGGGGGGGGGGGCTGTGGGGAATATGTGGGCTATGCACACTGCTCTAGTTCATTAAGGCGAGTAATCTTAACTTTGTAACATTTGCAATTCGAGATGAAAGCAAAGGTCTCAATATGCAATTCTATCTCCGGCAAATGACATCAAATCTCACCTCAGGTGAGTGAGTGCGCAAATTGCAATTCAAGATACAAGAATGTCCAAGGACATGACCCAGCAGAGTTACCAAACAAGAATGGAGAGAAAAACTCTGAAACGAATACTGTTAGGCCAAAAAATGATGTATTAAAAATGCATTTAATTCGAATTTGGAAGCTACCCGAAAACTGATGTTGGTGAGGTTGGGTTTTGACGATTCACGTTTTTACCGACGTTTACACAATTTTACGACCAGCCTTGGTGGCCTAGTGGCTAGAGTGTCCGACTCGAGACTGGAAGATCGTGGGTTCGAACCCCGGTCGGGTGATACCTAAGACTGTAAAATTGGGACTCCTCCTTGCTACCCTGTGAGGCACTCCACATGTAAGGGTTAGAAGGAGGGCAGGAATGCCCCATTTCAGTATAATGTGGCTGGGGGATCCCGATATGACCATAGCAGTTGAAAGGGATCTAAAGAACGATACAGTACAATACACAATTTTACAAAATCTGTAAAATTCACCAATTCGGCATTTTTTGTCATTTGCAAAAAAAAAAAAAGCGAAGTCCAAGTGGAGAAGCACTTAAGAAACTTTCGATTAAAATTTTATAACTGTATTTGAAAAAAAAAACTACCATTTATTCCAGTTTTGCCAAATTTGAAAGTTCCGCGATTTCGGCACTTTTTGGCGAACCATGAAAAAAATAACAACCTGGTAAGCGAACCCCTGGGGAACATACCTGCGTAACATCTAAGCGATTTGTGTAAAACTGTAGGAGTAGCATTTTAAAAATGGGTCAAAAAGTAGTATGATAATAAGGGTTCTACTGCACTTTGTGACGTCATACTGTCTGGAAATGACGTCATAGCGTCTGGACCGGAAGTGCTGTCTAGACCGGAAGTGCTGTCTAGACCGGAAGTGCTGTCTGGAGTGGAAGTGACGTCATCATGTCTGGACGGGAAGTGACGTCATCATGTCTGGACCGGAAGTGACATCATGATGTCTGGACGTGACGTCATCATGTCTGGACCGGAAGTGCTGTCTAGACCGGAAGTGACGTCATCATGTCTGGACCGGAAGTGACATCATGATGTCTGGACCGGAAGTGACGTCATGATGTCTGGACCGGAAGTCATGATAAGCGTTAGGATAGGCGCGACCATGTGTGACGTCATCATGACGTCATACTGAGATGATGCTGTCTGGAGCGAAAGTGGTTTGGCCGAGTCAATCAACATGAAGCCAATGAACTCGACCTGTCAATCAGTGTAACCATGGCAACAGACCCCCCCCCCCCCCCCCCCCCTCGAAATTGTGATTTTTGCATATTTATCCGTTTCAGACGATTCTGAACATTTTTCATTTTTTCGACCCCCCCCCCCCCCCTCGAAATTGAGATTTTTGCATATTTATCCGTTTCAGACGATTCTGGACATTTTTCATTTTTTCGACCCCCCCCCCCCCCCCCTCGAAATTGAGATTTTTGCATATTTATCCGTTTCAGACGATTCTGAACATTTTTCATTTTTTCGACCCCCCCCCCCCCCTCGAAATTGTGATTTTTGCATATTTATCCGTTTCAGACGATTCTGAACATTTTTCATTTTTCGACCCCCCCCCCCCCCCCTCGAAATTGTGATTTTTGCATATTTATCCGTTTCAGACGATTCTGAACATTTTTCATTTTTCGACCCCCCCCCCCCCCCCCCTCGAAATTGAGATTTTTGCATATTTATCCGTTTCAGACGATTCTGAACATTTTTCATTTTTTCGACCCCCCCCCCCCCCCCCCTCGAAATTGTGATTTTTGCATATTTATCCGTTTCAGAGGATTCTGAACTTTTTTCATTTTTTCGACCCCCCCCCCCCCCCCCCAGGAGAACAAACTAAAAAAAAAAATTGTGCTGAATCAGCATGATGAAATCGTTGATTCAGCATGATAAAATCGTATATAAGTGTAGTGTCTCGAGGCTTAGGCATCGTCAGACACACCAGCTATCAACATAGACATGGATGACTTTGAAACAGTTACTTTTGATGATACATTATTATCGTTGGAAGAGATAGATGCGTTCTTTGAAGACGCTGAAACAGCTTTGAAGGAAGCGTTAGTTGTTCTGCCAGATGTCGCTACAGTGCAACAAGCAATGCCTCAGGAGGTAGCGTTAAATGCACCATCAGATGTCGCTACAGTGCAACAAGCAATGCTTCAGGAGGAAGCGTTAAATGCACCATCAGATGTCGCTACAGTGCAACAAGCAATGCCTCAGGAGGAAGCATTAAATGCACCATCAGATGTCGCTGCAGTGCAGCAAGAAATGCCAGATCCTGAGGGGTCTGACTACCCGTTCTGGGTTGCGAATAGACTTATCAATGGTGACAACTCACAACTAAGTGTAAAGTTAAAAGCGCATCTAGCACATTATGAGGAAAACGAAGTGAGTGATGATGATGAGGATTCAGAATTGGACATGTCAAGCGATAATGAGGATTCAGAAGTGGACATGTCAAGCGATGACGGAGAAGACAAACAGCTGAAATCTAAAATTGAATCGAGTAAGACCATACCTGTTACTGAGGAAGATGTTATAATGTTGAAACGGAACTTTCGAGCAGCACTTCCTCTGATTGATTGTAACATTTTATGGTGTTTATGTGAAGAAGGCTTTTTCAACAACCACACGTACATGTATCTAACGGAAGAAGTGAATACCGTCATTCAACTCATCTACATGTTAGAAGGAAACACAGAACATGTTCCGGCGTCAGAGCCAAAGTTCTCCGAAGCTATGACTCAACGTTTCATTCAACTTATTAAAAGTCTTCATGAGGAACTTTTTAAGACTTTATCTCTACCGGCGCCAAAGTCTCTGGATGAGGATCGTGAATTCAAATGTGCAAAGGTCATGTTGCATGGTTTCAAATACCTTGAAGAACGCATTCATGTGTATGATATGATGGCTTACCTCTATGAAAAAGGACATTTCACTATGTCAATGCTGTTTCAATGGATACTAGGGCATCGGACCCCAGGAGACTTTTTAGTGATTAACAAACGGTTTACCAACAACCTTTCTCGACGGTTTCAATGACATGACTCCGCGATTTTACAAACATCTCATGAAAACCTACATGTAACATCTGTAGAAAAGGAGGTAAAACCATCTACAATGTCAACATTGCTTCTTCATCGATGTGTAGAGACCATGGATGACGTCTTCAAAGTGAATTATGCTGACTATGTGTTTTCAAAGCTTCCTGCTTTTGAATCGGATTGGATGCTGCAAGTGAAGAACTTACATCAGCATTGGGAAGCTGTTGGAAAGACCATTCCAAGAGATCGTTTCATCCGCTCGTTTCTACGTGAATGTGAAGATCTACATTTACCGTTAACTTATGACATTGATTTAGCATTTATCAACGTGAATACAATTTGGGCAGTTGAGCTCATGTTAGTTGTAGCTGCAAGAATCATTTTACATTATGATGATGATGTTCCAAATAATGTATCAGAGCTTGTCCGATTCAACCATGGACGAGTTGAAGTGAATTCAAAACTTTGCAAGTTCTTTGCTGACTCAGCAGATAGTTGGGTATAAAAGGGAGTGAACTCAGCAGAGTGAAGTCATTTCTCAGCAGACAGTTGGAGGGAGTGCATCATCAGTACATTGTAGCAGCCATGGAGAACAAGACAAGCAACGCAACGCAGCGCAGCAGCAGCTTTAAAATTAGTGCTAACTTAACCATTACTGTGGAGCATGGAGAATATGGGCCATTTCTACGCATCACACGTGGAGAGAGAGATGGTGTGCTTATTCACCATCTTTGTGGAAGATTGTATGCCAAAGCTTGAAAAATTTACGCGACATTGGCTTCAAACTGTACTTAACGCAAACGAAGTGGCTTGAAGTCATTTCATACTTGGATATGCGCTATGTGAGTTTTGTGCGCACGTCACGGTTTGAAGGGAAAGAATACACACATCACATCAACATGAATGATGGTGAATGGAAGACACTGCTTCAGGAGATGGACAACATCAACTCAGCCCTATCACCATGTGAGGAATGCCATGACAAGAAAACCATCATCAAGCTGCAAAAGGATGGTCGGATGAAGGTGTCAAAGCTATCCAAGAAAAGGCTGGCTGAAGTTCAGTTGGAGAACATGAACGTACAAAATCAACTTGGACTTACCTGTGACTATTGCGGTGCTTGTGGATATGTGGAGGATTATCATTGCCACTGCCACAAGTATAATTGCAAGTTGTGTGAACCAAGCAACTTCTGCGACAAGTGTGGAGTACTTAAAGTCAGTGAAGCAAAGTAAAAGCCCCACAAGACACTGAAACAAGATGGACGCATGTTTTAAAAATGCTTATATTGACTTGATGATTGCTAAACTTGCTTGCTGTGGCACTCCAGACTATCAGCTTTATCATTTGGATGCTTTTTGGGATGTTGTACATCATAGTCTTGATGTGATTGAACTGCATTCAAGATTTCTTGGAGAATGTCATAAAACTGGAATAGAAGAAGATCCTAACTTTGACTTTGATGCTGCACTTTATTCTGCTCGCACTGATGTGGAAGTATATTTCACCGTGGTTGATCATTTGAGAGATTGTTGTAAAGAAGCAGAGGAAACCGAGCAGCTTTATCAGGTAAGTTATATAAAACCTTTTTTAATCATGTTTATGACAACATAGTGAATTGTTTCTCAAAGACATGTTTTTCTTACTAGCAAATTTAGTTTTATGTGAGTGCTTTCAACGTAAACAAAGAAAGAATATGATAGAAGAGGCAGCAAATATATTAAAAGATATTTTATTACAGGAAGAAACCGACATGTCAGAATAAAGAAGCAAAGTCAACATGGAGAATCTTGTACTATTCAGCGGTCATAAGGACGTTCTTTCAAATATGTTTCCAACACGACTTGAAAAGTATGGACATGTGTTCAACTCAAGTGAAGCTTTGTATCAATATGAGAAAGCAGTGTTTCATCACCGTCCAGATATTGCTTCAGCCATTGCTTCATGTAGAAATGGATATGAAGCGAAACGTATTGCTAAAGGGATAAAACCATGTCCTTTATGGCATACAGTGAAGAGAAGCAAAATGCAAGATGTTTTACAAGTCAAATGGAATCAGTGTGTATTGTTTCGCAACAAGTTGAAAGAATGTAAAGACAAAACTTTAGTTGAAGCAACGTATGATCATTGGTGGGGAGCTGGTGTGAAACAAGTGTCATCTGGATATCCTGGTCAGAATATTATGGGAAAGTTGTTAGAAATGTTGTGTGAGGGTTAGAGACTTTTTTCATTTGCTTGCCAACCGTCATGGTGTGCAGACGTGTGGACATGTAAATTTGAAGTATGTTTAACTTGTGCTGCAAGACTCACAAGACTGCACAATGGCGGACATGACACTGAGACAATATATTGTACAAAAAGCTTATTGTGAAGAAATGTTATCAGCTGTAAAAAAGTTTGCCTATTTAGTCTGTCCTGCTTGTCAACATGAAGAGTGTCAAGAACATACTTGTCATTTTGCATCTGTTTATACATATTGGAATGAAGCTAAATATTACATGCATTTAGATAAAGTGTTAGAGAATGCAAATCAACGTTGTGAGAAATATGGTGTAGATGCTATTACATTGGATGAACTCAGTCATTGGTTAGTGTTCATTGAAGACCAATGGTCTCCAGTTATTCATACCATTGTATCTATACTTGATTTGTAAATATATGTTAGTTATAAATACATGTTAGTTATAAATACATATTAGTTAAGTTACTATGTTAGTTAAGTGATGATGGTTGAGTTATAAAATAAAAGCTGTTCTGTTGAGAAGGTGGTTTTCATTCGGTGTGACCATGTCGACGTGGAAAGACTACTTGACTGATATTTACTTCAAACCTGGACAGCCTGGAGCATTTGCTGGTCCTTACAAACTGTATCACATCTTACGAAAACATAATCAACCAGTCACACATTCACAAGTGAAGAAATGGCTACAGGATCAAGATGCTTTCAGTTTACTCCAACCTGTCAAATACAGGTTCAAAAGACAACGTGTCATTACACGTGGCATTGATGATATGTGGGATATTGATTTGGCTGATATGGGAAACATAGCTCCCTATAATGATGACATACGCTTTTTACTCATTGTCATTGATGTGTTTTCCAAATATGTCTGGGTACAGCCAATACCTAATAAATCACATACCAGCGTCATACAAGCTTTCCAAAAGATTTTTCATGACACACGACGAAGACCGCGAACTCTAAGGTCTGATAAAGGAACAGAATTTAAAAACAGATGGGTAAAAGCATTTTTGAAGAAAGAAGGCATTCATGCTTATACCACAAAGAATGAAACCAAAGCTAACTTTGCTGAAAGAGTCATTCGTACTCTAAAGGGAATGATGTATCGGTATTTTCTACATAATCAAACTTACCGTTACTTAGACATTCTTCCAGACTTGGTGTACAATTACAACCATAGACCTCATGGTTCTCTTCCTAATAAATATGCTCCAGCCGAGATTCGTAAAGACAATGAATCAAAAGTGTGGAAGTATATGTATGTTGACAAACTGAAATTGAAACCGAAGAAGAAGAAGTACAAATTTAACATTGGTGATCATGTTCGCATTTCTCACATTAAATATGTGTTTCAACGCGATTATCACATCAAATGGACGCAAGAAGTCTTCATTGTCACACATCGTTGTAAGAAGCAAGGAATACATTTATATCGTGTGAAAGACTTTTTAGACGAAGATATTGATGGACATTTCTATGAAGAAGAACTGCAGAAAGTGACCAAAGATATTGAATCTATTTATAGAATTGAAAAAGTCTTGAAAACACGTAAAAGACGAGGTGTGAAAGAATTATTTGTCAAGTGGTTAGGTTGGCCAAACAAGTTTAACAGTTGGGTGAAAGAAACAGACATTCAACAATGAAGCATCCATTTACATGTTTAGTCTCTGGACCTACAGGCAGTGGCAAAACGTCTCTGGTGAAGGAAATTCTAGAACAAAAGTTGATTCAACCCTCTCCAAAAAGCATTTTATGGCTCTATGCAGCAGATCAGCCTTTGTACAAGGGAATGAAAGGCGTGGAATTTTACCAAGGCATTCCAGATGACATTGAAGAGCGTTTTAACCCGAAGAAACCAAACTTACTTATCATTGATGACTTAATGACGAAATGTCATAGTGATGAGCGTATGACACGTCTCTTTAGTGTTGGCAGCAGTCATCAAAATCTGAGCATTATCTTTATTGTACATAATTTATTCCATCATGGGAAAGAGATGCGAAATATTAGTTTGAATACACATTATATTATTCTGTTTAAAAATCCGAGAGACAGTCAACAAATTAGTACATTGGCGCGGCAAATGTATCCTGGAAGATCTCAATTTCTCATAGAAGCCTATCAAGATGCTACTAGCAAACCTCATGGTTATTTATTCATTGATTTAAAACCAAAGACAAATGATCAACTACGTATTCGTACAGGCATTTTACCAAAAGATACACATTATGTCTATATTGATAAAGCAGTGTATGAACAAGAACCAACTCATTTGACCATTCGCAGTCAAGATGTCTAAACGTATTCGAGCGAACCAGCCGTTTCTTCACTTGCTTGCACGCAGTGGGCCTAAACGACGTAAATCCTTGCTACAGCAAGCTACAAAGGAGGAATTAACAAGCTTGTTTGAAATTTGTTTGAATATATTGCAAGGACATTTACCCTTAAGCTCAAAACGGTTTAAGGAATTTAAACGTGAACGTCATACGCTTCGTACTCTAGCAGATAAGAAGATATCCCTTCGACGAAAAAAGAAGTTGATTAATCAGAAAGGAGGATTCATTGGAGTTATTGCTAGATTGGCATTGCCCTTGTTAGCCAAACTACTGCTAAAATGAAACATACGATGAAAATGGTCCTCATTCCTGAATATGAATACAAACTGTTATTAGAAAAGAAACATGATGGTGAAATCAAAACGAAAGTGAATAAACTTTTACGTGGGAAACGAACACGTGAAAAGGTTATTGAAATGTCTCAACTTCTTGGTCGTCATTTACGAACAAGTCAGTCTAGACAGCAAAAGCCCTCATCATCATCATCACCACCTGAAAAGCCAGAAAAGCTAGTGTTAAGTCATTTTCAACCGATCTATCATGGAAAAATAACACAACTTTTAGCCGAACTGAAGAAATATGGTACAACATGGTCAGAGAAGAATGAACTTGTGTTGAAAACGGGCGATATTATAGCAAATTCCAACATGGTTGATTTGATGAAAGAAGCATTGGTGGCGACAAGAAGAAAAGAACGAGTCAAACCACCACATGGTTGGCATCCGTTTATCCAGGAAATTGTTGATGCGAATATTCCAAAAACAATGTTTAGTAAAAAGACCACTCGTGACGACATTACAACAGAAATGAAACAACGTCAACAAAGACAGTTTCCTGAAGGATGGGAAAATTTTTAACATGGCTGAAAGAGCTATGTTGTTGTTGCCAAGAAGATAAACCAACTATTCCTGTGAAAATAAGATGTACAAGCGCGTGTTGTGAAGGAGAAATAAAAGACCATGTGAATGAGGATGAGATTTGGCATACTTTTTCGAATGGCGCGCGCTATCGTGAAGTATATAGACAACGTCAACGCAGCTATACCATTTAGTTAGCATCATGGAGTCGACAAGCTTTTACATCACTTTGCCTAGCAATGCGAGTATGACCTATTATCCCAACAACAAGGCTTCGAATTATCAAATTCGTATGCCTCGAACCATCTATCTGAATGGAAAATATGAAGTGGCTTTAGCTGAAATTCAATATCCACATACATGGACAACGATGAGACAGGGCATGAACTATTCTATTGGGTATCGACAAATAGATACATTTGGCATTTGGCATGTTAATATTCCTTATGGGTACTATAGAACCATACAAGAACTATGTGAGGCAGTCAATGAAGAAGCGGCTAACCCCGATGACCCGAACCAACCTATTCGGTTAAAGTATGATAAAATTAGACGACGTGTGTTTCTGTTTCTCGATGATGGTCTTGAAGTGTCCTTTTCCACTGGATTAGCTGAGATTTTAGGATTTATCCCAGAGCAATGGTATACTGAAGCGTGTGCAGCTGAACATAAAGCGGATGTGAAACAGGGATTTTATACACTGTATGTGTATTGTAGCATTTGTGAACCACAAGTTGTTGGGGATTATTATGTGCCGTTACTACGTTCTGTTGGGATACAAGGCCATGATGGTGACATTATCATGAAAACGTACGGCGAACCGCATTATGTTCCTGTAAACACGTCCAAATTTGACGTGATAGAAATGAATATTAAGGACGACACAGGCCATACTGTTCCATTTCAAACTGGAAAGGTGATCTGTAAACTTCATTTTCGACCAAAAGCAATATGAAAGCCTACACACACGATCCGTCTGCATATCGCAACCATTTTCTTCGTCAAGTGGGCGGGGAATTACCAGGATTCAAAGGAGCGCGAATCCAATATGGCGATGGTATTGGTTCCATACTGGGATCATTGGCTCGCAAAGCTATTCCACTACTTAAGGCTGGGGCTAAGATCGTTGCGCCACATCTTAAGAAGGCTGCAAAGAATGTCGCGAAAGATGTGACGGGCCGAGTAGCAGAACGTGTGTTTGGTGAACAAAAGCGTATGCAACCGACGAAACGTGCCAGAAGACGAAAAACAGCCAGACGGATAACATCAAAATATCGCAAAGATATTTTTTAAAGGAAAAAAAAATGTCTCTCATTCATAATCATTCGTGTGAATGTAGTCTTTCTCCATTGGAATGGTTTCACGTACCACCGACGCAAACTGCTGTAGAGAAAAGTTATAATGTTGACTATCAACCACTTACAAGCATTAGAGAAGGCGCTCCAATAGAATTCTACATTCCTGCGAGTACAGAAGAATATCTGGATTTAAAGAACAGCAAACTTCATATTGTATGTCGCATTCTAAAGGCCGATGGAACAGCGTGTGGCGCAGATGATAATGTCTCTTGCATCAATGATGTGTTTAATGGGCTATGGTCTAATATTGAATTGTTTCTGAATGATCGTTTGGTTTCGCATAGCAACAATACTCATGGTTATACCAGCATTATCTCTCATCTCATCCATGATTCGGAAGAAAGTCTGCATTCTGAGCGCTCTATGCGTCTCATGTACAAGGATACTGCTGGGTCGATGAATAGTCATGAGGTGAAAAGACCTAATCATGAACAATATGTACCAGGATTTCATGTCAATGTTGAGGGTGGCGACTTGGCTGAGCAAGGAAACAATGGCTTACATCATCGTTATTTGCATACTCGTCTTAGCCGTGATGTTATGCTCGCAGGTGGTTTAAGGATAGATTTGTTTGAGCAGGATCGTTATCTTCCAAATGGCATCAGTTTGAAATTGCGTTTCCATAGACAAAAAGATGACTATGTATTGATGGCTGTAAATAATACCTATAAGGTAGAAGTGAAAGAGGCATTTTTAACCATTCGCAAAGTGAGGGTGAGTCCAGGTATTCAGTTAGGACATGCAGATGCATTGATGAAAAGTCCTGCCAAGATCATCATCACTAGAAAAGAATGTAAAGTCTTGGCCATTCCAGCAGGATTTCAGTCTTTTGTGAAAGATAACATCTTTTTGGGTCAATTACCAAATCGTATTGTCATTGGTCTGGTTCATAATGAAGCTTTTGGTGGATCAGTATTGAGGAATCCATACAATTTTGATCATTTTAATCTGGACTATATGCAACTGTACACGGATGGTGAACCAGTTCTATCCAAACCTCTCAAGCTTGACATTACACAGAACAAATACCTGAACGCTTTTGAAACGCTTTACAAATCGTTTGATCGGTTGAATGGTGAGAAAAGTTCCATTATAAAACGGGAAGATTGGCCTAGAGGTTATGCTTTATTTTCGTTTGACTTAACACCGGATTATGATGGTGATGATCATTTCCCCCTGATCAAGCATGGGAATTTGCGGCTAGAAATGAACTTTGCTAGGGCTTTGCAACCTACAATCAATGTCATTGTCTATGCTGAATTTGACAACATTATTGAGATCAGTGCCAATCGCAGCATCCAATTCGACTACCAGTCATGAACACGAAGCAGATTGATACCATATTGAGTCATGATGTCATGACCAAAGACTTGTTTCAAGGCGTGTTTGCCATGGATCAGTTACCGTCTTTACAACGCGGCGCCTATGTGATCAACACAGACGATCAAGATGAACCAGGAGAACATTGGGTGGCAGTGTATTATGATAAAGACCCTGTGGAATATTTTGACTCTTATGGACTGTTCCCTCTCGATGATCGTTTAGACATGTTTTTAAGAAATGACTATATGTATAATTCTATCTCATTACAAACGCCAATATCATCGTCATGTGGTTTTTATTGTGTCTATTATATATTGCATAGAGCTCGAGGTCAGAGTATGTTTGATATTGTGAATATATTAAAAAGAAAGGATGGTGATTTTATTGTAAAGGATTTTGTATATAGACATTATAAACCATTGTTTTATTAATGTTGTTGTTGTTGTTATATTAGTTAAGTTGTTGTTGTTATATTAGTTAAGTTGTTGTTGTTGTTGTTATATTAGTTAAGTTGTTGTTGTTTTATTAGTTAAGTTGTTGTTGTTGTTATATTAGTTAAGTTGTTGTTGTTGTTGTTATATTAGTTAAGTTGTTGTTGTTAAATAAAACAAACCAAGTTTTCAAACAACTGTCTTGTTTATTGTGTTGTACATACGTTTATTTACAAATTCTTAACTACAAACACTATTTACAAAGTTTACAAACACTATTTACAAAGTTTACAAACACTATTTACAAACTCTTAACTACAAACGCTATTTACACTATTTACAAATTCTTAACTACAAATTCTATTTACACTATTTACAAACTTTTATTTACACTATTTACAAAATTCTTAACTACAAACTCTTAACTACAAATTCTATTTACACTATTTACAAACTTTTATTTACACTATTTACAAAATTCTTAACTACAAACTCTTAACTACAAAGTCTATTTACACTATTTACAAAGTCTATTTACAATCACATTCATTTTTCAATACATTCATCAATGAATACCATTCATTAGAATCTAAATTGATATAGGTATCATAGACATTACATCCATGTTTGTAAATGCTATGAAAGCTCACATAATACACATCACCAAACTTTATCACTTTCACAGTTACATGTTCAGACAGTTTCAGTTCATATCCTTCTTCTAAGTCAATGTCCATCACACGCATAGGTTGTGTCAGCTCAATGGATTTGGTGCCTCGTGTAAGCCATATTTCTGTTTCTTTGAATTCAAGCGTTAGGTTCTTTCCAATCCAATGCTTGTAACAGAGCGTACCATTCCACTGTGTTGAGGGTGATGTAGTCATAGTTTTCTGTAAGCTCGTCATATTGGCGAAATTGTATAAACACGTCTAAGCAGTTCTCAGTCACACGCACTTCTAATTCATTTGAGACTGCTAGGAGAAAGCCAGGTATCCTGAACTTCTCTAGATGGTCTTTCAACACGGATTGGTCATCAAGTGATAGGACGAGATACTGTCCAAAATGTCTTAGCACAATGTCATCATATTCGTTTCTCAGATATGAGAACCCATGCGTAATTGGTTTATATTCCGTTAAAAAGTCTTCCATCTCGTTCAACAGTCAGATGAACTATGAGCTGTCTCCTTGTCTGCAAAGACGTTTTTTTATGCTCGCAAGATGGCGAAGAGTGGATGTTGTATCACTTCTAGGAATCGTAAGACTGCGCGCCAGTTCTTGATATCAAAGATGATCAAATCTGTATATGGTGTATCTGGTACAACTCCCTTATAATCCTCTGGATAATCCTGTAAAAGATTTCTACAGATTTCTACACGTATGTTAGAATCATATTCAGCCACCGTCACTTCCACTTTATTTTCAAGTCTGCGTTTAAACCCAGCTTCAAGTGGTATGTTTTTAAAGTCTTTCCACACTTCAGGTTTAAACCGATGATAACTTGTCTTAGAATCTAGTATCACTTCATTCCTCTCATTGACAGTAAGGTAAACACCACCGTTCAGCATGAGTGCATTCATGATTGTTACCTTGTTATGACTTGTCGTCTTGTCTGCGAAGCCTTTTATCCACTTCTTTCACCTGCTTCTTCATCATTTTCCATTCAGGTATTGTCAGCAAAATTCCCTTTTTCGTTGGACGGTTTTTTCCAGTCCCCTCATCTCTGAGGTATTTGCGAATGTTTACCACACCTTCATTACTTTGTTTCATAATCTTGATATACTTTCCATTGCCTAGAGAAAGCATTCCATCCCACGACTGTGGTGTTGGTACCGTCGTCTCCACTTTTAATTTCTTAATGGTAGTATCAGGATGTTTCACTTTCATGTCTTTCACCGTATCAGCAAGAGTATCCATATCCGTTGGTGCAGATCTTTTCATGTTGACGCTTCAGTGTTCACACCACAACTAACTCTCAAGTTGAAGTGTCTCCCCCTTATATACTGTAATGCCCATGCGCCAAAGTGGAATAGCCATCACTCATCACATATCGCTTGTCATCAAAGGGAGAGAGAGCCACTTTCCTCAACTTCTCCGAGAAGATCTGGTGGTCATGACTTCGAATGATGTGTCCTGTAGTCATCGTTTGCGTTTGGTTGAACAAACTGTCTCTATACTGCTGATGTTTCATCCGTCTTTGACACGCGCGAGTGATGCCTTTGGCCGTACGTTTTTCTTTCCCACCATACATCATACTATACATTTTCGGCCGAAGTCCAACAAACTCTTCAATGGGAATGCCCGCCGTCTCATCTTTCATTTTCCCAAGCACTTTCTTGTTCACGTTGGAATGTAGGAAATGATCTGGCGGATAGTCACTTGTGTCGAACAAGTCAGCATCTTCCTGCATGTCTTTGTATATATCTTCCGTTTCTATGTCATAACATAGACTGTCGGTGTCGCTGAACAAGAGTTTGGCGTTGGGATACTTGGTCATGATGTAGTTGTAATGAAAGTGGAACATGAGCACTTTGCTGAGGTCGAGAATGGTGAACCCAACTTGAATGGGTTTATCCAGAAGCAGATCCACTTTGCGCAAATGTACCGCGGTTAAATCTTCGTTGAAAATTCTAAATTTGTGGAAGGAAGGTTTGGCTACAAGTTTCTTGAACCGCTTTTCCTGGTGAACAAGTTCCACATTGATGCGTTTTCTTACATTTTCCATGGTTTTGCCAAACACCGAGTTGTTCATCAATTTGAAGAAGTCTTTCTCAAACGGGTTCTTGGCCAACTTTCTCTTTTCCGTGTTCAAGGAGATGTATTTTGCCAACCATTTGCTCTGTGCAAACATGATGGCACGATGCACCTTCGTGACTTTCAATCCCAGTGAGACATATTGCTGTAAATTTCTATAATGAAGTACATATTTCTTCTTGTCGCACAAGTTGGGAATGAGCTTTTCACTAGGTTTGCTTTTCATGTCTAGATCTTTCCGTAGCTTCTGACTATGTTCTGACAATTCTCCCACTTTCACACATTTCCGTTCTGGAGCCACTGGGTAGTGATTATGATGATCATGAATTGAATATGGGTATTCCAAATCCACTTCTAAAATGTATCCAATCTCGTCATCTTCATCCACATCCATAAAGTCAATGGATTCTGGCTCGCTCACCCACATAAATCCACTTTGTGGCATGCTTTGCGACATGGCCCAGCCATACAAGTTGTTTGCATCCAGGTAAGTCAAGTAGTTGGTGGGTTTCGTGGGATTGTAATCTGCTACGTAGGGGTTATTTGCTTTCGCATACTTGTGTGTGATGACAGATATTCCTCCACGTAGACCTTGTTCAACCATTTGGTACATGTCAATGTCGTTGATCAATTCCAATTTCACCTTTGTCGCTTTTAACATGGCATCCCACGACAGTCCTGGCGCTGTATAGTAGTGAGCAGGATCCAATTCATACGTGTTGAGACATACGTGACGAAAGTTTTCAAACACGTCAGCCAGCAGCAACACATCTGATTTCAGGTACAAGTCATGGTATTCGCCAAATGTAGTACAGTGGAATGTCTCCCACACCTTCTGCGCATGCGCATAATCCTCATCGCTAATGTCTTCTTCACTGAGTAGACTGTAAAACTTGTCTTTGGACGGCAGTTGTGTTTCAGCAAACTTGGATGGCTCATCCACGTAATCGTAGGGGTACACTCCCTTTCTCAACAGTAACTCTTGTTGGTCACTATCGTGAATGTGTGACGTCATGTGATAAAAGTTGTCTTTCCCTTCTGCCGCCAGGTTGGATATAAGCTTCTGTAGAGAAGTACTCATGAACTGAAAGCTGTCTGTAAATTTCAGATTGCTCATGGTGAATGCAATATATTTCTCAACGGTGTTGGGAATGACTGTAATGGTTTCATTTTTGAACTTTCCAATTTCTTCCATGATAAGGTGACTGTCATAGCCTCGTAAATTGTGGAAAAACACAGGAATGATGAAAGAATCTTCAACATCCTGCTTATCCTTTCGAAATCGAAATTGTAAATTGCATTCATTATGTGCAGCTCCGCGGTATTTGCCATTGATATGGTCATGATCTCTCACACGATCTGCTCCTAGAGGCTCATGACAAATGTAGCAATCTGTGGCGTTCTTATAATGCTCTTCATCTTCATGAGTCATGACTATTTTCTTTTTCTGCTGTAGACCATGCACAATACGATCACGTTCATATACCATATGGTCTAAAAAGACTTTCACAGCATTATCTCCTCGATATACGACTGGCGCACGTGTATCATATTGGCTGACAACCACATAGGCAAAGCTGTTTGGACGATGATGTTGATACTTGTCTCCTTCATGCTTTTGCGTGAAACATTCAAAGTCTGCATAAATGACAAACGGCGCTCGCTGTTGTTTGGCTACATTCTTGAACTTGATAAAAGGTTCCTTGGGGAATGATAAACGTTGTGCTCCATGCTTGCCACACACTTCACGATGCTTGTCTAAAAGATCTTGTCGTATAAACCCATGAAGACAGTTGAAACAATAAAATGCTGCATTCTTGCACTTTGATCGATAAGCCATCAGTCTGCTGAAATTCTTGATGAGGCAGTAATGTCTTGTCTTGTCATTACTAATCAAAAGCAAGTTGATTTCTCTGGCGCTGTTGGCGCTGGTGTTTCGACTGAGTTGTATGGGAACAACTACATCATGTTCATATCCAAACACGTTAATGGACACATCATTCTCCTTTTCAAACTTTGGAATGTCTGTAATCGGTGTGGGAAATGTCATGCCTTCCACCTTCAATTCGTTCTCAAATGCTTTGTATTGATGTACACGCTCTGGGTTTACATTTGTTGAAGGGTGAAGGTGAGCCAATACAGACCATAAGAAACATTTGTTGTCTTTATTCTGAATGTTTAACACACCTTTTGTACTCTTTACTTTCTTCGGTAGTGGGATAAAACTGCTCGCTTCCAGTGGCGCTGACGTAGCTGTATGCACTTCAATGAATAATATGTTATCCAACACCCAGCCAGAGCCTTGTCGCTCATGTTCATCAAACCTGGTAAACAATTCTTTATAGGCTTCTGGCAAGTCCTTCTCAATATCTGTTGGATTGTATGCTGCATATGTCGGACTACTGATGAAGGCATTATCCACTTGTTCTACCATCACGCCTTCAACATTTGGTGTCATTTTCTTGAAGCGTGCATGTACCACAATGTACCATTTCATGCCACGGTTTAACGTCTCTAGCAAATGTCTCTTGATTCTATTCTCTTGTTGTCGCATTTCGAGTAGCAAATCCGATCCATCTTCAGGCTCAAACCGCCTTTCCTGCGCGTTTTCACCAAGACTCACTCTTCTGCCTCTGCCTATTTGTCCTGTCTCTTTCTTTCTTTGTTCTTCATGAGACACATTTTCCATCTCAGCACATGCATGTGTCTCAAATGCATCCAAAGATGAAAATATCTTGGCGCATTTACAGCAGAGGACTGGATCAGGTCTGTCAACACCATCTTGTACGGTTTTTCGTCTCTTGGCTTCAATCTGCTCAACAAGCTCTTCATGAGCACGTTTCATCCTAGCTGGTTTGCATGTGTGTGTCACGAACACTTCCAGAGATGGAAATGTCACATCACAATCATGACAGTAGACTGGTGCCATCGTTGTTGTCTCTTCAACTGCTGGAACTGAAATGAAGTAAAATATACGTTTCACTCTTCCTTTTATACCACTTCAATGGTGTGTTGACTCAGCAGCATGTATCACTAGTTGACTAGTTGACATGTTTCATTCATGCTTTTATGCTACTTCCATGTAATCAAAATATGGTGTGTAACTTTTCAAACTTGTTCCAAAATGTTAAAATTGCTGACTCAGCAGAATTTTACTTGTGTATATGAATGTCTCACTTACAGTTGTGAAGTTGTACAGCTGTTATACAGCAGAGACATCTAGCGGTGAAGTTAACTGATGGTGAAGTTAATTGGTCTGCCAAATGGTATTCATCCGCCAAATGGTATTCATCCGCCAACTAGACCTGAAATGTGATAAAATGTATTCTCACACACACACACACAGACATGTTTTGCTTCATTTCATAATATAGGATGGCCCTTAAAAGGGCCCGAAATATTTTAGTATATATCAGCAGCAGTTATGGGGTTGTCCCTCATATTCCAACCACACTTGACACTTGCAGTATCGTTGAGTCAGTGTTACTATGCGGTTGTTCCACATAAATGTAATTACTACGTCAGGCTTCACTGCAGTGATCTGAGTTGGAAATTGTAGCACCTCCTCCAAAGCATATGTAATATCAGCTGCTTCAGCTTCATCACGCATATTTACCCAGATGCAAACAGATTCATTCGCTTGAAACGCTGTTAAGTCATCAATGATGATAGCTGGTGTGTTATCCATGATGTGTCTGACAATGTCTCTAAGCCTTGAGACACCACACTTATATAGGATTTTATCATGCTGATTCGGCAAAAATGTTTGTTGCTCTCCTGGTACATAGTCTGTCCTAGAGGGGGGGGGGGGGGGGGTCGGTACATAGTCTGTCCTAGGGGGGGGGGGGGGTACATAGTATGTCCCTGGGGGGGGGGGGGGTCGGTACATAGTCTGTCCTGGGGGGGGGGGGGGGGGTCGGTACATAGTATGTCCCTGGGGGGGGGGGGTCGGTACATAGTCTGTCCTGGGGGGGGGGGGGGGGTCGGTACATAGTCTGTCCTGGGGGAGGGGGGGGGGGGGGTCGGTACATAGTATGTCCCTGGGGGGGGGGGGGGTCGTGGCTTTTTAGGGTCTGTTGCCATGGTTACACTGATTGACAGGTGGAGTGCGTTGGCTTTATGTTGATTGACTCGGCCAAACCACTTTCGCTCCAGACAGCATCATCTCAGTATGACGTCATGATGACGTCACACATGGTCGCGCCTATCCTAACGCTTATCATGACTTCCGGTCCAGACATGATGACGTCACTTCCGGTCCAGACATGATGACGTCACTTCCCGTCCAGACATGATGACGTCACTTCCGGTCCAGACGTCACTTCCGGTCTAGACAGCACTTCCGGTCTAGACAGCACTTCCGGTCCAGACATGATGACGTCACGTCCAGACATCATGATGTCACTTCCGGTCCAGACATGATGACGTCACTTCCCGTCCAGACATGATGACGTCACTTCCACTCCAGACAGCACTTCCGGTCTAGACAGCACTTCCGGTCTAGACAGCACTTCCGGTCCAGACGCTATGACGTCATTTCCAGACAGTATGACGTCACAAAGTGCAGTAGAACCCTTATTATCATACTACTGTCAAAACGGGCACAAAAAGTGCCGTCATTTTGTCAATCGTCAAGAAAAGTAAGATGCTGGTGGGGGACCACCCAGGGAACATTCCTTCGTCATATTAAAACATGTTGGAGTAAAAACTGTAGGAGGAGTAGCATTTTAAAGAAAAAGTTTAACATTCGCAAATACATTCAAGCCCCCTATAGTGATATGACTAACCCAGTCCGACAAAGTCGGCTGCGTTAAAAAAAGGGACTCACGAGTGATCTTAGCTTTGTAACATTTGCAATTCGAGCTGAAATCAAAAGATTCAATATGTAATTCCAACTCCGGCAAATGACACCAAATGTCACCTTAGGTGTGTGAATTCACGAATTGCAATTCAAGATAAAAAGGGACTCACCATGGTCGAAATACTCCATGACAAGCTAAGTTCATGCGAGCGTGTTCCTCCATTTTTTGCCGTTTAACTTTGTTCGATTTTCATCATGCATATTTACAAACTGATGTTTAAGAAACTGGTGAAATATAACACCTTTGAAAACAGTAAATAAATGAAATTCCTGAAGATTTTAGGAATTTCGCGTAATTCCTGGCCCCGACAGTAATTTCACGTAATTCCTAAAACTTTTAGTAATTACGTGAATTTACTGATTACATAGATTTACTGTAACATATATACATACGGGTCACATGAGTAGCTATCTCGTACGTGTATGCACGCGTATACAAGGTGGGTATATGTCTCGCGTTTACACGCTCGTATGCATAGTAAGCGTTTAACTCTCGTTCATACGTGCGTACACATAGGGGTCACATGAGCAGCGATCGCGTACGTGTATGCATTGTGGTAGACATGTGAGTCACAGGTATGCGGCTGCTCCGGCTGAATTAATGTTTTGGCTTGCCACATCAGTGTGTGAAACTTCGATTCGCACAGAACAATAAATGCTTACACGAAATAATCCCTTTTGATACTGATAGTCTGCAGCAAGGGGTTACACCAAGAAAGGAAAAAATGTACAGTGGCGGTTACGCCTGTAAGTATGGACGTACGTATATAAACGCCTACTTTTGATGCTTCTAAAATGTTGCATGAATGCTCACTGGGTTGTTCTCTCTTGGAAAATTATTTTAAAATTTTTTATGGGTAATTTTCAAAATACCTCTCCCACAATTTTGATCGGATTTTTTTCAACTTTAACATGAATGTTCTTCAAGTAGCCCTTTCTTTGGCCATACGCAAAAATTGGCAAAATAAGGGGTATCTTTTAATTTATGGTGACCAATTTTCAAAAAGGCATAATTTTGCAAAAGATTTCCCCAGACTGCTCTTCTCGAAAATTACTTTTATTTTGCGATCCTCCAAAAATTGACAAAATAGAGAGCATTGTTACATTTTTGGCAAAAATTTTTCAAACTGCTTATTCTTCCACAGTTCTGATAATATTTCTTTTAAATCTTGTTTCAGTATTTCCTAGGTAGTCCTTTCTTTATAAATTTTTGTTGGCCCAATTTAAAAATGCTTCTTCCCCAGTTTTAATCAGATTGCTTTCAAATTTTGTTTTGATGTCCTCTCTTGCATACTACTTCTTTTTTTGCGATGAGCTAAGCATTGGTTAAAGTGGGAGGCTCGGAACTGATAAACAGTACCAGTAGTGCATGAATTGCTCTTGTTATTGGTGATTAGGTTCACTCATGTACGCATTCGTGGAAATTTGCAGTTTGATAAATTATGGACTGATAGAATCGAATTGTTTTCTTAGATGAGTCCATAATGTTGTTGGCATAGTGAAACTTATGCCTGGTTACTTATACGACACCCCTGAAACCACTGACCTAAAACTTGAATCGGCAATTTGTGAAATAAGTACTTCACTAGGAACAATTCGAACTTCCTTCAGGCATTTCCGAAAATGCATCATATCAGTATTAATTTAGTATGCCCACTGCTACCCATATTGAAACATTAACTAAGACAACATACATAACAACGCAGATAAACAGTATTATTTAACCCTTTCTCGTTTATTTGTTACATTTTAAGAGCGTTTGTTTTACATTGGCACAGCCTCAACATTCTGAAAATCTAACAAAACAGCGAGTGATATGTCCCCATCAAAAGGTGTGGACATATCGTAGATACTCCCTCAGAGTATGTACGCATGGAGTGGGGGTCTTCAAGTTAAAGTTATAATCAAGGGTAATTACTGTTCCTTAACCAATAAAAAAGAATTTTGAGATAATTTTTAAGCAGCGAAAGAAGCTTCTTCTCAGCTGACATTGGGCTGGTGGGATCCATAAACTCAACTTCGTCATGCCTTTGCGTCGTCAAAATTTTGAAAATAACTTGACTTTGTTTTTATAAATTACACTTGCAATTCCTAATTGATATAAAATATAATATTGTTCCAAACCCCCGTGTATTGAATGGTAAGCTCATAATTTTAAAATGAAATAGGATCTAGACCCTTCAACATAAATTTCTTTTTTAAAGGTATATTTGGTAAAAGTTAAAAAATGGTGTGAACACTAGGTCTACTGATTTGAAAAACTTGAACTTCCCACATTTAGAACACAATAAAGGCGGGACATTTGCCAAACACTTCAATGACAGAAGATAAAAACCTCTTCTTTAAGAGCAAAAATATCTTTTGCTAGATTGCATTCTCATTTACAATTCCTACTTCTTAATTTTTGTCAGGATTACCTGATACATGGGTAATATTGCACAACTTTAACTGTTTTACTTTTCATGGAAAATGGTAATAATTAAGCCCAAATGCGAGGTGCCAGTTTTAGATATACGAAGTATACAAGTGACATTCTCGCGATACCCACAATAATATTTAGCAATAATTCACCGGCAGTACTTTATGACAATACATTTACAAACATTGTCATATAAACATTAAGCTCTTTAAATTCAACAAATACCACTAATTTGCAACACTCAAGTAAAACAAAAATTTCCGTTGATGACAGTTTTTGTGCATGATATTTTAAATTAACAGTATTTTATTACCTTTTCCTACCTAAAAGAAACGCCACGGTGCTTTGATTGCTTACCTAAAAATAATGACCCATCCGTGCTTTTACCTAAAGCAGTGGCTCGCCCCTGATTTTAACAGTGTTATGAGTGAATGTACTAGGAGACAGGAATGCAGTTGAAATGTCGATGCTATATATTTCACATTTTGCCGAAGCTACCCGTTAACTTAATGTGATAGTTGACTCTGTGACCATACGTTTATCTTTTAATCCTCACAATTATAAACAATATGAGTGCCAATAACTCCCTGTCAGCCAGTCAAAATAAGTACTCTTTAGATACCTTGGCAATTCTACGAGACCCATGTATAAAAACTTGAAATGCTTATTTTAAAAAATATCATATGATCAAAGAAACCTGAAATGATATTCTGGTATTATGCGGAGTCAAAATAACAAAAAAGTTCCTTGATCTAGCAATGGCTTCTTTGGAATTTACATAAGTTCACCATCTTTATAAAATTTGAATATCACTGAATCGTTGTTTTACGAATAAGACCATTTTTACCTGAAGTAAAACTCACTGACTCAGTTGTGTTCAGTGTCATTACAATTATCTTACCGTACACATAACGTCGTAAAAACGGCATTTTATTTTTTAAATATCTTCTTGTATTTGTGATGTCAAAACTAATGAGCCATAGACTCTGGTAGTATTTTGCCCCAAAATGTAAAAAAAGATGTTTTAGAAGTAAACAATATCTAAAATAAATTCAAAGCATTAAAAATGAAGCAAATGTTTGAAAGTTTTTCCAGAACCAAATATTATACCCCTTGTCTTGTTTCTTTTATCAATAAATTCAAGGTACTGAGCTCTCTCAGTGAAGAAATAATGTTTAGGGTTAAAAGGTATAATTTACAAGAAACAACATGATACTTTTACTCTTTTGTAGTGAGAATCATTAAAATCTAAATCAAAGTTCCTGCAATGGTGTGCATTTTCTGAAGCTATTTTGATTTTTTACAAATCAAGAAGTTATTAAATAAATTGACAAAGTGCAGTAAGTTTACAAGGGAGATAGGATTGCGGTGATCCCCCCTGTGTAATTACTCTATATGCCATCGAAAACAGTAAGGATGTACTGTAATTTACCTATAATCCGCTGGTTTACATAAGATTTTACGTGCAAAACCCATTTCTCTAGTTCGAGTTTGAGTCAGATTATAGTCTAAAGCCGAGGTTTTTATTTTTTTTATAGAAATACTAAATTAGATTCAAGACTTTTTATATTTTAAAAAGTTTGGAGTTGGGCTAATTAGGCACTGCACACATGGCAGGAACCAAATTCATTGCACTGGCGCACACAAAACATAATTATGTTTAGAAATATCTGTGCACGAGGATGGGGGGTTTATACTCCGTGAATTATATTTCCTCAGATTTATAAGACTGTTGAAGACTAAAATCAACAAACCCAGGAATTATTGCAGACTGTAAAAGTCACGTTTGGATTATACTCAGGCATGATTAATGGGATGAAAAAACGTAAAGTAATGACTTAAACACCTATTAAACGATAGTTGCCAAACCGCATTTCTTACTTTGCTGCTGGTTATATTTAATATTTAAATATTTAAACCTGTTCAACATATGTTGTGAATTTGAAACTGTGCGTTTACTTAATAATGCACCTTGATAAATAAAATTTTGTTTCCAATTTGACGTTCACTGTACTAATCGCATTAATTATATAAAAATTATTTATACAGACGATGTCTAATCGCTGGACGGCGTCATTACTGATTTGTCCTATACTACAACCTCACAGTCCAGCCGAAAATACATCCCCATGTTATCGACATCAACCAGCCGCATAGGAATGACCAGGTTTTGGTAACCGTACTTGCTGCAGTTAAATAGCCTGGAACGATTAAATGAGAAAAAAAGTTCAGCTTTCTTGTTTCAACAAACTACCTATTGTTTCTTACCTAAATGGCGAATTCTTATATGATTGATTTTTAATTTAACGTCATTTAATTGAACATAAGAAATTCAAATTAATCTTTTTGTATATTAAGAATTTTTGACTAACTGAATTGCTCAATAAGTTTTGGTAATGCTATTGGTTAGATCCGAGTGAAATTGATGACGATACAGCAAGATACCGTTTCAAAGCGTTAACTTAATAACAAGATTAAATTTAGTGTAGATAGAAGCAGAGGAGCAAACTATTAGTTAAAGCGCTAATTAGCAACACTGTACAACGCCATAACTCGAGTATAAGATATCTTGTGACACATCCCGAGTCAGATTCAGCGAAACATTTTACGGAATTAAGCAATTCAGCTTTTTTGGACTTCACTCAATATAGGTACAGCATAACTCATGTAAATGCATCACCATATCGGACATGGCTCTAATATTTAAAAAATGGAAATATTACGCACGAAGTATTGATCTTCCAGACACAATTGCTTGTCTTGATGCCTTCTGGTTAGTTCAGAACATCTTCAACACGAATGTGAAGCATTTACAATATCAGCCTGAAAGACGAGTGCAAAAGCTCAGGATGGTATTTTAGATCAGTTAATACGCCAGTGTTTTGTTATTTTTAATGATATCTTGTATTTATGAATGATGTTTGTAGATAATATTTGTAATGATATTTTTGCCACCATGTTCGGAGTTACGTTGTAATGGCGATGATAAGTACATATTTTTAGTAGTAACTAGCGCTATGTTTCACTACTGGAATAACGGGTTGTGCGACGCACTACAAAAATATCAGTATTTCCTTTGTGCGAACACTGGCAATTAAAATAAAATAAATATTATGTGACAACTTTCAAAAACCCGGGACGGAGACGCCTGAATGATGTAGCATTTTTGTACTGGTATGGCAAAAGGGCTACAAAAGAAGAATCATTCAGTACTTTTTAAACGACTGGAACAGACATGGTGCAGAGAATAATTTTTAGTAATTGTCTTATTGTTTTATGATTCTTTGTTGCACTGGGCCAAATGCTAATATGCAGTGGCTAAAATATTTATGTATAAGCCAATCAGGTGTTGTCAGCAAAATTTAGAATTTTCAAGTCGTGTCCTGAAAAATAGAAATGTTTAACTTGTGCTGAAATGACATATGGAGACAATAACATAGGAATTTCCATGAATTAGGACCAAACATATTTCGTCACGGGGAAGACGACAGCGAGATCAAAACAATGGACAAAGTTGTTCTTTTACGAGGACAATTTACCTGTATATGAATAGATATAAGTAATTACATGTAAAATCATCGAACAATACGGGAAATGATTAAGTTTGATTTTTAAGTTTTGATATATTTACGTTTGCATACAAAAACTTGTGAAATATAAAAGCAAATAAAACTACATAAACAAATCACTTTTATTGCAGTTTGCAACTGATGTAGTTTGCATACATACATCATACCTCATTCCATTCAAATATATCAACAGAAAACAAACATAAAAAGTTCTAAAAGTGTAATTGTGCCAGTTTTAGCAAACCTAATTTATTCGTATTCGAATGTCATCGTTTCGATGTGTCTATGTAGTTGACCAATAAATATTTTATGCATCTGAATACGACCAGCACCAAAATCATGGGGTGAATTATAGTAATATTAACTGACAATTGCAGGTTATTTAGTTTGCTATATCTGCTTCTTTGTGCGTTATGTCTCTAGAAATATATTTTGTTCCCGTTTATAAGTAAATACGGATCAAATCCGAAATATGATTGCCTACATTCAAATAGGCATTTACAGGATCGGCGTCTCTGTTAAATGTTTCCTTCGGCGTGATTTCGGTTTCCAGTCCGCTTGTCATATCCATCACATTATCTTCTTTTTCGTTCGGTGACACAGCCATTATTTAACGTCCAAAATACTTGTTTGACGTCTAACAGTTTGGTGCACATCGGAGTCAGCATCGAATAACAATGAATTAAATCATTCTTTATGACATTAACAAACATACAGTAAATAATTATGTCTCCCCGACCAAGGGTAGACACATAGTGTTTGTTCATTCTGTGTGTGGATGTGTGTGAACGTGTGCGGGTGCGTGTGGGTGCGTGTGTGTGTCAGTCTATTGTGAACAAAATGTTGTGTGCAAGACATCTTAAGAACGAAAAATCGGATCGATTTCAAATTTGGCCTGTTATTTTTCTTACGTAGGTCGAGCGGTTCTGTCAACTTTTGACGCACGTTACATTACTAGGGAAGGCGTAAAAATCTTGTGTGCAAAATTTCTCAGCCGTTGAACATCGGAGACAGTTCAAACTTGGTGAGATTGTTGCTTGATAGGTTTGAAAGGTTCTGTCAAATTTTGTTGTAAGTACCGGGGTATGACGCCATCACGTAAAATATGTATATATTTCGGAACACGCTTTTGTGTGCAAAATATCTAGATAACAAACAGTCATATATTCAAATTTCATCTGAATATTTCTTATACTAGTTCTGTCAGCTTTTGACGGATGTAGCAAAATTAAGAAAGGTGTATGACGTCATTGCGTTAAAATCTTGCATGTAAGATTTCTCATCGGAAAAAGCTCAAACTTTGTTGATCATTTGCTTGGTAAGTTTAAAAAATTCTATCATCTTTTTTGCAAGCACAACGAATGAGTGCGGCGTGTGATGTCATTACGCAAAATATGCATGTAATTTGGGCAAGATCTTGATCAGTATTTCCTTTGTGCGAACACTGGCAATTAAAATAAAATAAATATTATGTGACAACTTTCAAAAACCCGGGACGGAGACGCCTGAATGATGTAGCATTTTTGTACTGGTATGGCAAAAGGGCTACAAAAGAAGAATCATTCAGTACTTTTTAAACGACTGGAACAGACATGGTGCAGAGAATAATTTTTAGTAATTGTCTTATTGTTTTATGATTCTTTGTTGCACTGGGCCAAATGCTAATATGCAGTGGCTAAAATATTTATGTATAAGCCAATCAGGTGTTGTCAGCAAAATTTAGAATTTTCAAGTCGTGTCCTGAAAAATAGAAATGTTTAACTTGTGCTGAAATGACATATGGAGACAATAACATAGGAATTTCCATGAATTAGGACCAAACATATTTCGTCACGGGGAAGACGACAGCGAGATCAAAACAATGGACAAAGTTGTTCTTTTACGAGGACAATTTAGCTGTATATGAATAGATATAAGTAATTACATGTAAAATCATCGAAAAATACGAGAAATGATTAAGTTTGATTTTTAAGTTTTGATATATTTACGTTTGCATACAAAAACTTGTGAAATATAAAAGCAAATAAAACTACATAAACAAATCACTTTTATTGCAGTTTGCAACTGATGTAGTTTGCATACATACATCATACCTCATTCCATTCAAATATATCAACAGAAAACAAACATAAAAAGTTCTAAAAGTGTAATTGTGCCAGTTTTAGCAAACCTAATTTATTCGTATTCGAATGTCATCGTTTCGATGTGTCTATGTAGTTGACCAATAAATATTTTATGCATCTGAATACGACCAGCACCAAAATCATGGGTTGAATTATAGTAATATTAACTGACAATTGCAGGTTATTTAGTTTGCTATATCTGCTTCTTTGTGCGTTATGTCTCTAGAAATATATTTTGTTCCCGTTTATAAGTAAATACGGATCAAATCCGAAATATGATTGCCTACATTCAAATAGGCATTTACAGGATCGGCGTCTCTGTTAAATGTTTCCTTCGGCGTGATTTCGGTTTCCAGTCCGCTTGTCATATCCATCACATTATCTTCTTTTTCGTTCGGTGACACAGCCACTATTTAACGTCAAAAATACTTGTTTGACGTCTAACAGTTTGGTGCACATCGGAGTCAGCATCGAATAACAATGAATTAAATCATTCTTTATGACATTAACAAACATACAGTAAATAATTATGTCTCCCCGACCAAGGGTAGACACATAGTGTTTGTTCATTCTGTGTGTGGATGTGTGTGAACGTGTGCGGGTGCGTGTGGGTGCGTGTGTGTGTCAGTCTATTGTGAACAAAATGTTGTGTGCAAGACATCTTAAGAACGAAAAATCGGATCGATTTCAAATTTGGCCTGTTATTTTTCTTACGTAGGTCGAGCGGTTCTGTCAACTTTTGACGCACGTTACATTACTAGGGAAGGCGTAAAAGTCTTGTGTGCAAAATTTCTCAGCCGTTGAACATCGGATACAGTTCAAACTTGGTGAGATTGTTGCTTGATAGGTTTGAAAGGTTACTGTCAAATTTTGTTGTAAGTACCGGGGTATGACGCCATCACGTAAAATATGTATATATTTCGGAACACGCTTTTGTGTGCAAAATATCTAGATAACAAACAGTCATATATTCAAATTTCATCTGAATATTTCTTATACTAGTTCTGTCAGCTTTTGACGGATGTAGCAAAATTAAGAAAGGTGTATGACGTCATTGCGTTAAATCTTGCATGTAAGATTTCTCATCGGAAAAAGCTCAAACTTTGTTGATCATTTGCTTGGTAAGTTTAAAAAATTCTATCATCTTTTTTGCAAGCACAACGAATGAGTGCGGCGTGTGATGTCATTACGCAAAATATGCATGTAATTTGGGCAAGATCTTGATCAGTATTTCCTTTGTGCGAACACTGGCAATTAAAATAAAATAAATATTATGTGACAACTTTCAAAAACCCGGGACGGAGACGCCTGAATGATGTAGCATTTTTGTACTGGTATGGCAAAAGGGCTACAAAAGAAGAATCATTCAGTACTTTTTAAACGACTGGAACAGACATGGTGCAGAGAATAATTTTTAGTAATTGTCTTATTGTTTTATGATTCTTTGTTGCACTGGGCCAAATGCTAATATGCAGTGGCTAAAATATTTATGTATAAGCCAATCAGGTGTTGTCAGCAAAATTTAGAATTTTCAAGTCGTGTCCTGAAAAATAGAAATGTTTAACTTGTGCTGAAATGACATATGGAGACAATAACATAGGAATTTCCATGAATTAGGACCAAACATATTTCGTCACGGGGAAGACGACAGCGAGATCAAAACAATGGACAAAGTTGTTCTTTTACGAGGACAATTTAGCTGTATATGAATAGATATAAGTAATTACATGTAAAATCATCGAAAAATACGAGAAATGATTAAGTTTGATTTTTAAGTTTTGATATATTTACGTTTGCATACAAAAACTTGTGAAATATAAAAGCAAATAAAACTACATAAACAAATCACTTTTATTGCAGTTTGCAACTGATGTAGTTTGCATACATACATCATACCTCATTCCATTCAAATATATCAACAGAAAACAAACATAAAAAGTTCTAAAAGTGTAATTGTGCCAGTTTTAGCAAACCTAATTTATTCGTATTCGAATGTCATCGTTTCGATGTGTCTATGTAGTTGACCAATAAATATTTTATGCATCTGAATACGACCAGCACCAAAATCATGGGTTGAATTATAGTAATATTAACTGACAATTGCAGGTTATTTAGTTTGCTATATCTGCTTCTTTGTGCGTTATGTCTCTAGAAATATATTTTGTTCCCGTTTATAAGTAAATACGGATCAAATCCGAAATATGATTGCCTACATTCAAATAGGCATTTACAGGATCGGCGTCTCTGTTAAATGTTTCCTTCGGCGTGATTTCGGTTTCCAGTCCGCTTGTCATATCCATCACATTATCTTCTTTTTCGTTCGGTGACACAGCCACTATTTAACGTCAAAAATACTTGTTTGACGTCTAACAGTTTGGTGCACATCGGAGTCAGCATCGAATAACAATGAATTAAATCATTCTTTATGACATTAACAAACATACAGTAAATAATTATGTCTCCCCGACCAAGGGTAGACACATAGTGTTTGTTCATTCTGTGTGTGGATGTGTGTGAACGTGTGCGGGTGCGTGTGGGTGCGTGTGTGTGTCAGTCTATTGTGAACAAAATGTTGTGTGCAAGACATCTTAAGAACGAAAAATCGGATCGATTTCAAATTTGGCCTGTTATTTTTCTTACGTAGGTCGAGCGGTTCTGTCAACTTTTGACGCACGTTACATTACTAGGGAAGGCGTAAAAGTCTTGTGTGCAAAATTTCTCAGCCGTTGAACATCGGATACAGTTCAAACTTGGTGAGATTGTTGCTTGATAGGTTTGAAAGGTTACTGTCAAATTTTGTTGTAAGTACCGGGGTATGACGCCATCACGTAAAATATGTATATATTTCGGAACACGCTTTTGTGTGCAAAATATCTAGATAACAAACAGTCATATATTCAAATTTCATCTGAATATTTCTTATACTAGTTCTGTCAGCTTTTGACGGATGTAGCAAAATTAAGAAAGGTGTATGACGTCATTGCGTTAAAATCTTGCATGTAAGATTTCTCATCGGAAAAAGCTCAAACTTTGTTGATCATTTGCTTGGTAAGTTTAAAAAATTCTATCATCTTTTTTGCAAGCACAACGAATGAGTGCGGCGTGTGATGTCATTACGCAAAATATGCATGTAATTTGGGCAAGATCTTGTGCATAAAATATCTCCATAACAGAAGGTCGTATCGACTTAAAACTTTGTATGTGTGTTCTTTGGGTCAGTCGAACGATTTTATCAAGTTAAGACTGGTGTGGCAAAATTGAAAAAGGCGCCATAACGCTAAAATCTTATATGTGCACATTTCCCAACCGCTGAACATCGGAGAAAGTTGAAACTTGGTGGGAATGTTGCTTATTCGGTCTGAAAGATTCTGTCAAATATACCCGAAGTAGAACGAACGAAAACGACATACGACGTCATTGGATAAAAATATCTTGACAGCGGAAAATGGGAGCGACTTCAAACTTCGTTTATTTATTCCTTGGATAGGTCGAACGGTTATTGTCATACGTATAGGCGCCAATCGCGTGAAAAGTATTATGCGATATATTTTGCAGTCGCTGAATCTAATACTCCCTCTCCACCCCCCCTCCATCTCCACCCCCCTCTCGGCTTCCCCTGTCGGCCGTTTTGTTAACTAAGGAGAGTTATTAACTGCCTCTGGAATTTCAGTGTTTTTAGAAGATTCTCTAATGTTTCTGCATTCTTTAGACATACTTGAAAACATTAGCAGAACAAATATCGATCATTTCTCGAATTTTGTGTGACTGACCTTTTTGTGCATTACTCACCTACAGCTATTAGCATGTTTTTATTTGACTGCCAAGCTGTTCCATATATGGGAAAAATCACGTAACGGCTCACAGTGTTTGTACAGTACCTGGAATAAGCTTTCACTTTTAAATTGGGCCATCTAATATATGGTGTTGTGACAAGCAGCGCAATATGTTGACACCAAAATGCCTTCTCCCACTATCCCACCGAGCTGAGTCATGTGTTGAATAGTTGTGAAGACTGTCTTTTTGCTGCTTTTTGACGATGGGAATGTGTGAAGACAAGGCATACATTATAGCTGTAGCTACACTTAATGTACAAACCTTTACCGTAACGTTGGCTGAAATGGTTAGGGTTGCCTTTAGAGTCGTACCTACATTAGAGAGGTGGGGGGGGGATTAAGGGGTTAAAAGAACTTCGGTAAACCTATTTTTGACTGCCACTTTTAAGATCCGGATAAAAGCCGTGAAGTAAAACCTGTTTGCAGTAACCAACTTCCAGTTTCTCCTGATAGAAAAGTAAGTACAGTAAAAACTGCTGCAATGACCAACTTCAAAAACTGGGATTAAAAGCTGTTTTAGCCACCACAATCTGGAACCGGACAAAATAAAGACGTACAGTAAAACCTGTTTAGTGACCACCTTCTAGACCAAGATAAAACAGCCAAGCCTAAACTTGTATAAAAAAAAAGAGGATTGAAATACCGATAATTCAAATTACGTACCCCCATTCAAGCATTGGATAGAGGTGATACACAACCCTAATACTGGGCACATGAGATACGTTTATGTAAGGTAAAAGGTTTTTTTTATTCTGAAAATAGTACAAACTTGTTCAAACAAAGTTTTATGAAAGGGTTGTCAAGGGGGAAATTGGAAAATGACTATTGGTAAATTATGGGTTAAATCGGGAAGACATTTGTTTTTATGTTGCAAAAGGCCATTTATTTAAATAAAAAAAGCGCATTGATTACGCTTCGGGATCTTCAGTCTCCACGCCTTACTGAATTCGTACGATGCGTTTCCGTTTGATTCCTTTTTAACTGCCCATGCTAGCGTGTACGGCTACATAATCTGAGACGGTTAGGGCCAGGAACACCAGATTTGAGAGAGACAAACTGCAGCAGGACTAATTGACCTGCCTCTGATTTCTTTTGAAACGAATTACATTTTACAAGCAAAAAAAAAAAACAAAAAACAAAAAAAAAAAAACAAAAAAAAAAAAAAAAAACAAAAAAAAAAAACAAAACAAACAAAAAACGATCATTGAGATTTTGTCGTTGAAGCCCATACATAAGATTATACAGAAGCAATCAGCCTCCGTGGCATGCTGATCGTCCAACTATCCATATCATGTGTATGTTTTTAAGCTTTCCCTAGTTTAATGGCATTTAATATAAAATAGCCTTTCACTCATGCTTTCTTCGCAACACTCAGCAGAAGAAACAAGTACAAAAATACCCAAAACTAAGACAGCACCAGAAATACCTAAATTACAATAAGGTTCATTTTTTTAAATGAAAATTATATAAATAGTTGCTATACATCAAAAGGAATTGAAAACAAAGTAGCGCAAGGGTACCGCTTAGTCATGTTTCTGCACAATAAGTGGACGCCCAGTTGGAGTCTAAAATGTAGTTTAAACTTTTGCATCTGTTATTCTTGCAGGTTTGGCAAATTTCAAAGGCATCGCGAGATTACAATATCACATCAAGTGAGGACTGGGAAAGTTTTGTTTTTTTCAGACTTTTTTGGTCAAAAACACACTCGTGCTCAAACACACAAATACAAAGGACAACAATTCATACAGAGAAATGCAATATTACTCTATTGACTCACCGAAACCCTCATTTTATTGAAAGACGTGTGTTCCACTAACCCATAATGTTAGCAAGGCTATCCATGTCTTTCTTCAGTTCATGGTTTTGGCAAATATCTGGCAAATATCCTTTCATATATGTGTTGAAAAGTGGCCAAGAGCAAGAATTGTTTCTGAGAGCCCTTCAAATAACACATCTATTGTTTAATTATTATAAATATCATATTAAGAGCTAAGTCATGTGCTCCAAATACAAAATTCTCTATATTTATTTTCAAAAGCATAATGAATGGGTCTATATGATGATAAACCTCTTATAACCACTTTAGGATCAAAGGACATTTTACAATCGCATGGAATACTGTTTATAAAGTGTAACTTTTTTTCACGAAATTTGGAAGAGTAGAATCCGAACAAATTTAATGCCACATGTTCAATAATTTTTCATATCTCTGTTTTTAAAGTGTTTATGAGTGGTTTTGATATGTGGGACATTATAATCGATTTGATTGGACAGGACCTGCGGGACGAACAGCATTTTTATTTTTTTTTGTTTCTCTCAAACCTTTTTGCCGAATCATTAACAAAATTACTAATATAGGTCCGCTGATGATCTACCAGGGATCGGGAAGCGGAACGAAGGAAGGAAAGAAATAAGAAAACAAAGAAAAACTTAGTTAATGTAGCGTGGGCCACCATATTCTTCGATGAGAGGCAGAACTATATAGCCTGTAAAACATACGAAGGGGAAAAGGCGGGACTTCAACTCACAACCTCTTGCTTCGTAGGCCACAACGCAAACCAATGATTCTGTCGGAGACAGAACTACAAATATTGCTTATAAAACTGCTAAAGGGAGGCAATGAAAAATCGCCTTCAGCGAGGCTCGAACCCACGACTTCGAGATTACCAGTCCAACGCCTCACCACTATCGAGACAAGTGGTCAGGCGAGTGGTGAACAAGCATCAAAACCGCTAATGACAGAAACGCAGGTAGTTGACTAAATAAGGGTAGTTGAAGAAAAACGTTGGTATTGACTAAATAAGGGTAGTTGAAGAAAAATGTTTAAGTTGCACGTTGATACATATTAAAATTTTAAGCCATATTGAGAACCTAAACTGAGATCTAAAGTAATAAGAAGGCCCTAGTAACTTCGAACCAAATATCTGAAAGCTGAAATGAACGTGATTGAAATGACTTGAAGGCATACAGAATGCAGCAGTATCCAACAAGTTGTATCGGAACTTAGCCACATTTAATAATATGTGAAATAAGCTTTTTGTCCTGGTCGTGATAGGGGATTGGGGAAGGGGGAGAGCATCATAACAAATCCCGCACTTTTGCAGGACGCTGTATGTTCTTGCTGCAAGAAAGCTCCCGAAAGAATCCTGAAAGGATTGTGAACATTTTGTTGTTAACGTCTTTCAAAGAATCTAGACCTATTGGCTTAGTTTTTTTTTTTTTTTGAACCTCGGTACTCAAAAACGATCAAGTCTAGTCCTTGACTGGTAATAAGTTTAATTAGGAATTAATTCATTTTTTATCAGTTGATCACTCCTGCAAAATATATACGAATGTACATTTTAAGTGAAAATACCCGAAAACAAGGAAAAAAATACAACATGCCATGAATATTTCTTCCACACTTGTTCAAATGACCACCACTTTCTGTGAGCAATGATTGGTCGATTTTGCGACACTGGATCGATGCCAAAGGGAGACGGAATACCATCTTGTGGTTTTTTTCACCGATTTGAGGTCGGTCGCTTAAATATCGACACCGAAATGCCTGCGTCTAACATCGAAAATGTGTTATGTCGCATTTTGCTAGCTATACTGCACTGCGACAGAAAGAAATATTTGACTGGATCGATAGTGATATTGTTTAAAATAACATCTTTTTTTAAGACGTCAATACGATGTCGTAGGGTCGTCGCTTTTAGATCAGCAGTATCGTTTTTACGTTGTGCAGTGACGTCACAATGATATGACAACGACGTATCCTACAAATCACATGTCTGCTTGGTTATGCAGCAGGAGAAATTGGACTGCAGGTAGAAAATTAATGGAGAGTCTACCAGACTCGCTCGGTTTCGCATCTATGCCTTTATTCTTGCACATACAGGGTGGAACTAGTAGAAAAGAAATCAACCCCCACCCCATCTGCCTCGCCTATTAAGAAATGGTCATTAAAATGGTCAGTAACCTGGGTGACGTTCGCTACGGATGGCATTAAAACATACATTAAAACTGATCCTCTGCCATCGATGAGGTTGCACGATTCCACCCAAAATATAAGAATTCTTTAACAATCTAATCCAGAGTTATACAACGAATAAAATGACCGAACCCGCTGACAGCTCTCAAAGCTTTTATTGCACCAGACTTTTGCACAAATCATACAAAATGTACACATGCAGTGCTCTGCCACTACAACAAAAATACTAATGCATAACATGAAAAGGACTTTGAAACACAAAAGAACTAATACTTTTTTTAGATCACAGAAAAAATTCAAGTGTAAAACTGCGAAGCGTCTAATCACTACTCATGCAATACAATCGCGTATAAGAAACTCGTGGAGCGGTCGTGTTACACTTACCACTTCTCAATAACCAAAACGCTTCAAAACAATCACTCCTTTTTTAACTATTTATATAAATACACTGCTCTTTCCCGTGAGATTGTGCTTGATAAATGAAGTGAAACAAAAAGAAACACAAAAATGCCCAGACGCAAACAATGACTGCTGCCACCACAGATCTCCGCTAAAAATGTGAACGATAACATAACGTCTACTTCACTTTGTTTTATTTTATTTATTTTCATCGTCAGAGTTTTACTCATCTTTTTTTTAGGTTATATTAATCATTTGACAATTAGAACATGATATTTTTTTAAACCTAACTCCCAGTTCTTTCTTTGTGTATTAGGACTTATGTAACAATTCTTGAACTAAACATAGTGCGCGCTTATTACAGCCTGAGATATCGGTTGCAAAGAAAGCAAGTTGACTATTGATTTTATCAAAATCAAAACTAAATAGATAAAAAATAATCCTACTGAATAAACACGAACGAAGGGGCTAGTGTACCGAGCGATATGTGAATAAAATTAACATTTAAAGAAAAAAAAAACAGGTTTGGATATCAGTTAAAATAACGGCACCAAATAATCAGCTACAATTACAAACAGCCTAATTAGAGCCTAACAGCATCTAAAAGAGGAAGCTACTGCTGGGATAGCGACGGAATCCCATGTCCCGACACATCGCACATGATACACGGTGGCGCGGCCTTTCTATTTCCGGTCACATGATACGCGGTGGCACGGCCTTTCTATTTCCGGTCACATGATACGCGGTGGCACGGCCTTTCTATTTCCGGTCACATGTTACGCGGTGGCACAGCTTCTCTATTTCCAGTCACATGATACGCGGTGGCACGGCCTTTCTATTTCCGGTCACATGATACGCGGTGACGCAGCCTTTCTATTTCCGGTCCAACGACCGCTTGTTCGTCAAATTACACCCAAAGAATTGACATGACACCGTACCTTCCACAACGTCTGTGTGAACACTGTTTCTTTTTTAATTATTTGTTTCTTTTTTTTAAAGCAGCAATAGCGATGAGACAGTCGAGTTTTTAAATGTATAAGAAGCGTGCAAAATGCGCACGATTTCATTCATGGCATGGCTGAGAAATTCACCCCAGTAAGTGTGTCAGTACTAGTTTACATTCATTGACACCTTGTTCTAACAAAGCAAAAGGAAAAAAAAGAGGTAATTTTTTTATATATATAAAACGACATAACGATACAAGCTTAAAAAGCGTGACGATATCGAAGCAGCAGATTACGCACTATATCACAGAGAACGAATCAAAAACAAGTAACAATTACATGCTGTAAATCCCCCACATGCAAAGTAGCCTGCTGAGATAATAAAAAAGAAAATAAAATGCGAAAACAAACCTTTCCAATATATACTACAAAGCAAAATGCTGATGTAGGATTTACAACGACAAACAGAACCCAGAATGACTATAAATAAATTAGTAATGTCTCTGTCGTGCGGCCCTTGGTATTTACAAGGACTGAATTTTCAATATCACCCCCCTCCTCACACCATTCGAGACATACGTAAACAAACTACTCATATATATATATATATATATATATATATATATATATATATATATATATATATATATATATATATATATATATATATATTAAGCATACATAATTTTTTTACAGAGACAAGAGTGTCTAGAGCAGAGTGACATCACAGAAACACAACACATACTTACGGCATGATTTTAGAATAGAACAAAACCTAACACAAGGTCCAAGTGATTTTTTCCTTTGCCTTATTTATTAGAAAAACAACCAAACGCAAAAGAGCAGTGAAACACCCCTCTCCCCCAGATACATAATTTACAACTGAGGTTTTAATTTTTCTAACAACAATTTGCCCCAAATTCTCAACTACAACGCTACGTCCTACAGCTAACGCCAACGACTTGTTCTTTGTGATAAACTCACGCATGTATGTTACAGGCTGTGACTATAATAAAGCTATCTATTGTTAAATTGTAAAGATCAGGCTATCTGAGGTTGACCTAAGCCAATCACGTTAACAATAGATCGCCTGAAGAAAGCCAGGCTATCCACTCATAGCCTGAAATGTAGATGGCCTAATTTTCAGAATTGAAAATTACAGAGTTAGCCTGAAATGCTTTAAGTCACGTAAGAAGCATCTTTATGTTGGGTTTATTGCCCGACTGACATTCATAAGGCAAGGGTGTACCAGTTCTATATCAGTATACCAGTACTCTAGTGCATGTAAATCTCCAAATTTCCTTTGGATTTTATTTTATTATCTCAATTCAAAGGTATTATATAAATAATCACTACAGGACTCAAACTATATCACGATATTCTATTCAGTATAATGTACTTTCTGCTAGAAATGTTTCCATTTTAAGTCTGTAACAAGACTTAATAGAACATAATATTTACTAGATGTCTTTGAATTTGCCTGTCTTGCTTCAAACAATTCGATTATCAACTGTTCGTAGTGTTCTTTTGTCATTAATGTACTTGTGACAATACATATTTAAGTGTGTTTATGCTTGAAGGTGATGGGACGACCGATTATATTCGATTTGGCTTCATTACAACTACTCCGGATGGGCGTAAGAATAAATAAGACCTCCACTCTGGATGGCCAGTGCCATTTAGCGTTGCTATCTTCGGGAGGACCGCCATGAATAATAACGGCGACTCTATATGCCGAGTGCCATTTAGCGTTGCTATATGAGGGAGAACCGCCAGGAATAATAACGGCGATTCTCGATGGCCAGTACCATTTAGCGTTGCTATAAGAGGGAGGACCGCCAAGAATAATAACGGTGACTGTGGATGGCCAGTAACATTTAGCGTTGCTGTCTTCGGGAGGACCGCCAGGAATAATAACGGCGACTCTGGACAATGCTTTGGAACTGCTAATTCCGAAATAAAATAAAAAAAAAGACTGCTGCGGAAAATCCGAAGTGCAAGTGATTAATTGGAGCAATTTCTGAACAGATCTAACATGTCGGCGAGTAGGAAATACTAATTGTAATTTAACGCCATTGGTATTTGCACCATTGCAAGTGAGTGCCAAAATAGTAACTTCGCAGTGTTGACCTCAATTGACTTTAATGCTGAACACATTTAAAGAATTGCAATTATGTATTCAAAAGGGGAAACTAATGAATAGAATAAATAGTGTTGCAGGTCACTCATACAACGGCTTTAAAGCTAATTAAAGAAACATGTGAAGAAGGGTCTTAAAATCGCCAGTAGAGGCATTTCAGCCTATGGTTTTCGACCCCCAAATCACGCTTTCAATAGGTAGCCTGTTTTCAGGGCAACTATTGTCGGTCTGATTGACTTAGGCATATTGCCTGACATCTATAGATAGTCTGAGAATGAAGAGAAGTCAAAGAAAGCAAACTCTGTCACATTCAAACTCACTTCAGTGAATCTGTCAAATTTTGAAGGCTTAGAACCACTGACTTTATAAAGTCACTCAAATTTTCAGTGACTTCAATGACAATGTCACTGAGTGAACCAGTGACTTTGCAAAGTCACTGAAAATTTCACATCATTTTATTTAATTGTTAAATAGTGACTTGAAGCAGAGAATGATTTCACGCACACTTCAAGTGCCGACAAGTTTTAAGTGAATTCGCTGCGTACAGATCACCATTACACCGTCACAAAGACAAACGACAAGTGCCCGCATTCGTCTCACAACGTAATTAAACTTTCTTACTTTCTTGTGGCGACTTCCACACCCCGTAACTTGTTTTAATATGTGAGTTTTTCAACCTTTGGCTTCCTTAATATGTGACAACTTATTCCAGCTCTGACTTCTTTACTGAGTGACAACTTCTTCAACCTGTCCCTTCTTTGATGTGTGACTTCTTCAACCTGTGACTTCTTTGATGTGTGACGCCGTCTTCAAAATGTGACTGCTTTAATATGTGACCACTGCTTCCCTTGCTACTTGTGAACAACATCGTGCCAGAGCTCGTGAATTTCCCTAATTTTCCGACATCCTCTAGAGCTACTGACATCGCCGTTTTCCGGAGGCTGCCTAACACTCAAGCCTAGCAAGCTCGCCAGTGACGTCACTGTGAGTAACCATGGCAATGCTAGAACACCGACAAACAGCCCATTTTGACCTCGCTCGGTTCATAATCTTTTTTCACGCCGGCACCGTAGATGGTGATCAGTCCACGATGAACCCTACAACACAATAACATACGCCCATCTGATTGACATGCTCTGTTTCTACTGACTGTTTCATGCACTGCGTAAGGACGTTCTGTACTCAACCATCTCTGAAATGCGGATGCATACCCGACCTTGGAAGAAGTTCCATAACGCCAGATATTCGGCGGTTTTACAACATTTACAGACAAACGTTTGTTTCTCCATGGCATATGATGTGCCTATGAATATTACGAGATTTTACGTACTGGCCAAAATACTTCAAATTACCGCATTCGGGTTGCTTCTCGAACAGACCTTATTTCAATAAGGTCTGTTCTGTGATATCGTTTATCTCTTGTTTCTTTTTCTGTTGCACATTTCGGTATGCCCTATAATTGCGCAACCGCGACAAAGTAGACTACTTTACTACTTCCTCCCTCCCTCCCCCTCCCCTGCCTCACAACACCCAGAATACGGGTCCAGCAAAGAAGTCAAAGAAATATGTACTCATTTGTGCCCCTCCGCGTGCGACTACCCAATTGTACAATGTCTTGTGGTACTACGTTCAGTACATGTATTACATTTGTAGTACTTGCAGAACCACGTGTAATACTTGGAGTATCACCTTTGGTACTTGCAGTACAACGGAAAATACTTGTAGTACTTTCTGTAAAACGGGTAGTAGTTACAGCGTCGTGTATAGTATTTATAGTATCGCGTGGAATACTTGTAGTACTACATGTATTTCTTGCACTACCACTTGTATTACTTAAAATTACTTGCAGTATACCAAGCACAGTACTTGTACCATATGTAGTACTTGCAGTACCATGTTATGTGTATAGCACTGGTACTGCCATATGAAGTACTTATAGTACCGCGTGTAGTACTTGCAGTACTACGTGCAGTACTTTAAGTACCACATGCGCTACCTGCAGTACCACGTAAACACTTGTAGTACAACGTGTAGTACTTGTAGCACCATGTGTAGTGCTTTCAGCAGCACATGAAGTACTTGTGGTACCGCGTGTGGTAATTATATTCACCCATGTAGTAGCTGTAGTATCGGGTGTAGCACTTGTAGTACCACGTTTAGTAGCAGAAATGACGCTACCTGACGTGCAGGTTCATGTTATGATACAGCTCGTTGTCCAGATTCCAGTACGACCTCATGCGCCGCTCCTCCTTCTCCTTTTTCTTCTGGTCCTTTTTCGCGCGCTTTTTCTGGCGCCTTTTCCTGTCCTGGTCGATGATGTAATCCTTGGGCGGCGCCACGTAGTCCTCCTTGCTCTCGCTTTTCGACGGCTTGCTTTTTGTGGACGACATTGAGGCCTGAAATGGAGATATTTATGAATTTTATGAGTCGATTATGAGTCAGTTGCATCCTAGTTCATCAGGGCGCCAACATGAGCGAGATCTTACCAGTTTTCCTGGTACACTGTTATCAGATTAATTATTTTTACCAGTTCTATGCGACAGCATATCAGTGAGAATAACCGAACAGCAACGCCAATTTTAGTGGGACGGAGTTTTGTGAATTTATCAGATTAACCGACATCAGAATATACGGCGCTATCTTTATCACATTTGTTTACATCATCAAATGAGATTCTTTCTAGCTGCAATAAAAAAAAGAGCAGATTAGATCACTTAATATTGTCATCTTGTTAAATAAGCTTTGAGAAAAGTCATTTTAAATATGTTTGAAAACTGAAATGTGTAGTGATTTTGATAACCCTTAAATCAGGTCGGCATGAGACGAGTGAGAAGAAAAAGAACATGAAGAGGAAGAAAGAGAAGAAGAAGAAGAAGAAGAAGAAGAAGAAGAAGAAGAAGAAGAAGAAGAAGAAGAAGAAAAAGAAAAAGAAAAAGAAGACGAACAAGAAGCAGAAGAAGACGAACAAGAAGAAGAAGAACAAGAAACGAACAAGAAGAAGAAAAAGCAAATAACCTGCCGCTTGTGACCTTTCTTTTCGTTCGTTTTCTTTCCTTCACTAGTCGTGTCTTCACCATCCTGGAGACAATTGAAACAAAAATTGCACGTCACACGATAGTGAAGATGTGCGTCAGGACCCCCTGTCAGTTCGGACATCTTCCTCCTTACGCTTTACGATTGCCGTTAATTTGTAGAATTTCCAGCCATCACTGTATGCATTTTTATTGCTTATGTTTGTGTTTCTTTACTTTTTTTCACGAAAGAAAAAAATGTTTTTTTCAGTCCAAGCTTTCAAAAAGAAAGCCTACAGGAAGCCTCAGCAAAGCCTAAATAGATGCGTTACCTCGTACGTATACCAACATCTGTTAAAGACGAACATACCTACCAGCCAGAACCTCGTTTTACCAACTCAAGTACCTCCACCCCCCCCCCCCCCCTCCTTCGCCAAACTCTGGTATTTTTTTTTAACATTTATAGAAATAAAGGTCACCACAACTCTTAGTGACGTCACAGATGAGGTTTGTTACGTCACAGATGATAGCACCTAACGCACTGGTTTGATTACGGCTTCCAGCGCTCCAGGCTGCATTCAAACCCTCAGCGTTTGGGATTCCGGAAAGAACGCATAAACAAATCGTCAACCTCTGTGGTCGTATTCACAAAAATTAACTACACAATTAACCGATTCCGTTAACTGCTCCTGCAGTTAATACAAGAACTTTTGAAAGTTGATTGAGAAATTTTATTTTTATATTAAAACAAATCCTTATAAAAACTGTTCGCGTACTTTAGCTAAATCCGCTGATTTTCCTTGAGTGGTGTACAGTTAACTGCGCAGTTAACTTTTGCGAATACCAGGGCTGAGATTCAAAGTCACGGTGATATTTTGTTGTAGCTCTTAAAAAATGCTTCACACTAGTATAGCATGTAGACTATTTACAAAAATAAAAAATCTGAATACATAAAGAATAACTGGAAATATAATCTGGCCACGGAGATCTGTGGATAAGTTTCAAATTTTCATGGACATCGTCTTTTTCAGTGCTCATGCTCTTATACAGATATACGCAGCTAGCCTGGAGATATTTTCCCCCGAAAGACGCTGTTGGAAACCTAAACCATATAGAGTTTTTCATAATGTCAGTATGTAATATGCTTACACATCTTGTAAAGCAAAGTAATGTTTTGGTTCACTACAGGAAATATCTGTTAAGGAAAAGGGAATAGTAAGTATATTTTACAACAGTAACTAAGAAATTCTGCAGCCGAATAAAATAAGGAGACCATTTACATAATGTACTTCGATCAACTTTTGTAGTATTTTATAGACACAGTGAAACCTTAGCTTCAAATATTGCTCCGGCTAAGGCCTATAATTTGCCCATCTGCCTAATGTCCATTTGGTAATAGTTAAGCGGCTCCGCTTATATGTTTTGCCGTCCATGTCCCCCTCCACACGCCAACAGACAGACTCAGGCCTTTTAGTTAAGCGACTCTGCTTGTATGTTTTGCCGTCCATGTTCCCTCCACACGCCAACAGACAGACTCGGGGCTTTTAGTTAAGTGACTCTGCTTGTATGTTTTGCCGTCCATGTTCCCTCCACACGCCAACAGACAGACTCGGGGCTTTTAGTTAAGTGACTCTGCTTGTATGTTTTGCCGTCCATGTTCCCTCCACACGCCAACAGACAGACTCGGGGCTTTTAGTTAAGTGACTCTGCTTGTATGTTTTGCCGTCCATGTTCCCCTCCACACGCCAACAGACAGACTCGGGGCTTTTAGTTAAGTGACTCTGCTTGTATGTTTTGCCGTCCATGTTCCCTCCACACGCCAACAGACAGACTCGGGGCTTTTAGTTAAGTGACTCTGCTTGTATGTTTTGCCGTCCATGTTCCCCTCCACACGCCAACAGACAGACTCGGGGCTTTTAGTTAAGTGACTCTGCTTGTATGTTTTGCCGTCCATGTTCCCCTCCACACGCCAACAGACAGACTCGGGGCTTTTAGTTAAGTGACTCTGCTTGTATGTTTTGCCGTCCATGTCCCCTCCACACGCCAACAGACAGACTCGGACTTTTAGGTCCTATAACAGCCGTTTTTTTCCGGAAGGTCGGTTAATAATTTAGGCCTGTATCTCATGCGCGGCATCAGCCAGGGTTCCATTGCATTCACCATGCCTCGTCACTGCGTTATAAGCTCACGAGTTGTCGTGTAGAAACCTCCCAGGAGGTAATGCTTTCCTGCAGTCTATCTACCGCATTCAGTTACACTTGCAGGACATTGCATCAGCAAGTTGGCTTTATTTACAACACAGAAAGATAAATTAGTTTGACTTTGCGAGTTATGTCCGAGCACTGGACTTTTCCTCACCTTAAAAATATCTCGGAGTGCCATTTTTCTCTGCAAACAAATTGCAGCAATGTAGCAGGCCTTAGATTTATTAGAAGACTCGAAGCATGCCGCAGGGAACACACAGCAAACTTGAGATATATGTGTTTAATGGGTAAACAAACATAAAAAACAAACGTGAATAGAAAACACTTATTTGCTGCAATTAGTATAAAATATTCTGCACACCGGAAATTCTCAAATTTACAATGAAAACTGAATAAAATTATTGCTGTTATTGTTATCAGTGATTACTATTATTTATTGATTTTATTATTTTTATTTAGTTTTTGGGGGATGGGAGGAGTTATGTTAATAAAACAGCGAAGTCCACAGTGAAAAAGAAGAGAGCAGCTCGACAAAAAAATTTTGATTGGCTATTTTTCAAACTTTCTTTGGAGAATAGGTAAATACCCTATAAACATTAAGCCAAGGTGACAAAGGAATCAACAGTTGGCCATCTTTGTTCTGTCTTTGGGGTAATTTTACGACACACCGCTGTTTTATTTTATGAAATGCTCTTTGAGAACTCAGGCTTTGAGGAAAGCAACGGGCCCCAGCCTGGAACTGATTGATCGACAAAATTAATGAACTAAAATGAAGCAAAAAAAGAATCGATCAGAAAAGTAGCTTATTTTCGGGTTACGCATTTTATTTTGAAAAGTTTTGCCAAAAAAATAAAAAAATAAAAAAATAAACAAACACGAAGAATCACAATAAAAATGTCGGAAAGCGTTAAGTTTTATCAGTAAGCCGACTAACATAAACAAAATTCATAATGACGATGAGTAAACGGCAAACAAATGACATATCACCTTGGAATTATAGTCAACGGCCTCGTTTACGGATGACACGTCACTGTCATCGTCAATGACCTCAGGGTTCATTTCCTGCTTGGGCCTAGCCGTAGAACTCTTTCGACGACTTCGTTTCTCTTCTTTCTTGTCCTTGTTACTCTGTATTATAGATAATACCTTATATACATCGATTTTACCGCATGAAAACATACCGCGGGCAAAGGTGCGGCATTTAATGTCCACATAAGGAAAGTCTCGCTTTCATAAGTGAGTCCATGATGTCTCGGCATCTCATCGAGACACTGGCGAATTTATTGCTTGCATGCTGTGTAATTTACACAAAAGCTTGCTTTATTTGCACAAAAAACACATACACACAGCAGTCCGTAACATATATAAACAGCACACTGGCACAGACTCTATTTCAACAAAATAGTAATAGCCCGAACCACGAGCAGTACAAACTCCGCCCCCACGAGCAGTACAAGCCCCGCCCCACGAGCAGTACAAGCCCCGTCCCCCACGAGCAGTACAAGCCCCGCCCCACGAGCAGTACAAGCCCCGTCCCCCACGAGCAGTACAAGCCCCGCCCCACGAGCAGTACAAGCCCCGTCCCCTACGAGCAGTACAAGCCCCGCCCCACGAGCAGTACAAGCCCCGCCCCACGAGCAGTACAAGTTCCGCCCCCACGCGCAGTACAAGCCCCGTCCCCCACGAGCAGTACAAGCCCCGCCACACGAGCAGTACAAGCCCCGTCCCCCACGAGCAGTACAAGTCCCGCCCCACGAGCAGTACAAGCCCCGTCCCCCACGAGCAGTACAAGCCCCGTCCCCCACGAGCAGTACAAGCCCCGCCCCACGAGCAGTACAAGCCCCGCCCCACGAGCAGTACAAGTTCCGCCCCCACGCGCAGTACAAGCCCCGTCCCCCACGAGCAGTACAAGCCCCGCCACACGAGCAGTACAAGCCCCGCCCCACGAGCAGTACAAGCCCCGCCATACATGCAGTACAAGTACGGCCCCCACGAGCAGTACAAGCCCCGCCCCACGAGCAGTACAAGCCCCGCCACACGAGCAGTACAAGTACCGCCCCCACGAGCAGTACAAGCCCCCCCCCCCCCTACGAGCAGTACAAGCCCCGCCCCATGAGCAGTACAAGCCCCGCCACACGAGCAGTACAAGTACCGCCCCCACGAGCAGTACAAGCCCCCCCCCCCCCCCCCTACGAGCAGTACAAGCCCCGCCCCATGAGCAGTACATGCTCGTACTTAAGAACAGTACAAGCCCACCCACAACAGTAGCGCAAGGCCTCCCTCAACGGTAGCACCAGCCCGCCCGCAACAGCAGTAAACAACTGAAGAAGGTGAGACTAGCATTGAAGAACACTGTCAAACAAGCCTGTTTACCGAGGGTGCAAAGAAAAAGCCCTGTCCCCAAACAGTGGTGGGTGTCTGCTATTTACGCACAGGAGCCACGTATCAGACCTTGGTACGCTTGATGCTGAACATCTTCACGGTGGCATCCTCGCTGTCTGAATCCGAATCCGAATCACTGTCCTCGGTTTCCGATTCGGATCCTGCATTATCGCCCAGGTCGCCGACGACCTCAATACCGTCGCCGCCACCCCTGTAAGAGAGCAATGCGACTCACTGTGTTTGTTTGCTTTGTGTTTAACGTGTAACTAAACACAGAACAATACCGCAATTCTATATTTTAAAATTTAGATTTATCTTATGTATGTTACAGGCACACTGTAACACCAAAAATAAATGACATCGGATCAAAATTGTAGGAGTAGATGCATTTTTTTCAAAATTTTTGCTTAAAAAAATCCCCAAAAATACAAAAATTGTCCGATCGACTAAAAAAGCACAAGCCGGTTGCACGACCCTTTAGGGATGCCTCATACCAAAAATATATGACATCGGGTCAAAAATGTAGGAGGAGATACATTTTTAATTTTTTTCTTTAAAAATTCGCCAAAAATTCAAAAATCGCGCGATCGACTAGAAAAGCACAAGCCGTATGCACGACCCCTTAGGGATGCCTCACACCAAAAATAAATGACATCGGATCAAAATTGTAGGAGGAGATGCATTTTGAAACAAAGTTTACAGCGAACTAACTAACTAACTAACTAACGGACGCCATCCGCAGACCGATAGGAATACCCCAGCTTACGTGTAACGTAAGCTGGGCTAATAACGAAGCAAGAACCAACAACGAGATGGAAGAATGGAATAACTGGTTTGCCCATTCAGTTGGATACACCCAACCCACCATCTGGACCTGATCAGCGCCTTAAAGAAGGAACACTGCACCGCCAGAACTCTTATAGCGCTAGATGGAATCGGGAATCCACCAACTAAAAGAGTTCGAAAGGAATATAAGGATCTCCAGACACGCCTCTTCACACTCTGCCACCAGTGCGCAAGCGAAGAGGGGACAATTCCGAGTTGCTGCGCGCGGTCTAGGTCACAATATTAGGTGGCAGTCAATTAACCGGCAATTGTATTGTACTGTGTTGTTCTTTAGATCCCTCTCAACTGCTGTGGTCATATCGGGATCCCCCTGCCACATTATACTGAAATGGGGCATTCCAGCCCTCCTTCTAACCGTTACATCTGCAGTGCCTCACAGGGTAGCAAGGAGGAATCCCAATTTTAAAGTCTTAGGTATGACCCGACCGGGGTTTGAAACCACGATCTTCCAGTTTCGAGGCGGACAATCTAACCACTAGGCCACCGAGGCTTGATTTCATGTATGATGAAAAGACCTGAAGTGTTGAGATTTTTGTACATTTGTCATTTCATGTATAATGAATAAAGGCTGAATTGTGAGATTTTTTAATTTTTACTCCCATGCTTGCATTAAGCACCAAAAGTACAAAAAAAATAAGGGCCTACATTTTTTCGAAATTTAGACAAAACGTCGCACCTTGCATATTTAGACGAAACGTCGCTAGATGAAACGTCGCTAGACGAAACGTCGCGGGTTCGGAGGAAAAGAATGACGATAAAGTTTGCTAAACAGTCGATTTTAGGTTTAATTAAAGTTTTTCTTGCAGCACACGTGAGGTAGTTTTAAGGTGGATAATCTGTAATTATTCCCTGCATTCACTGAATAAGAATAACGCATATTACTTAATCAACTCAACAGCTGATTTCAGGTGAAACTGCAACAGCATTTCGTGCAGCAGACGGGGGATTATTATAAGCTGGATAAGCCCTAATCTCGACTGGTATTGTAGTCGAGTGCTTAGTGTTGAATATTGAATAAAACTGAATCTTCATCAAAAAGTGTTTGGTCTGGAGATGTCAACTGAGTAAAGATTCGTAAAGGGAATGTAAATATGGTCATTCTGTAGTAGGCCTATTTACTTTCGCGGGGAAAGCCTCCGCCCGGGAAACTCTCCGTCCACTTAGTTCCTCTCTTTTATGCGTGCTATTTTCGTAAAAAGGTGTTTTACACAACAGACCGAACAGCCGAAGAAGTTGGCTCTTGAACAACAAGCGCAAGCATTTAGCAGATCAGCAGAGCTGCCCTTTCTAAAAACAAAAAGTCACATTCATTTTTTTTTTTTTTTTTTGTAAAAGAAAAATAAATAAAACGAGGTCTGACTCTGTTGTGTCTTGTTTGAGCCGCTCGGCTTTCTCCAGCTCGTAGTCGATCTCGTTGAAGCCGTGATCAGTGTGTTTCCACGTGTTCTTCAGGCGCAGCATGAATTGTACCTCCTTACAGCGCAGCGACTGCACGAACGGTAAAGCCAGCTGAAAGTAACCCAGTATGTTATACACCAGCACATGCTAGACATTCATCATGCATTCATTATATATTCATTATAAATTCATTTCCTTGTGGAATTTTCCATATGGAACTTCCTCCAGAAATTATAGAATTTTTTACATCACGTGTTACGAACAGCAAAAAAGAAAAAATATATATACAAGGAAAAAAGCTGAGAGAGGTTTATATAAGCTTTACTACCAATGCCACGAGTATATTGCGAGTAAATGTTTGCTCCTGAATTAAACACCAAACACATAGACCGCTAAGATGTATCAGAAGAGAAAAGATCATAAACGTGTGAAACCTGATTTTTATTGTTTCCATGGCGTTTCAAAAACCGGGTAAATTCCTTCTTAGACGTGTCATTAACCAGAATCAGATCAAGACAGCCATTGGTCAGGTGCGAATACTTGCTCATTCCGAGCGGGCTGTACTCTCCCCTCCCGGGTATCGCCAACAGTGACACGTTCAGAAATTGGCCCTTCAGTGTTTTCCATTGAGTGTTTTCTTTCAGCTCTGCAAAAACCACCAAAATATCAGCAAAATATCATCAAAACACCACCAAAATACCAGCAAAATATCAGCAAACACAACCGAAATACTGGCAAAACACCACCAAAGTAAACAGGAATATCACCTGCACCATGGAGTAAAATTTATATTTGAAATTTACTATTTCTTACCACAATGAACAAGGGACCAGTTAGGGCCATTGCAAACAAAACACTTAGAACTGGTAGACTTGAATAGCTAATTCGAGCTTTTGATACCGTAAGACCCAGAATTTACATTGATTTATCCGGTACCCGATTTTACCGATATCAAATGAAACGGCAACTGCCTTTTTATCTATTCGACACAATTGTTTACTTCTTTAATTATTTACCCTTTTTTATGGACCATTACCGCTAAGCTAACATATGATCACCATCTTGCAGGTCAGTGATCATATCACAACTAGTACTGCGTGTTGCGGTTACCAATCTACTCCTACTCCTAACACAGTGCGATTCCCATCTACTTCTAACACAGTGCCACTCCCCATCTGCTCCTAAGACAGTGCCACTCCCCCATCAAAACACCAATATTATCCTAGCTAACTTTTTTTAGTTTTACAAGAATTCAGGGCAAACCATTCATAATCCAACCCATCCACCTCTTCCACCCCAACCCCAGAACTCCACCCCCCTTCCTCCTCCTGAGTAACCTGGAGGAACCTGATCCCCTAGCACCACTTCACGGCCATATCACACGCGTCCAGCGGAACCTTTCTCTACACCACCACCCCGACCTCCCCTCCCATTCTCCGGCCACCAGCACCAGTTCATGACCATATCACACGCGTTTAGCAGAACCTTACCGACACAGTCGCTGGAGTCGGAGTCATTGATGACGCCTAGCTGCTCTATCTCGTCACTGAACGTGGAGCAACTGCTCGCATCCAGGTCTGTGTTACACCGTCGGCACCTGAAACCCGCGCCACACGGCGTATTAAGATCATTCACTGCCTTTCCCCCAAAGCATCCGTTGAACTCTAAATCAACTTTGCTGCTAGCTAAAATAACACTTACAATCCAGCCATTATTTCACAGGCTATATTAGTGCACGAAATCGATTTTCGCAGTTTAAACGAGCTGCTCGGCTGACATGACAGTGTATACGGTAAGATATTAGATTATCGCTCACTGCTCGTTGCAGACTCGTTCGTCCATGGGAGTGCCGTACTCTGACTTGGAGACCGGGATGTACTTGATCTCACATTCATAGGCCCTGCAAAAAGCACAAGTTCAAAGTGTTGCTTCAGTACCGCAGTACTTGTCTTCAGAAACAACAGGGGTGCACATAAGACCTTCGCATTTCGCCATGGCGAAGGTGAAATCCATTTGGCGAAGGTAAACAGATTCACCTTCGCCAATTTGGCGACGGTGAATTTTAGGCAAAAATTATAATAAAATCAAAATATGGACTGAATAACTACCGATGTAGTTCTGTAAAGACATAAACTGGACCATACAGTTAAGAATATGTATGCTTTAGATGCAATAAACAAATTAAGTTACAGTTTTAGTGAGAGGGTTAACTTGGCGAAGGTGAATTTGATTTGGCGAAGGTGAGCTCAACGGCCTTCGCCAAATTGGCGAAGGTGAAAAAATCCTTATGTGCACCCCTGGAAACAATATATTCTAATATAACAAGATGGTAGTATATTTGCGTTTTTTAAAACAACAAAATGAGTTCGGAGGGTACCGAGCCGCTGAGGAAATTATTAGTTCAACATACATACAAATCAACACTAAGGAGTGAATACCACAATATGATAGCTGGTCAGTCGATAACTTAAAAATCAACACTGAGGCACTACGGAGGGAAGGTCACAACATGAGAGCAGGGAACACACGGTGAGCAGATGGCAGGTCGATAGCTTAAAAATCCGCTCCTCCTTTTTTTCCTTTTTTCTTTAAATTTTATTCATAAAATTTTGTCTTAATTAAAAAAATTCTGATTATAAAAATACGATCATAATAACTATGTCATCCAGAATTTAAACATTAGCGAAATCGAGAACGTATCTCAATACTGTTTTAAGTTGGCAGAAAACGGCGTAAACGCAAACACTTACATTACTACACCTATGCAAACACCTGCATATACACCCTATACAAACTCCTGCACATACACCTGCATAGACAATTATGCAAACACGTGCTCACACATCTATGCCAAAACCTATGCAATCGCACGCACTTACACCATGCAAAAATCTGCACATACAGCTATGCAAAACGTTGCACAATCAGGCAAACACCTGTATATACACGTGTAAAAACGCCCACAAGCAATGTCCAAACACCTGCAAATATACTTAAGCAAACACCTGTACCGATGCAAACACCTGCGCAGTACCTCTGCATACACCTACACACTCATCTCTGCAGATATCTGCACCTGCGCAAACACCTGCACGTCACGTATGCTAGCAGTCTGGCAGCCGCTATACGACAGATACGCAGGCCTTCTCCCAGCCAATCAGCATGACAACTCCCAGCCAATCAGCATGACACCCCCAGCCAATCAGCAGGACTCCTCCAAGCCAATCAGCAGGACACCTCCCAGACAATCAGCATGACACCTCCCAGACAATCAGCATGACAACTCCCAGCCAATCAGCATGACAACTCCCAGCCAATCAGCATGACAACTCCCAGCCAATCAGCATGACACCTCCCAGCCAATCAGCATGACAACTCCAGCCAATCAGCCTGACAATTCCCAGCCAATCAGCCTGACAATTCCCAGCCAATCAGCATGACACCTCCCAGCCAATCAGCATGACACCTCGCAGCCAATCAGCAGGACACCTCGCAGCCAATCAGCATGACAACTCCCAGCCAATCAGCATGACAACTCCAAGCCAATCAGCTTGACAACTCCAAGCCAATCAGCATGACACCTCCAAGCCAATCAGCATGACACCTCCCAGCCAATCAGCATGACAACTCCCAGCCAATCAGCATGACACCTCCCAGCCAATCAGCATGACACCTCCCAGCCAATCAGCATGACAATTCCCAGCCAATCAGCATGACACCTCCCAGCCAATCAGCATGACACCTCCCAGCCAATCAGCATGACACCTCCCAGCCAATCAGCATGACACCTCGCAGCCAATCAGCATGACACCTCGCAGCCAATCAGCAGGACACCTCGCAGCCAATCAGCATGACAACTCCCAGCCAATCAGCATGACAACTCCCAGCCAATCAGCATGACAACTCCAAGCCAATCAGCATGACAACTCCCAGCCAATCAGCATGACAACTCCAAGCCAATCAGCATGACACCTCCCAGCCAATCAGCATGACACCTCCCAGCCAATCAGCATGACAATTCCCAGCCAATCAGCATGACACCTCCCAGCCAATCAGCATGACAACTCCCAGCCAATCAGCATGACAACTCCAAGCCAATCAGCATGACACCTCCCAGCCAATCAGCATGACACCTCCCAGCCAATCAGCATGACACCTCCCAGCCAATCAGCATGACACCTCGCAGCCAATCAGCAGGACACCTCGCAGCCAATCAGCATGACACCTCCCAGCCAATCAGCATGACAACTCCAAGCCAATCAGCTTGACAACTCCAAGCCAATCAGCATGACACCTCCCAGCCAATCAGCATGACAACTCCCAGCCAATCAGCATGACACCTCCAAGCCAATCAGCATGACAACTCCAGCCAATCAGCATGACAATTCCCAGCCAATCAGCATGACACCTCCCAGCCAATCAGCATGACAACTCCCAGCCAATCAGCATGACACCTCCCAGCCAATCAGCATGACACCTCCCAGCCAATCAGCAGGACACCTCGCAGCCAATCAGCATGACAACTCCCAGCCAATCAGCATGACAACTCCAAGCCAATCAGCATGACAACTCCAAGCCAATCAGCATGACACCTCCCAGCCAATCAGCATGAAAACTCCCAGCCAATCAGCAGGACAGTCACGCTGTTTTTCAGCCGTCTCATAAGCGGACATACCTGAGTTTCGATTTGGTTAACGCTTTGACGAAGGCGGCCTCCAACTTTTTCTCACCAAATATTGAATACCTGAAAAATAACATGTAAATGTTTTGAGCTGTAACACATTACTTAGTCATTTTTTCTGCTAATGATCAAAGTATTAGCTAATAAATCGATGCATGATTTCCCTCACTCTGCACATCATCAGTGGATTCTTATAACACAGACAAAATCAGTCTAAAATTGTGCAGCCAGAAAAACATCACAATAATATAACTTTTTTAGTGCTCATTTCCCTTATCTTATTATCTACATTTTTACTCTTTACAATGTTTATAAACATTATAAAACTGTTTATAATACTTTTTACATTCGAATTAAAATTAGAAAATTCGGCATCTGCAGAAAATATCCAGTTAAAATTAACAATTGCGAAATAGAAATGTCAGATCTCTATTTGTAAATCTTTGTTAGGAAATGCACTCATGCCTATCTGTTTGTGCACGGCGATGGGCTGAGGGCATGCCTTTACTCTAAGCACTACAAACAGTAGAGGAGTGCACAGACACAGGATTCGTGCACGCCAGGGTGCATCTTTCCTGCAGTGCAACTTTCGCCGCAGTCTGGTTTTTTTAAAAAAAAAAAGACTTTTCGCCAAACTGCGGGATCTGTCGTTTGAAACTTATACTCTACCCACATGCAATTCACAAATAACTCCTCCCTCCCCCCCACCCTCCATAAAAACCTGCTTTGGTAGGGGCTATGATCAAAAATGGTCATTGTTAGTCATTTCACTTCAGTTAATTGTTTTTAATGCACGAACATATTAAATAATATGCCTTTACAAACCACTTACTACAAATATTTAACTGTGTCTATGTTGAAATGGTGCTACAAGAATGCGGTAAACGATTATGATACAACTACACGCTGTGATAAGTGTCACTCAATAAACTATACACAGAAATGTGGATTTGCTTAATACCAACACACAAGTGCACGAGTTGCTCATAAATATGTATGGATGTTCTCTCAATTACGGAAATAAAATAATGAAAATTCGAATTGAAGGTCGATCGAGACAGTTCTCGGACATAAATATGACAGAAAAATTCGAATAAAACCATTGAGTGTAGTGTTTTTTTTTTCATTCGAACCAACTGCTTGAAGAGCCCTACCCCCAACCCTCGAAAAAAATGCACCGTAGTGAGTCACTAGGTATTTGTGACGTCACAAGGGATCAGTGACGTCATTGCGGTATCCCAGTGGCGTCACTGGGATACACCTAGTGCCTGAATCCAAAATAAAGCACACTCACTGATTAATCTAGCATTATTTATAACACCCGACATTCATTCACATTTTTTCCACGACCATATCAGTCATGTTTTTCTTGTACATATGTTACAGTCGACAAGCGCTGGGAGTCAGCACGCCTAATAGCCAAAATTTTCAATGCCTGTAACCGCCAGCCATTTATCAAAATATTCATAGATTCTGACGTTGTCTTCAAGAAGTATCTTATTAATAATATCCGAGGTACCACCCGCAAGAATTAATTAGACATGCCACACGTAGATAAAAGCCACCCCTTAGCCGAGGCCTTGACAGTTAGTCCAAAGAAGCAGTGCTCTAACCCAGCGCCAGCAGCAGCAGTGCCCTAACCCAACGCCAGCAGCGGCAGTGCTCTGAGCACTAGCGCCAGTAGCAGCAGTGCTCTAACCACTAGCGCCACCAGCAGCAGTGCTCTAACCCAACGCCAGCGGCAGCAGTGCTCTAAGCACTAGCGCAAGTAGCAGCAGTGCTCTAAGCACTAGCGCCACCAGCAGCAGTGCTCTAACCACTAGCGCCAGCAGCAGCAATGCTCTAACCACTAGCGCCAGCAGCAGCAGTGCTCTAACCACTAGCGCCAGCAGCAGCAATGCTCTAACCACTAGCGCCAGCAGCAGCAGTGCTCTAACCACTAGCGCCAGCAGCAGCAGTGCTCTAACCCAACGCTAGCAGCAGCAGTGCTCTAACCACTAGCGCCAGCAGCAGCAGTGCTCTAACCACTAGCGCCAGCAGCAGCAATGCTCTAACCACTAGCGCAAGCAGCAGCAATGCTCTAACCACTAGCGCCAGCAGCAGCAGTGCTCTAACTACTAGCGCCAGCCTACTGCTGCTTTTCATTTTGAAACGAAACACGTATCAGACATCTTTTTCATATAAGCAGTAGGCGAAAAAAAGACAACTGCTTAACTTTCGGTTGGAGGGACATATTCCATAAGAGAACGCCCTAAAATTGAATGTTCCAGAGAGCAAAATCTCGGCCAAACCTCCATGCAGCACCAAGCCAATGATAAAATGCAGCTGAATACTACTTTGCCCAAATTTTAAGCTTCCACTTTCAAACCTCCAGAAAGAAGATTTATAAAGTTATTTTACTTCGGGTGTACATTCTAGGTAAGTGTTATGTAAGCTCTAGCATCACAACCCACCCACTCACACCCCTCCCACCACCCACCCGAATGAAGATATGCGGCTGGATATGCAGCTGTGCCCCGTTCCAGATATATTCATGTAGCATCATAAAGCGATATATTACTTGGCGGGGTCGGAATATTTTTTATTTATCTTACGTCAAAGCTTAAAAATGTGTTAAGTTTTTTTAGTTTTATTTATTTATCTATCGCATAAAAACCCGATTCACGTTCAAATCTCCAAAGTAAAGAGATTTTTCGTTGATATGAATGTTATTTCCAAACAATACGCTACTACACGAAAGAGAAGCGCCTACCTCACATGTGGTAGTCCCGGGACGATAGGGAGAGGCACGTTGAAAGCAGGCCTATAAAGAGATAGCAGTAGGGCTCTGTCAATGATATGTTGTGGCAATATCTTCAAATGTGCCACCACCAGATTAAGATGGGGGAAAAGAAATTCCTCTTAATTGTAACGCACGGTAAGCTATGTCTACACCAGCATCCAGCAGTTGGCTAATTGCGATCGATACAGCAATACATTTTATACTTTTTCTCTGCACTTTAGCTAAAGCATGGGCAAATGAAAACTCCAGCAATATTATTCTACGTTGACAGAAGAGTTATAGCACGTTTTGTGTGATATTGATACAATAAGAATGGATCTAAAAGCAGACATTAGTCCGACCTTCTATTTATTAAGGAAGATGGTTTGATTTGAATAATTGATGTTGGAAGAGCACATAGAAAGTATAGTATATGAGAATTGGTTAATAAAATCAAGCTGCAAAGATGTCGGCATTGACCATCATTACACATGCACAGTTAGTAATCGGTTTTTAATCTTTCTGGAAAGTTGATGTCCAACAAGCTTCATTTCCAACCTTATATTCTGGCACCATGCAAATCGCTAAGCCCTGCAAAGGGTGTTAAAAAGGGCCAAAGGCTTTGCACGAACGAACTGTCAATTATAACCAATGTTGGAAGTGGCCAAAGACTTTCCTTCCTTGATCAATCAAATTAAAGATCCAACTGTCAATCATAACTAATGTCACAAGTACCCAAAGGCTTTCCCTGACCAACCAACCAAAGATCTTACTGCCAAAGTTGGAATTTTCCTTAATTCAGTTCCTTTCGGCTTGTAGTCTATACATGGGCGGACTCACATGTAGCTGACACGACACACGTCTGGACATTGCCTCGTTTTAAAATACAGTCATGAAAACGTGTTCAAACACGTAGCTGATCACTTAATATGTCTATGTCTGTGTGGGAGGAGGGAGGAGGCGGAGTCTATGTGAAAGGAGGGAGGAGGCGGAGTCTATGTGGGAGGAGGAAGGAGGCGGAGTCTATGTGGGAGGAGGCGGAGTCTATGTGGGATGGGGGAGGAGGCGGAGTCTATGTGGGAGGAGGCGGAGTCTATGTGGGACGGGGGAGGAGGCGGAGTCTATGTGGGAGGAGGGAGGAGGCGGAGTCTGTGGGAGGAGGGAGGAGGCGGAGTCTATGTGGGAGGAGGAAGGAGGCGGAGTCTATGTGGGAGGACGCGGAGTCTATGTGGGAGGAGGGAGGAGGCGGAGTCTATGTGGGAGGAGGCGGAGTCTATGTGGAAGGAGGGAGGAGGCGGAGTCTATGTGGGAGGAGGGAGGAGGCGGAGTCTGTGGGAGGAGGGAGGAGGCGGAGTCTATGTGGGAGGAGGAAGGAGGCGGAGTCTATGTGGGAGGACGCGGAGTCTATGTGGGAGGAGGGAGGAGGCGGAGTCTATGTGGGAGGAGGCGGAGTCTATGTGGAAGGAGGGAGGAGGCGGAGTCTATGTGGGAGGAGGCAGGAGGCGGATTCTCAATTCATTGTTTTTAACTAAGGCCCGTTGGTGTAAAGCCATTTCGTAATTTGAGGTGTCGCGAAACAGCTTGCGCTCATGGACACTTAGAATTTTGAGAACTCTCCGACATAAATCAGCTAAATCATCAGTAAATCAAAAATAAAACCGGAGGAAGACTTTACAGGCAAGTTGTCTATTGTTTCGAATTCGTTACCTGGCAAATGATGAAAACAGAAATCTGATTCTTCACATAGAAACAGAAGACAAATGAGAAAGACAAAGGATTTTTTAGCATCTCATAAAGACGATGCATATAATCATACCCTACCCCCTACCTGTCACCCCCCCCCCCCCTCCCCCTATTCCCCCGTTGTGTGTTGCCAGCAAGAGAATGTATGTTAATCAAAATACAGCAGAAAAAAAAAAAAAAACAAAATAAACAAAAAAAAACCACACAAACCATTGTATTTCGTTTCGTTAGAGAATCATTTCTCAGAACCATAACCATAATATTAGTGAGCAAAGTGAGTAAAATATAGCTTAGCTCCGAACTGATGTATAACATCATGACGCGCGTGAAGATTAAATCCCAAAGGCCCCGTTTTAGCGGCACTTTTCTGCATCTGGCAAGCAGACAGTCGAACAATCTGTTTTACATTCCCCGGGGGGGGGGGGGAGTAAGAATGACGGGTTGACTTTACACTGCTCCCTTATATGGCAGAGGAGATGGAGTGCGATGGGGTGGGTTGAGGAAGTAACACTTTCAACTGTGCCCAGTGTAGTGACTCAGCTTCTCCTTCACAGTTAGAATTCCGCGACTGGAACTAGCCATTAAACACAATATTCACGAGTAAACGGAGGTGAAATTTTAGGTGCAGCATACAACAAATGGTTCAATCTAGTACCACATTTCGATTCACAGCACTGTCATTCAAAGGCATCGGGCGGAGAAAACGGAACAACCCGCATTCCCTCCAACCCAAGTATATTTTCTCGATATTCTAAGAGATGCTACACTTCGTAGAGCGACATTTCGTCAAGCGACACTTCATCGAGTGACATTTCGTCCAACTACACCTAAACAAGGAAAAGTGAGCAAAGTCAGCATCTATATGCCCTGCCACCCGACGAGATGTCGCTCCACGCATTATCGCTCGGCGACACTGAGCTCGACGTGTTCCTTGATGTCCCACACTTTAATCCAATGTCACTTTTTTTTGACATCGATTGTATTACATGATCAGGCTGCTTCACCAAAAGAAACCTCATTTGGTTTAATACAACAGCTTTAAAAATATCCGGTGGTTTTCCATTAGCTACTGAAAAACATCTAAATTTTTCTTAAAGAAATGAATGCTGATTATTTTTTTCGCAAAATAATAATTTTTGCCGAAAGTGCTCAGCTAAAAACATAAAAACTGAACTAAGCTACTGCGTCGAAAAGTATTTACGTCCAAACTGTGAACACAATTTCTATATTCCCTAATCTCTTTGTGAGCAACATCCAAACACAATATAAACTTTGTGGCTAAATTAGAAACTGAAAGTGTTAATGTAAAAACTAACACAAACTACACATGTAAATTTTCTTAATGTGAGAGTCTACATAAAAAAGCAAATGTTATGGTTTTTCTGAAGAAATTCCAAGATCAAAAGGATGACAAAAAATGTGTTTGCAGACTATCACCTTTTATGGCTTTAACGGGCAATCCGCCATGAACATGAAATTAAACAAAACACGAGACCAGATGTCTGTTAGTCTGCTACAGCAACATAAATTTCCATTTTTCTCAAACAGGTAATTGCATTGACCAGCCTCAAAATAATTATGACCAATGTCTAACCGTTATTCACTGTTTCAAATCCATTAAAAAACAACTACCGCTAACAATGCCAGGGTTACTGTCAAGTCAAACCGCTGTTGTCATGGACTTCCGGGCTTGACTTGTTCCAAGACTTAACAGAGTGTCAGTTTGTCCCATTAAAATGTAATTTATATTAAACGTTCAAAGATTTCTAAGTTCTAATTCTATCATCATCAAATTCGTTACCCTCAACAAAATTAATCCAACAAAGGTTAAAATTTCAGTAACACAGAAAAAGACCTTTAAAAACAAAAAGTAAACAATAACAAAGTAAAGTAAATGATATCGTTAGATCTTTTTCCACAAATCAAAATGAATTTACTGAATGACATCGAAAATTCGAAGTCAAAGTTGCTAGATATCCTTGCCTTTCTTTGCTTTTTGTTTTTAAAAATGATTCCCATATTTGAAATTATACACGTGATATGTGAGTGATATTTACCTAGTGACATAGGCCAGGGTGTTGGCGACGTATCACGTGATATGTGAGTGATATTTATCTAGTGACATAGGCCAGGGTATTGGCGACGTATCACGTGATATGTGAGTGATATTTACCTAGTGACATAGGCCAGGGTGTTGGCGAAGTATCACGTGACATGTGGGTGATATTTACCTAGTGACATAGGCCAGGGTGTTGGCGAAGTATCACGTGACATATGGGGGATATTTACCTAGTGACATAGGCCAGGGTGTTGGCGAAGTATCACGTGACATGTGGGTGATATTTACCTGGTGACATATGCCAGGGTGTTGGCGACGTATCACGTGATATGTGAGTGATATTTACCTGGTGACATAGGCCAGGGTGTTGGCGAAGTATCACGTGATATGTGAGTGATATTTACCTAGTGACATAGGCCAGGGTGTTGGCGACGTATCACGTGATATGTGAGTGATATTTATCTAGTGACATAGGCCAGGGTATTGGCGACGTATCACGTGATATGTGAGTGATATTTACCTAGTGACATAGGCCAGGGTGTTGGCGAAGTATCACGTGACATGTTGGTGATATTTACCTAGTGACATAGGCCAGGGTGATGGCGAAGTATCACGTGACACATGGGTGATATTTACCTACTGACATAGGCCAGGGTGTTGGCGAAGTATCACGTGACATGTGGATGATATTTACCTACTGACATAGGCCAGGGTGTTGGCGAAGTATCCATAATGGCACATAAATGCCCAGCGGAAAAACTGCTCATCTTCGAATATTGAACACACATCGGTTGGTTTACAAGCGCCTGCATTTTACAAATTCCAATATTGAAGAGCCTTGAAAATTAAATGGAACGTAAAGAATGTATATTCTGTAGTCAATATCTTTATGGCAATTATCACCGTGTGCTTATATTTGCAGACATCTAAAATATATATACTTTCATAGTTGTTGTCACTTTCAGAAATATTCCTCGGAGTTATTTATTGATTTTATCTGCTACGTACCCATAACGATATGAATGGCGGAAGTGGCTGCATCAGCTACGCCCTGAATTGATTGAACAATCTGATTGGTCATTCCTGAAATCATTACATATACATAGTCTTGGAATTACTGAACATTTTTATTGCAACTTATTGACAATTTAAGAATACGTAGGAAACAAGATGGTCACGTGACGGTGCCCTTGTGCCATCAGAGTAACAAGACACGAACTGGCATTGATTCTATCGGCGAACGGTTGTTGATATTTTTAATTCGTTCCGACAACGACACCATACCTGAAGAAGATACCTTAGTTACATTCATGTTGCCAATGTTGACATGAAGGTGCACTCTCCACACTATGATGTTGTGGAAACGCATACCAAAAACACTTTAAAAAGAAAATCGCCAAAAATCCAATTTTTACCGGACCGCAAAAAAAAAAACAATTGACGTGCACCAAGTTACGGTCATGTGAGTAAGTTGTGCAAAATATCAGACCAAACGGTTTACGCAGCTAAAAGGTAACAGACGGACACACAGACGACTCGACAGACAAACAGACGGACGGACAGAGCCCAGTCCATAAGCCCCCTCCGGGGCATAAAGCCCTGGTTGGGTGCTAATAACCAGTGAGCAGCTTTCATTCGTATGATTGCAGCTTAGGGAAATCAACGAATTTATGGTAAAGCTATAGTGTGTTACTAATATAGAACAAAAGAGTGCACAAAAAACCTCTACGATCTTCGCTTTATACGACCTTTTTCGAAGTGTACTAACCCTTTACTGAGAAGTCTGCTTCGCCCGAGGAAGTTCGAATTAACAGGATCTTTGTTAAGTGGAAACTCAGTGGAACTTCTCCATAGGAATGTACAGAACCAAAGGTGGGACAAGGCAACTTGGTTTGAATTAACCGAGAGTACGATATTAAGCGGGGACGAATTAACGCGGGGTACTGTATATATATATATGTTACAGTCAATGAGCGAAACCCGCCATTTCACGAAATGGCAAATCATTTTCGCCATTTCGTGAAATGCCTGAAATTATTTGCCGTTTCATGAAATGACTAAAATTTTTAGCAATTTCGTGAAATGCCTGAAATTATTTGCCGTTTCATGAAATGACTAAAATTTTTAGCAATTTCGTGAAATGGCTAAAATTTCCGCTATGCCATTTCATGAAATGGCAAACAGACTTCGAAAATAAAAAACAGAATAATTTGAACTTTTTATTTGCGAATTTTGACAACATCACCACACGAATACCAGTGTAACATACAGAAACAATCTTTTTTATACTCTTCGTATTTCCTGGATAATCTTACCGGTTTTTAGTTACAAATTCGAATAGTTACACATTTCAGCGAATCGTTATCAGAACAACATGCTCTAAAAGTTTAACTTTTGTACATTTGGACTCAATGGTGGAGGCTCGGACGATTGTGACACGTCGTTAACGGGAGCATCTGAACTCCTGGCTGCGATATCCAAGTTACTGGCGGTCATATCTTAGTGAGTGGTGGCAATATCGAAGTTACTAGCTGCAACCACTTGTTTGTCTTGGTGTACGATTTCCTGGCTTAGTTCATCCATACCCGCCCCCCACCCCCCAAATTAATTTTTCTTTTTCTTTTTTTTTTTCTTTTTTTTATATTTTTCCCTTTTTTTTTTACAAATTATTGCCCTTTTATTTTCTAATTGGAGGCCGTGTAATTATCCTTCCAACATTGTCGCAATTGCAATTTACATGCCTTCTATATTTCAACTGAATGCAGGAATTTGTCCTTTCATCTTGTAATTGCACTTTTTAATTATGTTGCTTTGCCTTTCATGTTCTCGGTTGCAATCACACAACCAGTAACTGGACTGTTTGATCATTATAACTGCAATCCTAGAGCAGTGTTGTTCATCCGGAGTGCAATGCAAGGCTAAGGAAACACCCGCTTTTGAGCCCGTTTGAGTTTATGATTAAAAGAGAACAAAAGTATTTTGTAGATGATTAATATCTGGGTAATATGTGGTTCAAAGGAGTTCAAAGACCCCTTGATCTAATAAATAAAAGACCACCAAAACTGTTTCACAGATTGCCTGATTGTATTTGCCATATTGTGTCATGAAGCCTTGCAATTTTCAGCCATTTCATGAAATGGCTAAGATGTTTTGCCATTTCATGAAACGGCAAAAGATTTCAGGCATTTCACGAAACGGCTAAAATGATTTGCCACTTCGTGAAATGGCGGGTTTCACTCATTGACTGTAACACATACATGTTACAGGGAATCTGTGTGATCAGGGATTTCACGTAATCGCTGGGGAATTGCTGTAAAGACTGAAGAGTTCAAAGTTTAAGCTTTGTTTCATAATTTATTGCTCTCAGTGAACAAGCACAATAAAACGATACAGGTTTTGAGCTTTCAGTTTATTAACGAATAATTTTGCAAAAAGTTATCAGTCAACTACCGTGTCAACTTTAAAATAGTGGATTTTCGGCCGTATTGAAAAAGTGGCATTTAATAAATGTATCATTATATTTTGTGTCTAATATTTTGCATACTGTTTCCACTTCGTATACCGATTCTTGCTGTACTACAGCATTTCGCCAACTTTCCCTTTTACACAATATTTTTAGTGAAAAATGTTGAAAACTTCTAACAATTTGCCAATTACACTGATTCCCTAGGGATTATGTGAAATCCCTGATTACACAGATTCCCTGTAACATATATATATACGCACCACAAGAAATGAATTTAATATTTCTTTCTTGCAATGCCCTACATGCGAGAAGTCTTGATTGCTTTAAGTTACCCACGCTGTGCTTTTCTGGCAGCCATGTACTACGTGACTGTTTCAAGCCAATGCCAAGAATTGTTACAATTTAATTAGTAACAGAGGACCTCCATGACAGAGCGGTAGAAAGAAATATTTATTTTTCACTGCTTTTTACAAGAGCGACCCCCCCCCCCCTCAAAAAAATAAATAAATAAATAAAAATAACATAAAATGAAAAAAAAGCTTAGACAATGGTATTATCCTTTTTACACTTATTTGAACATAGTCATATTTCAGGTACCGGTATATGTTCATTTGAAGTTTTTTCAGACACATTTCAATTTACGATTTTACCTGTGGGGATAACACCCAGTTTGACCTCGGCTTTGAGCGGGGTCAGGTGCACGGTCATTTCGACGCCGTTACGCTCTTGCTGCCGGCTCAGGATATGGTTGACGACACGTGATACCGTCCCGTCGCCGCCCACGCACACGATGCTGAAAATAACGGCGTAAAAAAACACGTGCTGCGGCATGAAAAAAAGGAAAAAGAAAAAAAAAAAAAAAGGATTTTCAAGGATGAATTTTAGGGGAAAAAAGGATGAAAAAAGGATAAAACTTTAAGTTTTGAAGTCAAAAATTTTCGGCTCGCGCCTCTCGCACTGAAAAGATTAAAATCAAAGATTCAAATAAAAAAAAACAAAGAATTAGAAAGAATGGACCAAAAAAAGATTTTTTTACAAAAAAGGATTTTTTTCATTTTGGTAGAGAAAAAAGGAAAAAAGGATTTAAGGATAAAATAAGGATGCTTTTGGGATTTTCCAAAAAAAACGGAAAATGCTTAAAAAAAGGATGATGTGGCAACACTGCAACACCAACTAAGGCTAGTTTTGATTAGGACTATTCCCAACTTGGTTTATTTCTGATTTTTTATTTTGGAAAAAAACCTTTGTTTAACTTCAATGAATATAATAAAAAATAAAGTAAAAAATGTAAAATAATAAAAAATGTTCACATGTTAACTTGAGCTAGATTTTAAATCTATTTCACACCCTCTGCATGGTAGTTTTGGTATCACAAATGTCACATATACCCAACTCCATTTCGCCAAATGCATGAAAACTATTGTACAAAAACACCTCTTTTCACATCACATACATAGTATGCACTACATAAAGATGTCATATGACTGTAAGCACTACCGCTAACATGACATAAGTCATCATTTTTATCGCTAGGTGGGGCTAAGCATTTTACTTCTTCTCTTCATTACAAGTACACCTTCAAGGAAAAATTCTTTTTATTTTTAATCTTATTTTCTGTCATTACGAATTACGCTCTCACCAGTCATAGTCTTCAAGCTTTAAATGCGTCATTTCCTGTTTTATATGCTCGTTGTGGTTCACCTCTGCCAAAAAAAAAAAAATTAATTAATAAATAAATAAAAAAGGGCATTTTAAAAAGTAGCTGCTGCTAATCATTGTGAATCAGACACGAATGGAAGCGAATAACACCTAAAAATAGAAAGCGTGTAACCCTGGGGTGGTCGCCCTGTGTGCGCATATATAAAAAAATAGCTACAGGCTCCGACAGATCAGACAGATCAGCACTAAATAAGAAAATTCCTCATAAAGATATGGACAAAAAAATGTAAAAACACGGGCCAGTAAGCGGGTCCATGTTCCCATAAAGCACCACTCAAAGACTCGCTGTGATTCAATGGTTACTTTTCATCAATAATACGATTACTAGATCACCCTCTAATATTCAGCGATATTGAGCTGGTGGTCTTGTGTATATGGTACATTTTCATTATCAATCAACTTAAAGTTTGGATTCGACCTCCAAACTTGTACCACATTAAAACAGTTTGTGATATGGTTAAAAAGTCAAGATAAGAAGGCCTTGTTTTAAGGAAGACAAGAAAGACGAATTAAACATTAAAGGCGGTCACGTGACCACTTTTCTTATTGCAGATATCAGGGCTGTATACACAGTCAATAAAACGCCGGCTCCGAGCGTTTGCACATTTAGTCACCAGTATTTGTTTGGTTCTCTGGAGGTAAAATGGATTGATAATTGGAAGGGGGGAGGGGGGAGGGAATGAGGTATCGGAGGTGACTTATTTGTCACGTGCACACTCTGGGCGTGTAAATGCTTGACTTAGTAAACAGCCATTATCTTGTTACTAATAAAAATTGGACCCATTCTCTGTCTATGACACTCTTCATAATTGAGAACGAAAAATGAAAAGCTATGAAACACTTCACGATTTAAAGTGTATAATTGATGTTTATTTTAGTAACATAGTTCAATGCACCAATAGATTTTTTTCAGCCAAATGAACATGAAAATCTGTACACATTTCTGCCCTTCTTTACTACAGAGTACAATATGTACATAAGTAACACAGAGGGGGTAGAGAAAGAGAGATGGACTGATGGGGAGAGGGAGAGAGACGGAGGGTGAGACAGACAGAAAGACAAACAGACCGAGAGAGAGAGAGAGAGAGAGAGAGAGAGAGAGAGAGAGAGAGAGAGAGAGAGAGAGAGAGAGAGAAACAGAAACAAACAGACCGAGACAGAGATGGACTGATGACAGACAGAGACAAGCACACAGAGAGAGAATTGAGATGGAGAGAGAGAGAGACAGACATGGAGAGAGACAGAGTGAGACAGGAAGAAGGGCTGATGAAGAGAGTGAGAGACAGACAGAGAGGGGCGGGAACATAGACAGAGAGAGAGAGAGACAGACAGAGAGAGGAAGACAATGAGGCAGACCGAGACAAAAAGGGAGAGGTTGAGAGAGAGAGAGAGAGAGAGAGAGAGAGAGAGAGAGAGAGACAGAGAGAGAGACAGAGAGAAAGAGAGAGTGAGTGAGTGAGAAAGGGAGAGAGGGGTGGATAGAGAATAATTGTACGAAACTCACGAATCATGTCCACGTCTATGCCAGCGGCGTGGAAAAGTGGCATGACTGAGGTTTGGTAGGTCATCATGCTTTGCTTCTTACCCGCGTACGGCTGCACGAATACCTTCATCCGTCGTGGCCGCTCCTCGAACTCTGCCGATAACCATCTCAAATGACAACTGATTTCTCATGAATCACCAGCATTTAACGAGACACATGGCTTCGCAAATAGGAACAGCTCACTGCCTATACCTCTGATTATTATAACTATCAGTGCCCAGCAATTCAGATCATGTCTGTGTACATGCAGGGCTCATGTGGCTGTAACTAGAAAACTCCTTGACACAAAACACAACACCTCACGCAAACCCGAATGATAATATCTGCTTTAGCAGCTCCGCAGGAGGTTCGCGTATCGTTATCTCAATCTTATAAGCAACAGTTATTATCTACACGTTAATCGTTCCCTCCCCTTATGATGAATATCAAAGCCGTAAGGCACAGACAAAACGTGAACAAACATTGTCTAAGTCTGGCCCGCAGATCAATAATGACTGGATTGATCCCATGTCTATATAGCATGTGCCGTTCAAACCTGATCTGCCTTGGTGCCAAATCTTTTCTAGGAAATGAGTTACACATGTACACAAGTATCAAGGGGCCAGGAAACATTGATAATCATATTTACTCGCGTGATAAGAGAGAAGGTCGGTGTGGTTCAGTACGTGGTGCCGACATCTCATAATCATAATTCCAAAAGTGTAAAGGTCATGAGTTGAAAAACTGCCCCCCCCCCAACCCCACCAAACCAAATGACACACGAGACAAACATACCTCATTCATGTCAATTTTCCATCCAAAAGAACGCTTCCACAATTGAGTGCTTTATAAGATACAGATCTCAAACGTATCGAAGCAGCGTTCAACAAGGCGCATCAAATTACACTTTTTTTTTTCACCGTAGAATCACGGACCGATATGCAATATTCTGTATTATAGCAAGCACCGAGTGAAAATGCCCTCCTGCATAAAGGGAAGATAGGACATCGCCTGACTTCGAGAAAGAGCAGTTCGTTCGCAGCCCGTCCACGCGTGCCCGAATCTAATATAAAGCACCCGGCCACATGATCTGTTAATGTATTAGCGCCTGGGATAAACGATCGCTTTGTGAATCTATTTGTTAATCGGTTACCTTGGAGATATTCGTGAAGACGTTCTACCCATTTCACGCACTCACTCTCACTTGGGTGATCCAAGTGAATTTCTCGAACCTATAATAAAATAAATAAAAAAGCAATTTGATGTTTATGAACTAAAACTCAAGTCCAAGTAGCAAATAAATAAATAAAATACAAGAAACTTTTGACGTGCAGGACATGGCTCTATGTTTTTTTGTTTTTTTTTTTTTAATTCATAAGGACTGTGCTTGATCCTTGCGCCACTTGCTGGCTTCGATTTTACAGAAGTGTTTAACAAAACCACTCGACTTCTGTCTGAAGAATCGACTCTGCACGGCATAACCTTTCTACGTGACAGTAATCTGAAACAGCCTCATGAATATTTCTCATGAATACCAGCCTTATGAATACTTCTCATCGACAACAGACTCATGAATATTTCAGCAGCTACTCGCCTTAAGTCGATTGCCCTCCTTTTGCACATAAGTGAACAGGCTGATTCCCAAGCAGACACCCCCGCCCTCCTTGTGCCCCTTCTTGTTATCCCTCCGGACGGTGACTCCCAGCAGATCGCGGTAGTACATTGTGTTCATTTCGTCCGTGTCGCTTGTTTCCAGGGACGCCATGGAGCTCTCTGATATGCGCCGTACATAGCTTTTCCGTCGTGACTTCGGCACTGTTCAGGACCATGAAGAATTATAAGTGTATCGCATTTATAAACTCCTAACTCTTTTTTATTGTAAAATGCATACTCCCAGTTAGACACAGTAAATGCGGCCAGGCGCTAATCACGGGCCCAGTAATAAAATCCCTTACAAACGGCGGTTCGCGTGTAATTCTTCACCAGCCATATTGTGTAGTACAGTGTTACAGAGCATGCCGAAAAAAACGGCACCGTTCAAATACGGTACTTGAAAAGAGAATCAAACGGGCCCATGGTGGAAGAAAAGTGAACTTCTTGTAAAGCGGGCTGAGTTACCAAAATCTAAAGTACATGAAATGAGAACAGTTAAAAGTTTTCACAAATAATACACAAGTTTTTCAGATAAAAAAATAGAGCAGCTATGGGAGGGCTTTAATGGAAGTTTTTATTACCTATACTGTATTTAACTGGTGTACATAGCTGATCACTAAGGAGAGGTAAAATTTAGAGGCAAACAAAGGAGAGAAATCGGATAAGTGGTGATCGGCTTTCGGAGGTTGTTCACTGAGTAGAAGTGTCCACGAACGGAGGGTGGGGGATAAACATTTAGGTTTGGATTATAGCCGAAGAAAAACGGAGAGCAGTGTTTACCTTTCGACGAGCCCTTGACACAGTTCCACGTCAGTCTGTCATCTTTCATGAACACATCATAGGTATGACCTTCAATTGAGAAGATGCCTTTCATTTGCCAGGACACGTGACTGCCTACGCTTCCCGACGGACTCTCCGACCTCTGTGGGTGTGGATAGCCGTGAACACTTTTTCTTTCCGGGCGCGGGGGTTTTTTATCTGTCTTACTTAGTTTTGGACTAGAACTGAGTGAAGATGCATAGAGCTTATTTATCATTTTACGTTTGTCTTTCGGTGAGGTCTCTTCTTTTTGGCTTGTTTTGTGTTTTTTGTTCTTTTTTGGTGGCGGAGTGATTTCTTCACTAGAGGACTCTTGATCGGAACTATTTTCAGTATTGCTTACATCGGATTTCTGAGATTCTTCTCCAAAACCATCAAAAAGAGTATCTTGAATTACCACAGGTGGTTTCTTTTTGGTCCGACTTGAAGCACTTTTGGTGGCTTCGTTAACCAAGCGGGGAGCATCGCCCGTATTGCGATTAGAATCTTCTTCCTCGGAGCTACTCTCGTCACTCAACCTGAAAGGCATGATGCTCGTTTTGGTCACATTTTCACGTTTTTGGGTCACAGGTATCCCTTTGGAACCGCCTACTGTTGATTTCAGAGGGCGTTGGCCTTCTGAACCGACGTGGTCATTATCGTCATGAGGCAATTTCTTAGAAACTGAATTATGCCTGGATCCATGGGAATATTCATCATCGCTATCGATGACACGCTTTGAGCGGCCAGCCCGTTTAGGCTTGGGGCTAGGTGTATCAGTGTTATCACTATCGTGCTGGGACTTCGCGGATTGTGGACTGCCACCACCACGTTCCTTTTTCATCTGAGCCAGCCTTGAAATGCTACTTTTCTTTCTAGACCTCTCTTCAATGCGCTCCGGCTCGTCTACACTTTGACTTTTTTTCAACAGTTTTGATTTCTTATGTAACTTTGAGGTACTTTCAGCCAAGTCACTTTCAGGGTGAGGCTCATAGTTGGGCTGATCAACACTACGGCTTTTAATTAATGCTTTTGATTTTTTAGGCGATTTAGAATTTTGTTTTACAGGATTATTATCCAGGTAGGAGCCATTTCTCGGAGGCTTTAATGGCTCCAATTCACTACCGTCCTTTTCCTCATCAGAAACCCCGACCATTTGCAAAGTATCATCAACATATGAACCACGCCTTTTTGTTTTCTTTGTTCTTTTAGAGTCCGTTTTTGGGGAGGCCTTAACCGACTGTTTAGCACTTTTTGAAGAGGACGAATTCTCATTCGAATCACAATCTCCGTTTTCATGATCAGAAATGTTTAAAGGTTTTGAAACTATACGAACAACACGGCTAGGATGAATAACAGCACCAGGACCATGCATCTTCGACAAGCGTTGCTGTTCAGACTCATCGTCATTGTTTTCACTATCTTCCCAATGGGCCCGTTCATTTTCCGCGTTAGGATCATCCAATTCGTTGTCCTGTTCTTGCCTGAAGGACTCTCTCTCCTTTGTTTTCTTCTTTTTCTTGTGTTTCACTGGTTGATCTTCAAAATTTTGTGAGCAATAGCCAGTGTCAGTCATGTCCAAATGCTCTTTTTTCGATTTTTTGCGACTTTTTCCACTGTGTTCTTCACTAAACTTTGCATCTTCATAATCCACAGCTGATTTCAACTTTCTTCTGTCGCGAAAGTATTCTGCCGCCTCTGAACTTTGATCCAGTACTGGATTTTGCATTTCAAGTTGCTTTACATTTGAACGTTTAGTTCTAGACTTCGATTTTTCGTCACGAAAACCAATATCACTTGTCGATTCTAAATGGGATAGAGTCTTTCTCCTCGGTTTATGTTCAACGCTATCAGTAACTGCCTCATGAACTTCACTAGAACGTCTTACTTTTCTTGACGACTTTTCCGAATGTTTCCTGGTATCTAAATTTTCGTCTTGGCTTTCATCACGATTTTTCTCCCTCCTCTTCTTTCGGGCTCTGCTTGGTGCATGTGTTTCTTCGGTGGTTTCTATTAACACATCTAAAACAAAACACACATTTTAGTGGTAATTAAGAATGCCCATAACTGTTTACTTAACGGTGTAAATATGTGAATTGCATCAAAGGGTCACCGAAGCTGGTTGTATTGTTTTTTTTCCTTACAATAACCTTTGTCCTTGCTAGTCTGCCAGGTGCCAATACGTTGAACTATCCGGAGGCAACGAATGACAGCAACACAAACTGTCCATTCTCTGTACGATATACTCAGAGCTGCATTGTATTCATTTCGCCATCGAAGAGCAAATAGTTCCTCATTACAAATTTGCACGAACACTTCGAGTAAAAGTAGGAATCTATTTTTATTGGAGTCAATTGGAATCGCCATTGAAGTTCTAATGTCGTATGACTTGCTGATCATGTGTGTCGCCTTCATCTTTGAATTATACACTGAAGCCCAGAAACTTTTTCACCAAGATTAATTTTATTTGGCGTTCTTAATTCTCTTCTTACCCTCCCCTAAAAAATGCACGCCATTAAAAATTTAGGATTTTACATCAAAGTCAAAACGCACCGAGGAAATGTAAACTTAACTCGAATTATTTCAGACAAGTTTGCATCTAGGTTCCAAGAAACCATTTTTTTTCTATTTTTGAAGGAATGGCCTTCATCGAAATCGGATACTTTAATTTTTTCTTAACGGTCATTTAACTTCAGATCTCTTAAGATTTGTCCTTAGCACTACTTTCAGCTTCTGGTCAAACTCTACTTTTACTCAATAAAACAATTAGAAAATCGAAAAGTACTTTTGTGTCTAACTTGTATTATACTTTAAATGTTTTAAAAATAACCATCGTACTTGAATACTTTTACTCAGACTGATTACATGGAGGACCACGGAAAATTTGAAGATCAGTAGGATTTTACCATGAACTTAGTGTCGCACCTGAATGCGGGGAGGGGTGGTAGACCCGAGGGTCTCTACCTAACCTATGATTTGGTGTTTCTTGAAGCTATGAGCGGTGTCCAACCGGAGCAAACAGCTTTAAAACTTATGCAAAAACTAAATCCCTGCACACGGCTGTTTAAACGACAATACAGATATGAATATATGAAGTAAAATATACCTTACCTTCTTTTTCAACTTCGGCTTGTAATATAGCAATGTTTTTCTTTCTTGATCTCTTTTCTTGCGTGTTTCCTTTGGACATGTTTTCGCACTTTGCATCTGAATTCTCAGTTTCTTGAAACATTTTTTCATCACTTTCTTCCTTGCGCCGCTCACTGCGTCGTTTGGATTTCGCTTTTTTAACACGAGCATGTTTTATTTCTTCGTCTGACGGATATCCCCCTCTGTCATCCATGGCTGTATCTACATAAAATGCTATAGAACTAACGAGGAGCCAGAAACACCTTCGATCTCTAATGAAGCACAGCTAGTCCGCACCAAAACATAAACAAATAATATAATTGGTTGGTGATTGGCAATGGCTATTACAAAACATGCACACAAAATACTGCACTACGATATGCTAGGTGGCTGTTGCTTATATCATATGACATCGGAATGTGCGCGCGTGTGTAGCTGTGTGTTTTTAAATAACGCTAACAGTTAAAAAACTACGTAAAATAGCGTTTTATTTAAAATTAATGCATTTTTAAAGCCACCGCAATATTATTATATATTAATACAACATAGAAAACACATATATTAAAAGTAGAAAACTAAACTGTTGAAAAGGGAGCACACCAACCCGCCTGTATTTTAAATACTGTTCCATTCATAAAATCCATCTAGCTAGCAAAAGAAACAGATAGTGGTAAATATATGTCAATTATTATTTTTCTTTGTTCTCTGTATAACAATGCGTGAAACAGGTCATTTTGCAAACATCTAAACGCCCATCTGTCCAGAATAAGGATATGTGTTTCTTTTAAAAATTTACCAGCTCTTTGGCAGGCCTTCGGAGCACGACTTTAAAAAAAAAGCTTGCCATATCAAATATTAGCAATTTTTTTTTGAAAATGTATTATAACAGCTTATTCATTATCATTGGCAGGCTCGTCTAATTAGGATGAGGAGCAAAAACATTAGCAACAGTGCTTCACAACGAAAAAGCTGAGGAACAACATGTTTCCCTATGTAACAATATCGTTCGCTGGTACTACTTTTAAACTGATAGGCTATCAAGAAACACACTTTTCTAAAGTACACAAGTTTGGGCTTTGGACAATAAGGAAAACATTTTGGTGCTTTTTTATGTACATACTATTTACTGATAAGTACAGATCGACTGGCAGTATTTCGAAATAAAATATGATTAAATTCATAGGAAGTTATTATATTAGTATATTTAATTGACCAACAGCGTGCTATGAGGGTAAAGTAAAGAGAAATGCAACTAATTTTCATGATTGAAACTCGTTAAGCTCTATTTTAACTAATCTTGCATCCTCATAGGATTTTGATTTACAACACGATACTGCGAATGGTCATTTCTAATAACAACACGGTAAAAGTTGGATCCTTTAATAATTGATTTTGATTAAGATTCGTAAGGAAAGGAGTTAAAACTGACAAAAAAGTAAACGGTTAGGTATTGGAGTATGACAAAATAAATTACAAAACCACTGTTATAACGGAACATTTGGAAGAGAGTTTTAATTTGGGCGATAATATGAGCTTTAGATAATTTAGATAGTTCCTATAATATAACTTGTCATTGATCTCAATTTTTCAATGTCGGCGCACGACTGGGGCTAATGGCGTTATTTTACAAAGGGTGCATCACATAAATAACTCAATTCATTATAAATTACATGTATGGCGCACAATTTTTATGGTCAAATAATAGTCCCAAAATTGTTATTTGACCATAAAAATTGTGCGCCATAATTTATAATTGGGTTATTTATGTGATGCACCCTTTATAAAACAACGCCATTAGCCCCAGTCGTGCGTCGAGATTGAAAAATTGAGATCAATGACAAGTTATATTATAGGAACTATGACTCTTGCTGGGAAGCAAGAGTCATCTAGGACTAGTCAAATAACAATTTTGTAATGAGAAAAATAGATGTTTTCTTCAGATCAGAATAAAGAATCTCCCATTATCGCCCACAACAACAAGGAATCTGCAGTTGTAAAACCACTCTTTACTCCATTTTGGTAGTTTGGACGAGGTCGAAAATAGTGCGCCAGGATACTTCTCAGTGTGGTTTTTAAGAAAAGGCATGCCACTTCGAACCTCGGTGTCCTGGAACATGCGCCGAAAGATCTAGAGCCGCGAAAATTGAGGTCAGTGGTGATTACTATTACAGGAACTGTGACCTTTTCTGACCTAGGAAGACAGAAAGGGTCCACTGGGACTAGGCCATGTCTTTCGACTAGCCAAATCTTTTTCTATCATTTCTTTAATTTTTACCTGGTTCCCTCGCAGTCGAGGTTCAAAATTCTCACGAATTTTATTCAAAACACCCAAAGAGTGATTTGGCGTGTATACCAGTAACCTAGGTCCGCCCGCCACTTTACTATGCTTTTCGCCCAATAACTCTCGTGTTTTGGGCGCGATCGCGTAATGCTGTGGTATGTAGGAAATACAAGATTTTACACATGTTTTCTGGCATTCGCGAAGTAAGATATCGTGATTCACGAAAACGCCGGGCCGATATATTTTTTCGGGCAGGATTTTCGAGCACAGCTTTAACTTGACACTTTATTTTATCATCCCGAAATATCAATATTTGAAGTGCAAACTTGAAACTGTGAGACATATCAACTTGCTTTTCAAAATGACATTTATATGTGTATACTAACTGTTTACTGATAACAGTTGAGTATTTTACATTCGTAAACTAGTGGCAGTTGTAGAGAGATTCGGCAAAAACCATCATTTCCGGGATACTTGTTTTCGGAAGGTGTCCACACTACAAGCATTAACTTAGGTTACTGGTACATAGAAAGAGAATATCTTTAAGTCACATAGCTGTTTAGTTTTGAACCTCATTGCTCAGCAGGAACACATCGCTCAGCAGGAACCTCATTGCTCAGCAGGAACACATCGCTCAGCAGGAACACCTCATCGCTCAGCAGGAACCTCATCGCTCAGCAGGAACACATCAGAATATCCTTAAGTCACATAGCTGTTTACTTTTGAACCTCATCGCTCAGCAGGAACACATCAGAAGTCATGGTGTACCTTTTTAGCCCGGCCGACATTGGTCGGTAGGCTACGAGGGAGTAGCTCCTACCTCCAAATTAGCCCCCAGTCAGCGCCGATTTGAATAACTTCGTATATCTCTCTATTAGAGCTACGAAGCCTTCCATGGTTTGGCGTACAGTACATGCACAATGTACTCGTGCCGTTTTTGCAAAACAGGCATAATTTTTAATGGAACAGACAAGTCAGCTTCGCACCTGTGAAATGTTTGTTACGTTATCATTATGGGCATTAAATGCCAGAAGATCAAAATTTAAATATAGGTGTTATTGATAATCTGTAAAACATATACTCAAATAATTGAGAGATGGGTATAAATTTATTCTCCACACACTCAATTTTTAACCTTTAATTTCTTCCCTGCTGCTTAAAATTCCAATTCAAAATTTTTGGTTGATAATTACAAAATTTACTGTCACTTTTTCACGTGATAAACCATGTTCCATGGATGCAAACAAATGTCAATTATACAGGGTTGAGACTTCGTAAAATTTTCTGGTCGCCCAGAGGGCGACCAACTTAAAAAAAATTAGTCGCCCGGCACAAAGGTTCGGCGCAATTTTTGCCAAATTTGTCTGGCCCACCTCACATGAAAAAAAAACAACAACAAAATGGTGTTTAAAATAATCAACGGTGTTTACCTCAGAAAAAAAGTTAGTCGCCACTCGGGCGACCAACTCGAAAAAGTTGGTTGCCCGAGCCAAAAGTTGTTCGCCACGAGCGACCGGGCGACCGCGAAATCTCAACCCTGTTATTGCGAGAGATAGTGATTATTTCCGTATTCTTTTCCCCTGAAGAATGCACAACAAAGAATTTGTATATCATTGTCGTTGTACTTTGAGGGCCTTTGGCAAATTCTAATAAAAACTTGTCGGTCGTTAAATCTTGGACAACCTCGCCACAGAGCTGCTTCAAAGCGAGCAAAGTTGATTTGCATATTGTTATTATCGCCTGGATTTGAAGCGGTAGCCGATCCCTCAGTAGCGAGCGGCTTCTGGGATCTAGAGCAGCTCCAAGTTAGCGATTAATTAAATTATTTCCTTACTGTCACAGCTACGAAGCCTTCCATTGTTGCGCTAATAGGGTCAGCGTCATATCTTCTGAGGCAAGAACCCTGCATATCGGTCCCTGTTATTCAAACAATTAGTTCAAACAAAGTTCATGCACAGAATATCCTTTTTGCAAAGGAGGCACAATTTTTAATGGGCTGCATACCTGTTACTTATTCGATAAAGTGTAGAAAAGTTACCTTCCACACTCACCTGTCAAATGTTTGTTTACGTTCCGGTCTCATGGGACCAATGTCAGGTGACCAAAAATTCAAATAAAGGTGTTATTGATTAGTTTATATACTCAAACAATGGAAATGCAGAATTGCGCTTGAATTTATTCTGTACACCCACAATATTTAACTTTAAATTTCTTGCAAGCCTTTTCCAACTATTGCGTGATGCAGCTGGCTCCGTTATTGAGCTGCGGAAGTCGACGGTACCTCTTTACTTCTTTGAAAAATGTAGAGAATAGTGACAAGAGTTGAAAAAATATCAGTAAGCTTCTGGTTATTTGATGTAGAAATAAAAAGATTGGAGATTCCAGGGGAAGTCCAAACATGTCATGGAACTCCAAACACATCATGGATGCACTTTTGTGATCTACGCGCAGAGGGATATTTTGTGTATTTCCTTGGCATTTTCTTCTTTGTTTTTTTGACTGGGCTTCAAGTTTTTTTTACTGAAGTATCTATTTTAAATGTAAACCTCGAAACAAAGTGCAGACAGAACTACGCTATCAGCCACATAACCAAAGACTAAACGGGGAAGCGCCAGAACTTTTTGGAAGGTTAACACAGACCTGCTGCAGGCCGATCCCACCCTCCTGGTACTTCTTTACATATCCATAAAATGTTGGGAAAGTGCCGCAAATTTGGATTTTAGAACGGTCTAGTCATAGTAAAACCTAGGGAATTCCCATAACCTCGTGGTTTTATGAACTACAAAGAAAGTACATTCACAGACATTTTTATTTTTGTATTTCTTTGTGGACAACAGGTGAAATCCATTTTTAAAAGATGCAACGCAGTTGTGGAAAAACCACGGTTTGTGGATGCGTTAACTATAAATAAAATAGATGGATATTTCGGGGAAACTCCCATTATATCATGTAGGATGCAGACAAGTATTCAGGATTTTATAAATGTGTCATTTTCTACTCATGTTATTTCGGAAGCCGTCATTTTCGGACTCCATCACGTTTTTACGTTAAGGGTAACTTCTTGATCTGAACTTTGACCTACATTTTCATGGTCAAAGGCCACGTGACCTGTGTTATCTCGGATACAGTTAGAGGTGGAGTGATTTTAACCTCAGTTTCGTATTTCAATGTCTCTACAGAGTAACATAAGAGGTTACTTTGTAATCTCAGTTTTGATCTACATTTTTAAACTCAGCGGTCACGCGATCTGTTTTATATCGGTGTTCGTTAGATATAGAGCGATTTTGATCTCATTTTCTGATTCCACTCCTCTACAGGGTAATTTTAGGGGTTGCTTTGTAATCTGAACTTTGGCCTATATTTTGAAGGTCAGAGGTCACTTGGCATATGTTGTCTCGGTTTCCGTTAGGGAAAGAATAATTTTGTACTCATTTTAGGACTCCACACCGTGTGAGGGATTACGCTAAAGTTACTTCGTGATCTTACAGAATTACTTCGTGATCTGAACTTTGACCTATATTGTCGGGGTCAAAAGTCACGAGGCCCTGTTTTCTCGGTATCTGTTAGAGACATCGATTTTGGTCTCATTTTAGGACTCCACGTGTAAGGAATTACATAAGAGGTAACTTCGTGATCTGAACTTTGACCAGATTTTCAGGGTCAAAGCTCACGTGAGTTGTGTTTTCTCGGAAACCCTTAGAGATAGAGCGATTTGTCGCTTCGACCACGTTCTCGCGTGAACTAAGTTTTGAACTGCCTTTTTGTAGTCACCGGTGACGTGCGAAGTGTTTACTGGGTAACCCTCAGAGATTTTGGCCTCATTTTCGGACTCCACCCACTGTACGGAGTTATATTAGGCAAAGCTCGTGATCTGAACTTTGACCTATATTTTCTCGTTCAAAGGTGTGTTATCTCGGAAAGCGTTCAGATGTTGACCTCGTTTACGAAGTCCATCCCTTCCGCGGTAGCAGTTCTCGGTTTGCATATAATAAGGGAACATAAAAATGTGTCGTGGGCGACGGTGACATACCGAAAATAAAAAAATCGTTAACAATTTTGACTATATTTTGAATTCTAACATTCCACATAGAGTTGCATAAATTAAAAAAAAATCGATTGAAAGTGATTTTCGGTTGAGTGATTAAATTAATCCTGCCCCGCACAGGTTTCTGTTCCAGTTGAAATATCAATTCAGTCAGTAACAATGTTTAGACCTCGAGTGCATCCATGTTGTCTTGTACTTCTCCGCTTGTTAGTCCCCCGCCGGGGGACTATAGTTTTCGGGTTTGTCCTGCCGTCCGTCCGTCTGTCCGTCTGTCGACACCTTTTTTGTTAACACACTCAAGCCTACATTTTTCCACCGATTGTTAAGATATTGTACACATGGGTAGCACTGGAACGAACAAGGATCGGTATTGTAAATGAGCCATGTCGGCCCAAGGACATTGGTCCAGCTGAACTTCACAAATTTTCCAAATCCTTACTCAGTCGAATGAGTTTGTTAACACACTCAAGCCTACATTTTTCCACCGATTGTTAAGATATTGTATCTATGGGTAGTACTGGAACGAACAAGGATCGGTATTGTAAATGAGCCGTGTCGGCCCAAGGACATTGGCCGAGCTGAACTTCACAAATTTTCCCAATCCTTACTCAGTTGAATGAGTTTGTTAACACACTCAAGCCTACAATTCTGGATCGATTGTTGAAATCTTTTAGATATAGGAAGTATTGGAACCAACAAAGGTCGGTATTGTAAATGAGCCCTGTCGGCCCAAGGACATTGGCCCAGCTGAACTTTAGAAATTTTCACAACCCTTACATACTGGAATGAGTTTGTTAACACACTCAAGCCTACATTTTTTTAAACAATTGGCAAAATGTTATACACATAGGTAGTATGGGTAGTAACAAGAATTGGTATTGTAAATGAGCCATGTTGGTCCAAGGACATTGGCCCAGCTGGAATTTTAAAATTCACGAATATGATACGAAGGGTTGTAGTCCAACCTAACAAAATCAAATACTATGATTGTACGCCGGCGGGGGACATAGTCAGTTTCACTGACCCACTTGTTGGAATAGCGTGTTGGTCATGACTAGCTTGTGCATACTGTATTTGTCTTTGTAACCAAGCACATTGGCCTATACCTGATTGTCGGAGCTTACCCTGGCCATGTCGGGCTTGTGTGTTTTATAAACAGGTCGCTGCCATGGCTAGTAGTGTTATAAAGCGATTAGATGAGGTCGTCGTTAACAGAATAGCTGCAGGGGAAGTCATTCAAAGACCAGCAAATGCGCTTAAAGAAATGATTGAAAACTGGTGAGTGTTTTTGTTTCCGTTTTGCATAGTTTCTACCACATCGTCCCGACTGCCGTAAAAATTGCCAAATCGTTACTTTGATGAATTGGTAGAAACTTTTTCTTTTTCTGAGAAATGTTTTATGTTCTTCGGCAGTGCGAAATATTCGATTCCAAATTAGTGTCATGCGTTTGATTCATAAGTTAAATGTTCATAATATAATTGATTTGTTAAAAAAATTATCTATGTATCAAGTGAGTTTCAATTATATACTGGCTTGCCAGTGTAAGTTCTGTGGTTGTATTGTAGTTATTATACTAAACACGCATATTGAATTGGTTGTTGTGTGTATGATGTTTATATAGCTTAGATGCCAAGTCATCCAGCATCCAGGTCACTGTCAAGCAGGGAGGGCTCAAGCTACTGCAGATACAGGACAATGGTACTGGTATACGGGTGAGTTCTCTTCTGGTACCTGTATGCTGTACTGGAATATGGGTGAATTCTCCTCTAGTACCTGTAGGTTGTACTGGTACACGGTTGGGTTCTCTTGTAGTACCTGCATGCTGTACTGGTGTACGATTTAAGATCTGAGCTCGAGGGGTAGGCAGGGCATTGGCGTTTACTCTAATTTCCTCAACCAAGCGAATACAGTGGATTAGATCACCCGTCAGGAAAATTCGCGCTCACTGCGTCTTTCAGCCATCCCTTTAATCAAGAATGTTTATTAACGGTGTTGTCCAGAGCTCTTTCTCAAGGTTCATTAAATGTTTTTCCTGCTTTCTAGAAAGAAGACATGACAATTGTATGTGAGAGATTTACCACTAGCAAGCTGGAAAAATTCGAGGATCTACAGTCCATAGCTACTTACGGTTTCCGCGGCGAGGCATTGGCTAGTATCAGTCACGTGGCACATGTTACCATAACAACGCGAACACGTGACTCGAAATGCGCTTGGAGGTAATATCATGGCTTTATTAAGCAAACGATTCACGATGTTTCATGGAATTACGTCTCTTTAATTTGATAGGTGCATAGATTTTGCCCCTCATGCTTGGTTTGTTTGCTGACATCATACAAGTTTAGGCATTATTGATAACTGAAATCGGCTAATTTAAGGAGTTCAGTTTTCTTTTAAATTCACTCATATGTTGTGTATGAATAGTGACAAGATTTCGTATGGTAGATTTATGCGCTAGGTATATGTTGCTGACGCTGTTAGCTGTTGTGAACCCAAAGTTATGTCTAAACTCTGTGTACTTTTTCATTGTTTTATTTCTCGGGGACTACTTGTCGGTGGGTTATTGTCTCCTTCCACTTGAGTATTCCGTCAGACATTTCGGTTGCCATGAAGCAGGGTTAAAACATACGTCATGTATGGTACTTCTGCGTTTGGTATGCAGTATGTCCGTCTACTTTCTTATGTATTTACCCTCTGATGAATTGGTGTACATTGTATTTGTAGTATCACATAGATCACCAAACTGCTGCGATCTTAAATGTTACATCTATTTTAGTTTTTGTTATCGAAACAACACAAACGTTTCGCATGAGGCATTTTTTGTTGAAGTGCGAATGGTCGCGATTGATTTCTGAACGTATTTTTGGCGAATTTTTTAATTTTTGAATTTGAATTTTTTTGGCCATATTGTTGCGATATCTCCGAAACGGTTTGTTGGATTAGGCTGAAACGTGGCAAGAAGAACACACATATAGTGCAAATGTTTACTGCGAAGTTTTTCTTCATTTCCGCTAAAAATGTATTTTTGGCGAATTTTTGAATTTGAACTTTTTTGGCCATATTGTTGCGATATCTCCGAAACAGTTTGTTGGATTAGGCTGAAACTTGGCAAGAACAACACACATATAGTGCAAATGTTTACTGCGAAGTTTGTCTTCATTTCCGCTGAAAATGTATTTTTGGCGAATTTTTAAATTTTTCATTTTTAACTTTTTTGGCCATATTGTTGCGATATCTCCGAAACGGTTTGTTGGATTAGGCTGAAACGTGGCAAGAAGAACCCACCTATAGTGCAAATGTTTACTGCGAAGTTTTTCTTCATTTCCTTTGAAAATGTATTTTTGGCGATTTTTTTTTTCAATTTTTGAATTTTTACTTTTTGAGCCATATTGTTGTGATATCTCCGAAACAGTTTGTTCCATTAGCCTGAAACATGGCAAGAAGAACCCGCATGTAGTGGAAATGTTTACTGTGAAGTTTTTCTTCATTCATTTTCTGTAAAAATGTATTTTTGGCGATTTTTTTCAATTTTTTGGGCTCGCCAATGTTGTATTTTAAGCAGGGATTTTTTCCACGTGACTGATTGGGGGGGGGGCGGGGGAGACATATGAGTTTTTGTTTTAACAAAAACACTGGCCAATCTAGTTTTTTATTTCAGAGGAGAGTACAGCGACGGGAAGCTAAAGTCTGCCGTGAAGCCTTGTGCTGGCAATGTGGGAACACAAATCACGGTATGGTCGTACTCTTATCCCCACGTGCAGTCCTCGTGCACTCTGTTACCCCCTATGCAGTTCTCGTACACTCTGTTACCCCCTGTGCAGTTCTCGTGCACTCTGTTACCCCCTGTGCAGTCCTCATGCACTCTGTTACCCCATGTACAGTCCTCGTGCACTGTACTTTCCCCCTGTGCAGTCCCCATGCACTCTGTTACCCCCATGTGCAGTCCTCGTGCACTCTGTTACTCCCTGTGCATTCCTCGTGCACTGTGTTATCCCCATGTGCAGTCCTCGTGCAATCTTTTACGCCATGTGCAGTCCTCGTGCACTGTGTTACCCCGTGTACAGTCCTCGTGCAATGTACTATCCCCCTGTGCAGTCCCCGTGCACTCTGCTACCCCCATGTACAGTTCTCGTGCATTCTGTTACCCCCTGTGCATTCCTCGTGCACTCAATTACCTCGTGTGCAGTCCTCGTGCACTCTGTTATTCGTAAAATTTTTTGGTCGCCCAGGCACAAAAGTTAGTCGCCCGGCGCAATTTTTGCAAAATATGTCTAGCCCGCCTCACATGAAAAAACAATAACAAAATGGTGTTAAAAATAATCAACAGTATTTACCTGAAAATACTCAGAAGAAAAGTTAGTCGCCACTCGGGCGACTAACTTGAAAAAGTTGGTCGCCCGAGCCAAAAATTGGTCCTTGTGCACTCTGTTACCTCCTGTGCAGTCCTCATGCACTCTGTTACCTCCTGTGCAGTCCTCGTGCCCTGTGTTATCCCCATGTGCAGTCCCCGTGCACTCTGCTACCCCCATGTGCAGTTCTCGTGCACTCTGTTACCTCCTGTGCAGTCCTCATGCACTCTGTTACCTCCTGTGCAGTCCTCGTGCACGGTGTTATCCCCATGTGCAGTCCTCGTGCACTCTGTTGCCCCCTGTGTAGTCCTCGTGCGCTGTGTTATCCCCAAGTGCACTTCTCGTGCACTCTGTTGCCCCCTGTGTAGTCCTCGTGCACTCTGTTATCCCCATGTGCGGTCCTCGTGCACTCTGTTACCTCCTGTGCAGTCCTCATGCACTCTGTTACCTCCTGTGCAGTCGTGCACTCTGTTATCCCCATGTGCGGTCCTCGTGCAGAGCTCGCGTCAATGCCCTCGTCCTAACCAGTTGTAAATAATGAACTATGATATAATCCTGTTTGATAGGTAGTGTTCTTGTTGCTCGGGTGGTTTGAGATGTGCACGCGTGAAGTGTTTCTATATTTGGTAGGTTGAGGATTTATTTTATAACGTGGCGACACGGCGAAAAGCGCTGAAAAGTCCCGCAGAAGAACATTCCAAAATAGCGGAAGTAGTAAGCAGGTAATCAATGTGTACTTCCTCTTCCGTCTGAACTAGTGGCCAATGGCAACATAGCTTGTTGTGTAAAACCTGGGTGGGTATGACATTTTTCATGATATTTTTGAACGACTGTATGACTTTATTTCACCCGAGAATGCAGGCTTGGGACTTTACACACAAACTTTCCCTACATAAACTGTTTCTTACTATGCAAAGTTAGAAGGTTGATCTCCAGACATCATGTTATTTACTTTGAAATATTTAGAAAAAGTTAGCCGTCATCGGGGTAAAAAACAAAAAAACTTTCATAAGTTGGTCGCCCGAGCCAAAACTTGGTTTTGACTTTTGGTGGCACCAGAAATGTTGAAGTTGTGGGTTTGACAAATGTTCACATGCTCCGTTAACCCCAGAAGTGCCACCGGCAGATAAAGAAAATGCGAAGATTCTGTCGCTTTAGACCTAAAGACACTCGCAAAAAAGCAAGTTAATTTATTATGAATCTTGGAAAATTTAATCGTCGTGTAATTGTTGTTTTTCGGTTGCTAACATGTTGATTGTGTGTGCTGGATGATTGGCCTAGTCCGGGTATAAAATAAAGCCGTACAAGTTTTGAGATAACAGGTGACTAATGCCACGTGTGTGAAGCGCCATTCTTCTCTGTTTTTTACAGATATGCCATACACAATGCCAAAGTAGGATTCACATTAAAAAAGGTTTGGAATTTTTTTTTAAAAATCAGTGCAGTTATTTTTAGCCCAGCTTACGTTACACGTAAGCTGGGGTATTCCTATCGGTTTGCGGGCGGTGTCCGTTAGTTAGTTAGTTAGTTAGTTAGTTAGTTAGTTAGTTAGTTAGTTAGTTGTTTATTTAGTAAACTTTGGTTCAAAATGCATCTCCTCCTACAATTTTGATCCGATGTCATTTATTTTTGGTGTGAGGTATCCCTAAGGGGTCGTGCATACGGCTTGTGCTTTTCTAGTCGATCGGGTGATTTTTGAATTTTTGGCGAATTTTTAAAGAAAAAATTTTAAAATGTATCTCCTCCTACATTTTTGACCCGATGTCATTTATTTTTGGTACGAGGCACCCCTAAAGGGTCGTGCATACGGCTTGTGCTTTTTTAGTCGATCGCGCAATTTTTGTATTTTTGGGGAATTTTTAAAGCAAAATTTTCGAAAATAATTCAAAATGCATCTACTCCTACAATTTTGATTCGATGTCATTTATTTTTGGTGTGAGGCATCCCTAAGGAGTCGTGCATACGGCTTGTGCTTTTTTAGTCGATCGGGTGATTTTTGAATTTTAGGGGAATTTTTAAAGAAAAAAATTTAAAATGTGTCTCCTCCTATATTTTTGACCCGATGTGATTTATTTTTGGTATGAGGCATCCCTAAAGTGTCGTGCATACGGCTTGTGCTTTTCTAGTCGATCGGGTGATTTTTTAATTTTTTGGGAATTTTTGAAGAAAAAAATTTAAAATGTATCTCGTCCTACATTTTTTATCCGATGTCTTTTTTTTTAGCCCAGTTTGCTTTTTAGCCAACAGGGCTATACAGATGGGGGCAAGTATCGTCCGTCTGTCCGTCCGTCCGCCCGTCTGTCCGTCCCGCGACCGTTAAAAGTGGAATAACTTTTTTATTTTTTATCCGATTCTTACCAAATTTTAAACACGAGTTCCTAACCCTTTACTGCATTAGGAAATATTTTTATTTTTGCGGTTTAAACCATTTTTGGTGATTATATTGCCAATTTGGGCAAAATACGAAAAAACCTATCTAGTCCCTCATTTTTCATCGGAAGATTCCGAAATTTTTCATGAAGAAACTAGGACTAAGGGGTAAAAAAAGTACTTTTTTCGATTTTTGAATTTCGCCTTATTTTTGAATCTACTGAGCTTCAAAGTTTGCAACTTCTAAAAATTGACAAATTTCCAATTTTTTTTTTCTGAACAAAGTTGTTAAAGTGGAATATCGTTTTTATTTTTTATCCGATTCGTACCAAATTTTTTACACGAGTTTTTAACCTTCTACTGCATTAGGATTTTTTTTATTTTTTGGTTTAAACCATTTTTGGCGATTTTATTGACAATTTGGGCAAAATACGAAAAAACCTATCTAGTCCCTCATTTTTCATCGGAAGATTCCGAAATTTTTCATGAAGAAACTAGAACTAAGGGGTGAAAAAAGTTCTTTTTTCGATTTTTGAATTTCGCCTTATTTTTGAATCTACTGAGCTTCAAAGTTTGCAACTTCTAAAAATTGGAAAATTTCCATTTTTTTTTCTTAACAAAGTAGTTAAAGTAATATCTTTTTTATTTTTCATCCGATTCGTACCAAATTTTAAACGCGAGTTTTTAACCTTCTACTGCATTAGGAATTTTTTTTTATTTTTTGGTTTAAACCATTTTTGGCGATTTTATTGCCGATTTGGGCAAAATACGAAAAAATCTATATAGTCCCTCATTTTTCATCGGAAGATTCCGAAATTTGTTATGAAGAAACTAGAACTAAGGGGTGAAAAAAGTACATTTTTCGATTTTTGAATTTCGCCTTATTTTTGAATCCACTGAGCTTCGAAGTTTGCAGCTTTTAAAAAATTGGAAATTTCCATTTTTCTTCTTAAAAAAGCAAAGTTTCAATTTGCAGAGGGGCACAATATGTTACATGCAAGTACTTTTGGTTGGACTTTTCAGTAATTTTGTTGTCAGTAGGTCATTTCTATGATATTTTCAAGTGGGCGATAATAGGGAACATTGGGCGATAAAGCAAGAAAGTTGTAATTTTCGCTTTAAAAGTGCAGGGATCAATTCTATGTCCCGAAATTATGATAAATATGATATTTTTCGGATTGGCGATAATAGGGAATATTGGTCGATACTGCAAGAAAGTTGTAATTTTCGCTTTTAATGTGCAGGAAACAATTCTAGGACCCGAAAATATGATAAATATAATATTTTTCGGGTGGGCGATAATAGGGAACATTTTGCGATAATGCAAGAAAGTTGTAATTTTCGCTTTAAAAGAGCAGGAATCAATTCTATGACCCGAAAATATGATAAATGTGATATTTTTCGTGTGGGCGATAATAGGGAACATTGGGCGATAATGCAAGAAAGTTGTAATTTTCGCTTTAAAAGTGCAGGGATCAATTCTATAACCCGAAAATATGATAAATGTGATATTTTTCGGGTAGGCGATAATAGACAATATTGGGCGATAATGTAAAAAAAATTGTAATTTTCGCTTTAAAAGTGCAGGAATCAATTCTATGACCCGAAAATATGATAAATGTGATATTTTTCGTGTTGGCGATAATAGGGAACATTGGGCGATAATGCAAGAAAGTTGTAATTTTCGCTTTAAAAGTGCAGGAATCAATTCTGTGACCCGAAAATATGATCAGTGTGATATTTTACAGGTGGGCGATAACAGGGAATATTGGGCGATAAAGCAAGAAAGTTGTAATTTTCGCTTTAAAAGTGCAGGAAACAATTCTAGGACCCGAAAATATGATAAATATAATATTTTTCGTGTGGGCGATAATAGGGAACATTGGGCGATAATGTAAGAAAGTTGTAATTTTCGCTTTAAAAGTGCAGGAAACAATTCTATGACCCGAAAATATGATAAATGTGATATTTTTCGTGTGGGCGATAATAGGGAACATTGGGCGATAGTGCAAGAAAGTTGTAATTTTCGCTTTAAAAGTGCAGGAATCAATTCTGTGACCCGAAAATATGATCAATGTGATATTTTACGGGTGGGCGATAACAGGGAATATTGGGCAATAATGTAAGAAAGTTGTAATTTTCGCTTTAAAAGAGCAGGAATCAATTCTATGACCCGAAAATATGATAAATGTGATATTTTTCGGGTGGGCGATAATGTAAGAAAATTGTAATTTTCGCTTTAAAAGTGCAGGAATCAATTCTGTGACCCGAAAATATGATAAATATGATATTTTTCGGATGGTCGATAATAGGGAACATTGGGCGATAGTGCAAGAAAGTTGTAATTTTCGCTTTAAAAGTGCAGGTATCAATTCTGTGACCCGAAAATATGATCAGTGTGATATTTTACGGGTGGGCGATAACAGGGAATATTGGGCGATAAAGCAAGAAAGTTGTAATTTTCGCTTTAAAAGTGCAGGAAACAATTCTAGGACCCGAAAATATGATAAATATAATATTTTTCGGGTAGGCGATAATAGGCAATATTGGGCGATAATGTAAAAAAAATTGTAATTTTCGCTTTAAAAGTGCAGGAATCAATTCTATGACCCGAAAATAAGATAAATGTGCTATTTTTCGTGTTGGCGATAATAGGGAACATTGGGCGATAATGCAAGAAAGTTGTAATTTTCGCTTTAAAAGTGCAGGAATCAATTCTGTGACCCGAAAATATGATCAGTGTGATATTTTACGGGTGGGCGATAACAGGGAATATTGGGCGATAAAGCAAGAAAGTTGTAATTTTCGCTTTAAAAGTGCAGGAAACAATTCTAGGACCCGAAAATATGATAAATATAATATTTTTCGTGTGGGCGATAATAGGGAACATTGGGCGATAATGTAAGAAAGTTGTAATTTTCGCTTTAAAAGTGCAGGAATCAATTCTATGACCCGAAAATATGATAAATGTGATATTTTTCGGATGGGCGATAATAGGGAACATTGGGCGATAATGCAAGAAAGTTGTAATTTTCGCTTTAAAAGTGCAGGAATCAATTCTGTGACCCGAAAATATGATCAATGTGATATTTTACGGGTGGGCGATAACAGGGAATATTGGGCGATAAAGCAAGAAAGTTGTAATTTTCGCTTTAAAAGTGCAGGAAACAATTCTAGGACCCGAAAATATGATAAATATAATATTTTTCGTGTGGGCGATAATAGGGAACATTGGGCGATAATGTAAGAAAGTTGTAATTTTCGCTTTAAAAGAGCAGGAATCAATTCTATAACCCGAAAATATGATAAATATGATATTTTTCGGATGGGCGATAATAGGGAATATTGGGCGATAATGCAAGAAAGTTGTAATTTTCGCTTTAAAAGTGCAGGGATCAATTATATGTCCCGAAAATATGAAAAATATGATATTTTTTGGATGGGCGATAATAGGGAACATTGGGCGATAATGCAAGAAAGTTGTAATTTTCGCTTTAAAAGTGCAGGAATCAATTCTATGACCCGAAAATATGATAAATGTGATATTTTTCGTGTGGGCGATAATAGGGAGCATTGGGCGATAATGCAAGAAAGTTGTAATTTTCGCTTTTAAAGTGCAGGAATCAATTCTGTGACCCGAAAATATGATCAATGTGATATTTTACGGGTGGGCGATAACAGGGAATATTGGGCGATAAAGCAAGAAAGTTGTAATTTTCGCTTTAAAAGTGCAGGAAACAATTCTAGGACCCGAAAATATCATAAATATAATATTTTTCGTGTGGGCGATAATAGGTAACATTGGGCGATAATGTAAGAAAGTTGTAATTTTCGCTTTAAAAGAGCAGGAATCAATTCTATAAACCGAAAATATGATAAATGTGATATTTTTCGGATGGGCGATAATAGGGAGCATTGGGCGATAATGCAAGAAAGTTGTAATTTTCGCTTTAAAAGTGCAGGAATCAATTCTATGACCCGAAAATATGATAAATGTGATATTTTTCGGGTGGGCGATAATAGGGAATATCGGGCGATAATGTAAGAAAATTGTAATTTTCGCTTTAAAAGTGCAGGAATCAATTCTGTGACCCGAAAATATGATAAATATGATATTTTTCGGATGGTCGATAATAGGGAACATTGGGCGATAGTGCAAGAAAGTTGTAATTTTCGCTTTAAAAGTGCAGGAATCAATTCTGTGACCCGAAAATATGATCAGTGTGATATTTTACGGGTGGGCGATAACAGGGAATATTGGGCGATAAAGCAAGAAAGTTGTAATTTTCGCTTTAAAAGTGCAGGAATCAATTCTGTGACCCGAAAATATGATCAATGTGATATTTTACGCGTGGGCGATAACAGGGAATATTGGGCGATAAAGCAAGAAAGTTGTAATTTTCGCTTTAAAAGTGCAGGAAACAATTCTGGGACCCGAAAATATGATAAATATAATATTTTTCGTGTGGGCGATAATAGGGAACATTGGGCTATAATGTAAGAAAGTTGTAATTTTCGCTTTAAAAGTGCAGGAAACAATTCTATGACCCGAAAATATGATAAATGTGATATTTTTCGTGTGGGCGATAATAGGGAACATTGGGCGATAATGCAAGAAAGTTGTAATTTTCGCTTTAAAAGTGCAGGAATCAATTCTGTGACCCGAAAATATGATCAATGTGATATTTTACGGGTGGGCGATAACAGGGAATATTGGGCGATAAAGCAAGAAAGTTGTAATTTTCGCTTTAAAAGTGCAGGAAACAATTCTAGGACCCGAAAATATGATAAATATAATATTTTTCGTGTGGGCGATAATAGGGAATATTGGGCGATAATGTAAGAAAGTTGTAATTTTCGCTTTAAAAGAGCAGGAATCAATTCTATAACCCGAAAATATGATAAATATGATATTTTTCGGATGGGCGATAATAGGGAATATTGGGCGATAATGCAAGAAAGTTGTAATTTTCGCTTTAAAAGTGCAGGGATCAATTATATGTCCCGAAAATATGAAAAATATGATATTTTTTGGATGGGCGATAATAGGGAACATTGGGCGATAATGCAAGAAAGTTGTAATTTTCGCTTTAAAAATGCAGGAATCAATTCTATGACCCGAAAATATGATAAATGTGATATTTTTCGTGTGGGCGATAATAGGGAGCATTGGGCGATAATGCAAGAAAGTTGTAATTTTCGCTTTTAAAGTGCAGGAATCAATTCTGTGACCCTAAAATATGATCAATGTGATATTTTACGGGTGGGCGATAACAGGGAATATTGGGCGATAAAGCAAGAAAGTTGTAATTTTCGCTTTAAAAGTGCAGGAAACAATTCTAGGACACGAAAATATCATAAATATAATATTTCTCGTGTGGGCGATAATAGGTAACATTGGGCGATAATGTAAGAAAGTTGTAATTTTCGCTTTAAAAGAGCAGGAATCAATTCTATAAACCGAAAATATGATAAATGTGATATTTTTCGGATGGGCGATAATAGGGAACATTGGGCGATAATGCAAGAAAGTTGTAATTTTCGCTTTAAAAGTGCAGGAATCAATTCTATGACCCGAAAATATGATAAATGTGATATTTTTCGGGTGGGCGATAATAGGGAATATTGGGCGATAATGTAAGAAAATTGTAATTTTCGCTTTAAAAGTGCAGGAATCAATTCTGTGACCCGAAAATATGATAAATATGATATTTTTCGGATGGTCGATAATAGGGAACATTGGGCGATAGTGCAAGAAAATTGTAATTTTCGCTTTAAAAGTGCAGGAATCAATTCTGTGACCCGAAAATATGATCAGTGTGATATTTTACGGGTGGGCGATAACAGGGAATATTGGGCGATAAAGCAAGAAAGTTGTAATTTTCGCTTTAAAAGTGCAGGAAACAATTCTAGGACCCGAAAATATGATAAATATAATATTTTTCGTGTGGGCGATAATAGGTAACATTGGGCGATAATGTAAGAAAGTTGTAATTTTCGCTTTAAAAGAGCAGGAATCAATTCTATGACCCGAAAATATGATAAATGTGATATTTTTCGTGTGGGCGATAATAGGGAATATTGGGCGATAATGCAAGAAAGTTGTAATTTTCGCTTAAAAAGTGCAGGAATCAATTCTGTGACCCGAAAATATGATCAATGTGATATTTTACGGGTGGGCGATAACAGGGAATATTGGGCGATAAAGCAAGAAAGTTGTAATTTTCGCTTTAAAAGTGCAGGAATCAATTCTGGGACCCGAAAATATGATAAATATAATATTTTTCGTGTGGGCGATAATAGGGAACATTGGGCGATAATGTAAGAAAGTTGTAATTTTCGCTTTAAAAGAGCAGGAATCAATTCTATAACCCGAAAATATGATAAATATGATATTTTTCGGATGGGCGATAATAGGGAATATTGGGCGATAATGCAAGAAAGTTGTAATTTTCGCTTTAAAAGTGCAGGGATCAATTATATGTCCCGAAAATATGAAAAATATGATATTTTTTGGATGGGCGATAATAGGGAACATTGGGCGATAATGCAAGAAAGTTGTAATTTTCGCTTTAAAAGTGCAGGAATCAATTCTATGACCCGAAAATATGATAAATGTGATATTTTTCGTGTGGGCGATAATAGGGAGCATTGGGCGATAGTGCAAGAAAGTTGTGATTTTCGCTTTTAAAGTGCAGGAATCAATTCTGTGACCCGAAAATATGATCAATGTGATATTTTACGGGTGGGCGATAACAGGGAATATTGGGCGATAAAGCAAGAAAGTTGTAATTTTCGCTTTAAAAGTGCAGGAAACAATTCTAGGACCCGAAAATATCATAAATATAATATTTTTCGTGTGGGCGATAATAGGTAACATTGGGCGATAATATAAGAAAGTTGTAATTTTCGCTTTAAAAGAGCAGGAATCAATTCTATAACCCGAAAATATGATAAATGTGATATTTTTCGGATGGGCGATAATAGGGAACATTGGGCGATAATGCAAGAAAGTTGTAATTTTCGCTTTAAAAGTGCAGGAATCAATTCTATGACCCGAAAATATGATAAATGTGATATTTTTCGGGTGGGCGATAATAGGGAATATTGGGCGATAATGTAAGAAAATTGTAAGTTTCGCTTTAAAAGTGCAGGAATCAATTCTGTGACCCGAAAATATGATAAATATGATATTTTTCGGATGGTCGATAATAGGGAACATTGGGCGATAGTGCAAGAAAGTTGTAATTTTCGCTTTAAAAGTGCAGGAAACAATTCTATGACCCGAAAATATGATAAATGTGATATTTTTTGTGTGGGCGATAATAGGGAACATTGGGCGATAATGTAAGAAAGTTGTGATTTTCGCTTTAAAAGTGCAATAATCAATTCTATGACCCGAAAATATGATAAATATGATATTTTTCGTGTCGGCGATAATAGGGAACATTGGGCGATAATGTAAGAGAGTTGTAATTTTCGCTTTAAAAGTGCAGGAATCCATTCTATGACCCGAAAATATGATAAATGTGATATTGTTCGTGTGGGCGATAATAGGGAATATTGGGCGATAATGCAAGAAAGTTGTAATTTTCGCTTTAAAAGTGCAGGAAACAATTCTAGGACCCGAAAATATGATAAATATAATATTTTTCGGGTGGGCGATAATAGGGAACATTGGGCGATAATGTACGAATGTTGTGACCCGCGCATCAAGACAACCTAAGGAAACTTGTGCACTTGTCCAAAATAAGTACGAAAGTAAAATAAACATGCGCATTGGTCTGGAATAAGAACCGCGCATTAATCTTTATTAAGTTAAATAAACATGTGCACTGTTCCAAAATGAGAGCCGCGCATCAACGCAAATTAAATAAACATGCGCACTTGTCTGAATTAGAACCGCGCATCGAGGCAAGTTACATAAATATGCGCACTGGTCCGAAATGCGAGCGTTGTTTGAAGGTATCTATGGCAATCTATCCAGTCTACCAGATATACAAAAAATCTGTTCCCAATTTTTCTTGGAAAGAAATCTTTGTATGCATTTATCGGTCTATGTTCTGGTCCGGTGCTAAATTAATTATTGAGCTAGCTCTTTGCCGTCTCATCTTTTGAAGCTTGATATTTCAGGGAAATTCCTTCGCTCATGCACGCTGGAATGGGTCTTATTGCTTTTCGTAAGCTGGGACTTTGTCCTTGGACAAACTTGTTTTCAGTTGCTAAAGATCAGACATTGAACTGTTTCAATATATATTTATTACAAAAAATATGCAATGGTCTAATATCATTGAACTATTTGCATCGGGAAGAACAAATTCGTCCAACTCAACGAATTTGTCAAAACTAAAAAAAAAATTTCGTCGCTGGAAAATTCACCCCATTCACTTCATCTTTAGAGGATGATTTGGGTCACCCAGGTTGGTGTTAGGTGGGGGAGGGGGTGGTGGTAGCCGTCCTAAAATTAGGGGACCGTGAGAAGGTTTTCACGAGAGTTTTAATCTAGAGCAGGCCATTCACATCTCTACGTCTGATCAAACGCATAGTGATTTTACTCTGCCCATTTTTCTATTTGTGTTTTATTTTCTGAATTTACTTAACCTTTTGAAAAGTTGGAGACATTAAATCTTTTTTTTTTTGGCAGAAACAAGCAGGGGAATGGGGTCAGATTTGGGGACTCTGTTTCAAGCATTGTTTCAGCTTATTGTTTTTTGTTTATCTGCGTTTGTTCTCCTTATAAAATGACACAGGCTTTCACTTTATGATCTGAGAATTATTAAGGATTATATCTTGAACTATAGCCCCATTTTTAGCCCTCCATCGGGACTGCATATATTTTATTAAAAATGCTTACGAATATGTTAACAAGGTTGATAGTTCATAGTAAGCTTTCTGTGTACTGTAATTCTTCAGCATGGAGAAAGTGTAGGAGATGTGAGAACTCCGCCGAACTCAACCCAAGTAGACAACATACGCACGGTGTACGGCCCAGCCATAGCCAGGTGAGTGTCCTCCCCCTACACCCTATCATTGCCCACCAGTCGAGCGTTGGGGCGTCGCTGCCTGTCCTGCAGAATCACCATTAACGGTGTTGGTGTCGTAGTTTCATGTGGTGGAACCACAAACTCCAGCCGATTCTAACATGGGCGGTGATTTCCAGCAGATATGGGAGGACACGTGTTAGCCTGTGGGGGGGGGGAGGGGGGGATTTCCAGCAGGACATCGTAGGGCACGTGTTAGCACGGGCGATAATTTCTAGCAGGACATGGTATGGCACGTGTCAGCACGGGCGGTGATTTCCAGCAAGATATCGGAGGGCACGTGTTAGCACGGGCGAGGCACGTGTTATCGGGGAGAGAATCGTGTGCAGGGTTAGTGTAGCATTCCTTGCCAGTGGCACCGTACCATGCGGCTGAGAGGTGCGCTGTTCTGTATCCGGCTGACGACTATAATAATCTATAAAAAGGGTTCCGGTGGGCCAGGAAAGTCCTGCAGTTTTGTAGGAAAATCCTGGAAATTTGTCTCAAAAAGTCGTGGTGAGTCCTGGAATACTTTGTGTGTATATAAGTGCAGTATTCTTTACGAGTACATTTTTGTTCCGTCGGGCACTTGACCGTCATTTAATATTTTCGCTATTCTTCTTTCAATCTTTTCCCCATATTTTTTACCGGTTAGCGAGGCTGCCACAGTCAAAAAAAAAGTGATGGATGATGCGGGTGCAATCCGCAGAGCGTTTATGTCATCCGCGGGTAATGTCTTACCGCGGGTAAATTCAGAGGGTCGGGGTAAAATCCATGCGGTTAAGTGCCCACGGGTAAAGTCCTAGACTCACCGGTGGTCAGGAAAAAGTCAGGAGAATCTAGTTTGTAATGGGGTTGTTGGGGTTGGCATGAGACCATAATTAAGAATTCGCGGTTGTGATTAGGATTAGCGCGTTTTGGCTGATGGGAATGCACGGAGACAAGGTACTATATCATGGCTATAACTGACTTAGAGTACACACTGTTACCGTTACCTTGAGTGAAAGGCTTAGGGTTGCGTTAAGAGTCGTTACCTTTATTAAATGGCTGGGGGAGGGTTGGGGATGACGGTTAGCAAAAACAAAAAAAAAATCACCAATGAAGTAGCAAAATGGTGATGGTAATAAAAAGACGTACGGTAAAACCTGCCTGTCTTGACCAGCTTCCAGACCGGGATAAAAATGTAACGTACAGTAAAACTGCTGTGGTGACCGTAACTCCAGGCCCTATACAAAGAACGTACAGTAAAATCCCTTTTAGTGGCCACCTTCCAGACTCGGATAAGAAGACATGCAGTAAGATCTGCTTTATTGACCACCATCTAGTTCTGTTTATTTTCGGATTTTTGACAATGAATTGTGGTTATGTTTGCAGAAATGAAACCTATATTGCAGTAGTAACAAAAAAGGAAAATGCTTATTGAGAATTCATGGCTGTAGTGGGGGAGACAGTTGTTTTGTTTAAAAAACAAGAAACTATATAGGTGTCGATTGAAGTAGTGTGATATAAGCCTGTGCTCTTATGTTTTGTTTGCACTGGCCGCTATATTTCGGTATATTTTCGCCAGATAACGAGGGGTCCTGTTTCTCCACTTCAAACTTTGTGTACTGTCTGCTTTTTCCGTCTGTGCTACCACGACAATGCTACTGGCGGCAGTCTTGCACGAGTGCGAGGTAGAATTAAAGAAAACATTGCTTTCTTTTACCTTACCGGTATGGGTGCGTCTTAGAACTGCAGCGTAACTTAACCCGAAAACTATGATAAAAATGAGAGATCATGTGATCGAGCTTTCATCGTCTGCTGTTATCCGACGGCAGGGAGCAATTAGATCAGACCTATATCCAGTCCACAGTACCAAAGTTTGACCGTTCATAACCCGGATCGGGATCCATGCGTGATAAGAATGCATTACGTTGCCTCAGATCTATTTCTATGGGCTGAGCTGAGGTTGATGGTCAGCTGAAGGTTTCAAGATTGTGCGGTCTGTTCCGCATTCTCTTGGCAGTAAAAGTCTGACTACATTTCCCTGTTTTGAACAAAGTTTCTGTTTTGATTTTATTTTTATGTTTTTATTTTTTCTCTTTTTGTCTGCTGTAATTGCATGGGTGCACTCTGGTCGTGGCCTATGTGTTCTTATTATCGCCAGTTTTAATTGTTTATTTTTGTTGAGTAGCAAAAGAAAACCTTTTGCGATAATCAGGACGCGACGAATATTTAAAGAAACCACTGTGCTTTCTGTCTTTCTTTTTTTTAGAAAATTCTTGAGTTTAATTTTAACCTGATTTTCAATTTAAAAAAAGACTTTCTGATGATTTTTAACTGTTTCTAGATTCGTTTCTGTAGTTGATTTCCGTAGGTAAGAACACTTTTGCGCTCAAGCTGATAACGTCATGTCAGGACAGGGCACCGAACTAACGGGGACACCCAATGCTCTGTTTCCCTTAACTTATGAAGTATTTACGAAGTATATTTTTTATTCCCCACAGGGGAGGAATGTATGCGATCGACCATGTGTCGGTCTGTCGGTCTGTCTTAAAAACTGCTGCAAGGATTTTAATGAAACTTGGTATGTAGCTTCTGTGGAAACAAACACAGATCGGTATTATAAATTGGCCACGTTCGTCCAAGGAAAATGCTCCAACTGGACTTGGGAAATTTCAGCTCTTGATTGACTATTGTATGAGCTTGTTAACACGATAACTTAAAAACTGCTGCAAGGATTTTAATGAAACTTGGTATGTAGCTTCTATGGGAACAAACACAGATCGGTATTGTAAATGAGCCAGGTTCGTCCAAGGAAAATGGACCAACTGGACTTGGAAAATTTCAGCTCTTGGTTGACTATTGATTTCCGTGTTTAACTGATGCGGGGGGGGGGGGGGGTGGCTGTGGGGAATATGTGGGCTCTGCACACTGCTGTAGTTTGTTTTAGCCCAGCGTTGATAGTCAAATGCACGAGTATTGTATATCTTAGCCATAGCCATTCACTGAATTTTGTTTTGGGTGAACTGATGTGGAAGTAGAATGTTTCCGCCAGAAACTTATTTTCTGGAAGAACCGTTTGCGAAAAAAAACCGCCACAAAAATGTTCCACACAATCTAGAAAAAGAGAGAGAAAAAGCTTATACAATCTGTATTTTGTTGCGTCCAAAGGAATTGCTATACCGTAAGAAACGAGGCTTCTGGTAATCTCATTGAGTAATATAGATAACATTGATATCTGTCGGTCATTTGAAATAAGATAAATATATGGCAGTGTATTTGCTTAAAACAAAGTAAGAAGGAAAGAAAGAAGAGAGGACAAAAGCTCAAGGCCAACAGAAGGCGCCTTGACATTTGTTTCGGAGAACACTTGCAGTGAAATGGCCATGATTTCTCCGCGCAACTACCTGCCAATTAATCGAGAAATGATGCCGAGATTGGACAAAAAGATGGGCCATTCTTACTCTTTAAATATATCAAAATTCTGTTTCCCAAAGAGATTGTGAGACATCACAGTATATGTGAGAGATCAACAGAGGGTGTGGGATCGGGTCTTGTCACGAATACGACAATGGTGTGTTCTATAAGTATGTTAAGTTCGCAGTGTGAAATCGGTGCTGCGGCGATCCGTGGCTGGGATCCCGATTGGAATCAGGATTGTCGTTTCTGTGATAGTCACAGTTTGAGGCAACAGAATGCTGTTGCAGTAACTGGAAAATGGAGCGCTTTTGAAGTTTTTTTTTTCGTTTTGTTTTGTTCTGTTTGGCAGGAGTGTTTGCACTCTCTACACTTAAGTTCATTCGCTACGCACTTAGCGGTTTATAGCGCGCACAGCACAGTGCCGCCCTGAAAACCTGCCCAGTAATAGAAGTAGTGAAGCTCCGAGAAGTCGATTATCCGATGCCGTGCAAAACATTCGTGCTTTGCAGTAACCCATATATATATATATATATATATATATATATATATATATATATATATATATATATATATATATATATATATATATATATATATATATTGATCAGTTTTGTTGATGCAAGTATCCAAGACAGTTGTTAGCAAATGTCAAGTTGTACGACTATCGAATCCTCTGCTGTGGCATCGAGCCCTTGAAGCACCTTTATTTCGATAATTGCACAGGTTTGTGAAGTGGACTTGGGGAGTTGCTATTTAAAGAAACACGATATTGACCTGTCAGGCATTTCTGTCACTCCTCCACGCTATTGATAGCCTTGGAGTGAGACCTTGACTTAAAGCGACGGCATTGTGAACATTTTTATAATCGTAAGCGAGAGATTGAATTTTCTTACATTTGCAATTTCATTTTCTATGAGTCTAAAAATAAACGCTGCGTAGAAAATTACACGCCCCAAAGAGACTGACGCCAGTGATTGAGTTTTGTGGCGTGTGTGGTAATTTTCGTGCTCACGAGCACAAAAGTAAAAGAAGAAAAAAAAAACTAAATGAACTTGCGAATTTATCTACGTTTAAATGCGAATCATACGACAGAAAGGAGCCAATAGAGATGTGAGTGACTTGGGGAGTGGAGAGTGTGTCGAGGGGAGGGGGGTGGAGGGGGGGGTGGAGCTGCGCTTTTAAACACCACGCCAGGCCGAGGAGATTTAACGGCGTTGTGAAAAAAGAGCGTTTTTTTTTCAATAGCACCATGAAACTTTGCTTCACACGTTCTTGATGGAAGTCTCAGTTTGCAGCTGCGTTGATAGGTAGTTCGCAAACCCTTAAAAACTTGAAATTACATTATACCTATTCGACCGTTTATTGCGTCGAGATTTTATGGCTGAGAATGAATCAGTTTCGTGTTTCTTGTAAAAATTTGCCACGAAGCAGTCAGTGCTGTGCTGTGTGTAAGCCAGTTCTAGAGTCACGCAATCATTTCTATAGGCAAAGGGGCATGTGGTGCGGAAAATGGTGCGTATCCTGCGTGACCGTATGGTGCAGGAAATGGTGTGCACCCGTGTGGTGCGGAAAATGGTGCGTACCCTGCGTGCCTGTGTGGTGCAGGAAATGGTGTGCACCCGTGTGGTGCGGAAAATGGTGCGTACCCTGCGTGCCTGTGTGGTGCAAAAAAAATGGTGCGCACCCGTGTGGTGCGGAAAATTGTGCGCACTCTAGGTGACCATGTGGTTGTAAAATGGTGTGTACCATGCATACCCGTGTGGTGTGGAAAATGGTGCGGATCCTGTGTGCCCATGTGGTGTGGAAAAGAGCTGGGCCATGAAGTGTTCGGCCACTGTGTACACAGTCTTCACCACGCGTGCAGTGATATGTGTAGCGCGCAGTGATATGTGTAGTGCGCAGTGATATGTGTAGTGCGCAGTGATATGTGTAGTGCGTAGTGATATATGTAGTCGTACCAGGCACTTAAATGCAAATAAACAACAGCCGTGGTTTAGGTTTGTGCATAGAACACGATGGGCTTCTTCTTTTTGCTGGGGAAGCATCCGGGGTTGTGGAGAAATGGCAGTAGATACTCGTTTATTTTCCCATGGAGAAGTCCTTTTCCCACTTGAAATCGTGCAGGGTGTGATTTTGGTCCATTCCAAGTGGAAAGAATTAACGAATATATGCAACAATTAAGCAATTACCAGCAATTAATATTTCTAATTTTTACTCCTACAAGGCGTCCCTGATAAAACATTGCTTATGAATAACTGAGAGGAATGGACAAACTCAAGCGACTTCATTTGCGGCAATTTAACGGAAATGGCTCATTGTTTGTACTTGCACTCCCCCCCCCCCCCACCCCCACCCCTTCTGCTTACTCTGGCGAATCACATGACGGCAGCTACGAGACCGTTATTCAGGCCTACATACAAATCCCAAACTGAAATGTTATTACGGTGCCGTGAAACTGGTAGTTATTCAAGGGACATAAACATGGACTGCGTCATTATCTTGTTATTATTACATTTATTTTATTGAATTGAAATGCGCATTCTGATTTCTGTTATGAAGGATACTTATTGAGTGTTTCCGTGACTGGGTTTCTTAAAAATTCAGTTACATGGTATATTTGTAGGTTTTGCAGTTTAAAATAATGGCATGTTACACATTCTCTTCTGAGAACAGGAAAAAAACACGAAACGTCCTCAGTTGACATACAGCCTGCCAATAATTACATGTCTTCGATTAGGTGACTGGGGGGAGAGGGGGGTGGGGGGGGGGGGCTGGTGGGGCAGGGGGTGCCTAATGTTTTGTGTGCTATCACCGTGCGTGCGTACAAAAATGGCCACATATGGTTGCCTTGTATTTTAGGGTTTTGAAAAATTTGGCAACCTAGCGTGATTGTAAATTTTACGGACGAATATCTCCTGGTGTCGCACGAAGGAACTGAGAGCAGTAAGACGGCCTTAGAATATAACAAACATTCACACGTGGTAGAAACCAGTGCTCACATTATGGTGTAGGTGTTTCCCTTAAAAACACGATCAGGAAACTACGATTTTGGAAACAATTGATTTCCAGGTGGACCGGTAGTATGAGGTATAAGCTGGGTACAATGTCCGCGGACATTCAGTTAAATTTTGTGAAGGAAATATGGGCTTTTAGACGATTCCAACTCTCAGTTTAGGGACAGATAAGAGTCTTTCTTGTTTGGTCCATGGATATCATCATTGCAGCACTGCAGAGTTGTTCAGTCTTCGCTGAGCACTTGGTCATTTTGTGAACAAATGTCAAGTTCGTATTCTGCCAACGTTTGTGCGCAACAGCCAACCTCTATGGTGGTTCTTTCGATTGTTTGCATAACAAATAGCTCTCTGTAGAGGTTATCTGCTTTACAACAACGGTTCCACCAAATATAGCATTGACATTAAATTTTAAGTTCACTGTTACCTTGTGTGTAAATCGAATTGACCAAAAGATATATTTGCCTTGCGTTTGTACCTTATTAATGCCGTAAAGCAGCCTTATGGTTAGTATATGTGTTTGCTGTCTGGAAGCAACTTCAGTATATTGATCACGTGTCCAAGCACTTGATGAGCATATTGTGACCACATGTTAGCATTGAACCTCAGCACGTGGCTAGTATGTGGTTGTACCATACATAGAGTGGCATATAATAGAATAAAGCAAACCCCGTGTTTACCACATATGGTCGAAACAATCTAAACAATTTTATAAGTATCACCAAGTGGGCAGACCCGCTTTCTGTAATCCCCTGCTCCAGGCAAACTGGTGGGGAAGGGGGCTGGGAAGGGGTGGAGGTAGAAACTGAGAAAAAAAAACAAAAACTACCATGCTGGGCACGTGGTGTGAAATGCGTAAGGTGTGGCGAGGCCCAGGGAACCCCTGCGTCATAAACGCTATCAAGGCATTACGATGGTCTATATTTGGAAAAAAACTGAATAACAGTAATACCACTCTCCGCCTTTATCACACTTTGCTGTCTGCGTATCGCTGTAATTATTTTCTTCTTTTCACTGTGACACTTCCGTACTTCCACTCTGCGGGATATTAAGGGGGAGGGGGGAAGGAGGGGGGGGGGGGATGGGGTGTCAAGATGCCAAATGCAACTTATTTTGCTTTCCGCGGTAAATTGTTTTCTTTTCTTTTTTCAAGTACAATGCCACACTATGAAGGAGATTTTTTAGACTAAGCCGGACATTTGAAAAGAATTTTAAATTACATTGTTTCACCGTTTCTGCCATTCGGTTCTAAAAGCACAAACTGTGCTCCATAAAGTCAGGGTTTTATCAATTTTCTGGGACACTTGAGATGTTTGGTGTGTTGTGTGAACGTAGCGAAAGATTGCTTATTTCAGAGGCGATCGCAGCAACGCAAATTCACTTTGTTGTCACGAGGGGTGAGTTCTTTTTTTTAGCCCAAGGTGATTGCTGGTTGCTTTATATTGTCTCTACTCCTCCGTTGTTTACCGCAGTCCGATCTTATACAATAACTGTTAAAACCTATATTTTAGGGGTTAACAAACAGTATATTTTTTTAGGGGTTAACACGGTAAGATATCTACGTATATTCAGCCTTCGCGCAGAGTTTGGAAAATCTCCACATTCCATTGATAATTATTTCGAAAAATTGCGCATCTTTTAATCTGTATACCGGAAAAAAATGCGGACGTCTCGCAAAACTGCGCAAACAATTTGCTTAAATTGCACAGGACTAGATGTAACCTATAGATCATCTGAGGAATTTGAGGCAGTTTAATGCTTTTCATTCTCAACTGTTTGCGGAAAGCGCGGCTGACATGATTCTCGCGTGTTTCTGCTGTCAGTAGTTTAGGGGTAGTCGTGCTTTAAATTAGAATTTTTTTAAAGGGATGGCCAGAAGACTCATTGGTGCTAATTTTGAATTCCGTGGTGGTTAATAATCTCGTGCAGTCGTTTAGCTGAGGCAACTTGAGCGAAAGCCAATCCCCTGCTCTCCACTCCTGGCCAGTTTCGAACCAGGGACCTTGGGATTACAGGACCAACGCTCTACCGACTGAGCTAACCGTCACCAAATTAGAATTGATTTTGCCAGAAACTGTAGAGTTTAAACAGAGGCTTGTCTTGACGCTTCAGGCGGAGTTTCTTCCGCGCGTCCACGTTCTCTTGGCGCGTTTATTAGCCAGCTGACATCTTTGGTAGGGCTCGTTCCGTATCACCAGTTTGCGTTTACCGTATGCGCCTTTTCTCGACTTGAATTCAGACTTTTTCATGTGTTTCCGTGATTTGAAAATCTTGTGAATATGTGCTGTAGTACAATGTTACAACTAAATTGTGATACCGTCAAAACTTGTCAAAATGTTGGCTGCTAAAAATTGGTGTGACCGAGATTCTGTCAGACGATAGTTTCTGCGAGTTTCGTACGATTACTTCCCACTTGGACTACGTCCCAGTTGGTCTACAATTTCACGTTCCCAGTGGGACTACGTCCCAGTTGGTCTACAATTTCACGTTCCCAGTGGGACTACGTCCCAGTTGGACTACGATTTTTTATTTCCACTTAGGTTATAATTTTTATTCCAACTTTTGTTAAAACAAAATTATATACTTTATTCGTTTTATTTCTAAAAATCGACATATGAAACCTACGACTAAAATTCACTTTATTTTGCAGTAAAAGCGCCATATTTGTTGTTCTTTAGATTTTTTGTTATTCTGTATATAGCGAATGAAATCAGATAAAGCTGGGTATCGTCGTACGATTCGCTGCGTAGATTCCAACACAGACAAAAGTAACGTGGAATTAGCGGAAGCGGTAGATAACCAAGGGCCATACATTTGCGCAAACACTTGGCTAGGCGCTGTGACCTTTTGTAAGCGGTAGCCAGGCCCAGGTCCTGTATATTTCGCCACAAACTTTGGCAGAAATGAAAGTAACAGGCGCGGACCATAGTGCGAGGTAACTCTGTTTGAATTGCAGATATCAAAATCGCATATGATACGATTTGGCATGAAACGACGCCCAGTGACTTGTCAGACTCTGTGAACGAACGTGATTTAAACACTCACGGTAATGTCCGATCGTTTTACCGGTTCTGAGACACATGGCGAATGGCACCACGTGACTATGCAGCAATCCATGAATACTGATAAACTGGTAGTGTGGCTGTGGGCACGATTTGCAAGTACCTTCAATAAAGACGGTCTTACATCGCGCAAATCGTCGCAGGTTTGTTTCTGTAGTTTGCTTCTCCAGTCGTTATCGTGATGACTAAGAAATTCATCGCCAGACCGCGTGCGCCCCCACTCGCCCTCGACGTTAATATCTCAGAGCGTTTCGTCAGCTGCATCGGTATGTGTGATAACGTCGGTATAAATGCGACGAATCGGTTTGGTTGGGTCGCCACGAAACTCGTCGGCGATTTGTTGTTGCACAGCTCGTGCAGTAATGTCAGCATTCTCTTCCTCATGGTTCTATGGTGTCACCTGTAATCACAAATTATAAACACTCTTTATTAATTTAATAATCACTTCTTTTTTTTATTAATTTAATTACTTTTTTAAAATTATTTACTTTTTTTTATTAATTTAATTACCTATTAGTTTAATTACCTATTTATACCTGTAATTACTTATTTTTTTTAACTTAAATTGTTTTTTAATCAATTTGAGTACTTTAACTATATTTAACACTTGACAAGCCTTTGGCTTGCAAGAGTTATATGAATTTGTGCGAGCAAAATTCGTCTTTTTTTTTTCTTCTTGACACTTTTTCCGATTTTTTGTGTCTTCTTCTTCTCTGACACTATGGGCACTACGACCATGAAACTTGGGACTTATGAAGAGCTTGATCTGAACATGTGCATGTCACTCTTTATTTTCGTCTTTGATTTCGTTTTCTTTGTCAAAACGCCATGTGAAAAGAGTGTATTTTTGCAAGTAAATGCGTGGCATTTAACCCACATCACACACAGTTGCTCAGTGAGCTTTGTGCGAGCTCTCACTGCGTAAATACACGGCGTATGCTAGATAAGTTAATAAAACCTTAAGTCAACAGAAACCAAACACTACTCGGCTTATAAGACGTATTCAAGCTGTGTTGTTTGCAATATATTATTCAAGAAATAACCCATTGAAGGAAGTTTTTGTGCGTTTTAATTTTTGTCAAGTGTTTAACATTTCGCTAGCGAAGTGAGGTTCTAGTTTGTACATTTCTTTGTATATATTTTTTCGATAATTCCGCTATATTATTTTGGGTGTATTATTTTTTTATTTCCTTCGTTGACACAATGTGTGACTAAAAATATCCTTACGTTTAGAACTGTAATTTAATGTATTTTATAGTACATGTTGTACTCTGGGGATGATCCAATGAGCAAATAAAATTGATCCCGTTATCCCCTGAGGCGATTGGCCGAAAATATTCTCAGGAATCGATTGGTCAGAAATAATATATTGCAACCAATGTATTGAAAATTACATTGTAATTACTAATTGCAATTGGCAATTAAAGCTTTGAAATTAAATTAAAGGTGGGTGAACATTAAATCAAGGGGTCTTTTAAAATAACTTCTGAAGTTTGTAACATACATCTATACTTTGTAAAATTAACGTTATGTTGTTTCTTGAACCAGGCTGAAAAATCGTAGTCAATTGGGAATAAAAAATCGTCGTCCAACTGGGACGTAGTCCAACTGGGAACGCAAAAATAAAAATCGTAGTCCAACTGGGAAGTTACCGTGAAATACCACTAAAGTACAGTGTATATACAATATACAGTATCTTAAACGCAGCATTCAACATCTGGCACTTTTTTCAACCAGCACATAACTTCATCTCCTGATTTCTTTTATTTACTTTAAAATATTCCAATAAATTAGTCGCCACGCGGGCGACCACCTGCAAAAAGTTGGTCTCCCGTACCGACACTTGGTTCCCCGTGCCGACACTTGGTCTCCCGTGCCGACACTTGGTCGCTGGTGCCGACACTTGGTCGTTCGTGTCGACACTTGATCTCCCGTGCCGACACTTGGTCGCCCTTGCCTTCACTTGGTTGCCCCGGACCAGCTCAGAATCTCAACCCCTGATGCGTATTTTATGGTTGACCGCTCAGCATTTGAGAATGGTGTGGCGATTCCTCAAAAATGATAGAATACTTCAGTATAACTGATAGTGAACTAGAACGTCAGTGGATACGACCTCAGGTTGACATTATTTCCCTTGGGATGTGAAAACATAAATATAACAGAAAATAAATCAATTGCATGGATTAGGTGACAAATTGATGACAAAATTTACTGACATTTGATTTACCCATCGATCAAAATGATACTTCATTCAGGAACTAGAGAATTTGTGAACCTCGTAATTACATGATAGAGAACAGAATTTTGATGCATGCGTGTTTTCTCGCGTTTACTTTACCATAAAGAATTTGAAATCAGTGGATGTTTTTCCCGAAATCATCCATCGGCGATGAATTGCCCTTGGAAAAAAATCACTCTATTGCTGACATTAACCAAAGCATCGATCAGTAAATTAAATACAACTTGGGATAGCGCCGAGGTTGAATATTATTCATGTTTTATGGATATTCAGATGTACCGCGAGTTTCCGAAAAGAATCCTTGGGCTTCTAAACGGAAACTTCACATTTTGAGACTCTCATATAAAAACCAAATAGAGGACATGGGGGCTTCAGTTCGGAAATTGTTTCCAAATATAACCTCCGGGGCATCTGTTATTACTGGACAGAATTCCGCTAGATACCGGAATAGACACACTTGCAGAAACCAATGAAGAAAAATATTTATATTAAATTATTACTAAGAAGCTCAAAGTCACGCAGTACCAATTCTTTGTCGTCGCTTTGGCCCAAAGGGTTAAAAATGAGCTCAAAGTAACTCTGTCTCTAACCATTTCCGAGAGAACGGTCCACTTCCGGTTTTTGACCTTGACGGCGACCGAGAAAGTCAAGGTCAGCGAGATATTAATTAACGACACATAGGGTCACGTTACCTTTGACCTTGACCCTCAAGGTCAAGATTCGGGGTGCGGTTTATATGTTCAAACTGGGATTTGAGCACTTTTTATGGCCACTTTTCGTGATTAAAAGGCGTATTGAAAATTATTTTGACCTCATTTTGACCTTAACCTTTTTCGTTAACGTCAAAAATATTTACGAGTTCACCGAGACGATGATCGTCTATAAGTGTACTTCCATTTTGTGAAAAAAATAATTCTGACCTCAATTTAACCTTGACCTTTGAGACCAAAAAAAAATTGCGGATTCACCAAATTTCATCTCCCGGTGTCAAAAACTGTAGGAGGTGTTTTCTAGAAATCATCCAAACAGAGAAAAAAAGAAAAAGGGGGTGTCAGAAACTGCTAGAAAAACTACAAACTTATGCCCAGTTGCTAAAGAAGTTTGCAAGTGGGAATAAGAAATCTCTGGAAAAAGTGCCCCATGTAACAAAAAACAGTGAAAGCATAGTCTACAGTCGACTCGACTCTGCTTTCTTAATCTGTTCATTCACAAACAAGCTAAGTCTTATTTGTAACACCGAGGGGCCGTGGCTGCGAGTCGAGTTATACTCCGGAGTTGCCGGGTGGCAGACTGAAGGAGGCGGGAGTAAGGGGGTTGCTTTGTGCAGACTGAAGGAGGTGGGAGTAGAGGGTTGCTTTGTGCAGACTGAAGGAGGCGGGAGTGGGGAGGGGGGGGGTTACTTTGTGCAGACTGAAGGAGGCGGGAGTAGGGGGTGTGCTTTGTGCAGACCGAAGGAGGCGGGAGTAGGGGGTTGCTTTGTGCAGACTGAAGGAGGTGGGAGTAAGGGGGTTGCTGTGTGCAGACAGAAGGAGGTGGGAGTAGGGGGTTGCTTTGTGCAGACTGAAGGAGGTGGGAGTAGGGGGTTTGCTTTGTGCAGACCGAAGGAGGCGGGAGTAGGGGGTTTGCTTTGTGCAGACCGAAGGAGGTGGGAGTACGGGGGTTTGCTTTGTTCATACTGAAGGAGGTGGGAGTAGGGGGTTGCTTTGTGCAGACTGAAGGAGGCTTAAGTAGGGGGTTTGCTTTGTGCAGACCGAAGGAGGCGGGAGTAGGGGGTTTGCTTTGTGCAGACCGAAGGAGGCGGGAGTAGGGGGTTGCTTTGTGCAGACTGAAGGAGGCTTGAGTAGGGGGTTTGCTTTGTGCAGACCGAAGGAGGCGGGAGTAGGGGGGTTGCTTTGTGCAGACCGAAGGAGGCGGGAGTAGGGGGTTGCTTTGTGCAGACTGAAGGAGGTGGGAGTAAGGGGGTTGCTGTGTGCAGACAGAAGGAGGTGGGAGTAGGGGGTTGCTTTGTGCAGACTGAAGGAGGTGGGAGTAGGGGGTTTGCTTTGTGCAGACCGAAGGAGGCGGGAGTAGGGGGTTTGCTTTGTGCAGACCGAAGGAGGTGGGAGTACGGGGGTTTGCTTTGTTCATACTGAAGGAGGTGGGAGTAGGGGGTTGCTTTGTGCAGACTGAAGGAGCCTCGAGTAGGGGGTTTGCTGTGTGCAGACCGAAGGAGGTGGGAGTACGGGGGTTTGCTTTGTGCAGACCGAAGGAGGCGGGAGTAGGGGGTTGCTTTGTGCAGACTGAAGGAGGCGGGAATAGGGAGGTTGCTTTGTGCAGACTGAAGGAGGTGGGAGAAGGGGGTTGCTTTGTGCAGACTGGAGGAGGCGGGAGTAGGGGAGGGGGTTGCTGTGTGCACACTCGAGGAGGCGGGAGTAAGGGGGTTGCTGTGTGCAGACTGAAGGAGGCGGGAGTAAGGGGGTTGCTGTGTTCACACTAAAGGAGGCAGGAGTAAGGGGGTTGCCTTGTGCAGACTGAAGGAGGCGGGAGAAGGGGGTTGCTTTGTGCAGACTGGAGGAGGCGGGAGTAGGGGAGGGGGTTGCTGTGTGCACACTCGAGGAGGCGGGAGTAAGGGGGTTGCTGTGTGCAGACTGAAGGAGGCGGGAGTAAGGGGGTTGCTGTGTTCACACTAAAGGAGGCAGGAGTAAGGGGGTTGCTTTGTGCAGACTGGAGGAGGCGGGAGTAGGGGAGGGGGTTGCTGTGTGCAGACTGAAGGAGGCGGGAGTAAGGGGGTTGCTGTGTGCAGACTGGAGGAGGCGGGAGTAAGGGGGTTGCTGTGTGCAGAATGAAGGAGGCGGGAGTAAGGGGGTTGCTGTGTGCAGACTGGAGGAGGTGGGAGTAAGGGGGTTGCTGTGTGCAGACTGGAGGAGGCGGGGGTAGGGGGTTTGCCTTGTGCAGGCAGAAGGATCAACCGTATCAGTAGTAAGAGTATATACTCAGGGGGTACTCAAGACAAGAGATCGAACAGAGGGGGCTTTTATTCGGAAACCATTTTTAGTGTGACCATTTTAAAACCAAATAGAAGCCCCGGGGGGGGGGGGGGGCTGCTTTTCGAAAACTCCCGGTATGTTTATTGCGAAAGCGCTGTGTTACTGAATGTTAGAAAAACGAATCCACGTCAAAACGTCCAGCGACAGGAGGTCCAAATAAGGCACTCCGATAAAAGGTCCAGGTTTGCAATATTTTCTAAATAAGAATTATTCCCGTTCGATTTCCTTTAAAGATTATAGAGTTTTATTACTGGAAATAAGTAGATATTAATTGAAGTTGAAAGCTCTACATCATGTCAGGATTAGTAGAGTTTAAAAGCCCTACATCATCACAGTATGCTTGGTGTACAATTACTTATGAGTCATTGCAATTGATCGGGCGCTTCAAATGCCGATGTAGTGCGTTGTATTGTAGTTATATACAGGTGTGCTGTGTTGTAATTAGACATGGGTGATTAGGTTACACCCACCCCTCTATCTGGATTCTAATCCGCGCCATTAAGCAGGACGATTTTGCGCTGTTCGAACCATGGCCGGTGCGGACAGCCCCTTAAAAAGCGTACGCGTCTGGAGTACAGAAGACTACAACAGCATCTAAAAACCCTGTGCCAAGACCGCGCCTCCCCGAAAGACTGTGGAAGAGTTTTTACCTGGAGTTGGACATAACATAAGATGGAAGCCTGTAAACCGTGAAAATCAAGAAGGGGATGAATAGACAATGACAGTCATTGGAAAATATGCTATAAAAAATGAACTAGAATTGTGATAGATAGTAATTAAGGTTTTTAAAAGTCAACAGCCTAAAAGTTGTTCTTGTTTGTTGTGTTAGAATAGTGATCGAACTTTCTGTTCATTCGAGGTATTGCACGTTTTAAAGTAATGTAATGTGACATGTTGATATGTAAATTGTTAGACATTTTTTCAACATAATAAATTTCTTTTACAAGATAAAAGTTTATTCGATCTTAGTTATTAAGTTGCCCCAAAATTTACATTTGGACGTTTTGTCGCTGGACCTTTTTTGGACCTTCTGTTGCTACACATTCTGTCCTGGGCCTTCTGTCCTGGACCTTCTGTCGTGGATCTTCTGCCACTGGGCATTATTTCGTGGACCTTCTGCCGCTCGACCTTGTGTCGTGGACCTTCTGCCGTTGGACCTTCTGTCGTGGACCTTCTGCCACTGGACCTTATGTCGGGATACCTAGAAAAACAATTGGTATGAATCATTTGAAGATAGACAACAGTTTTTTTTACGAATTCTTAATGAAGAGCTCAAAACTTTCAAAAACAAAATTCAGATTTAAATAAAGTCCATATGAAAAAGAGACAGAGACACTAAAGTGGAGTCGCTTGAAAATACACCCACATCAAAGGCTAAAGGAGGGGGATATGTATGAATCGCACGAATTATGCTGTGCGGGATACACGATACTCCGGGTCGACCGTACTGATCGACCAGGGGGTGGGGTTGCTGTTCTTTGCAATGAGCAGTATAAACCCTTATTGACTAGCACTAATCAACAGTCTACCTTCGAACATGTAATGATATCCCTATCCACGCCTCCACACTACCTGCGCTTGGTTGCCGTTCATCGTCCGCCATCGACATCTCTATCTTTGTTCTTGGAGGAGTTTACTGCTTTTTTTGGAGGACATCACGCTAGTGGTTTCACCAATTATTTTTGTCGGAGATTTTAACATTCACTGGGACACTAACAGAAACAGCTGTACGCAGAAGTTTAGCGATCTGTTAAGTGCGTTTGGATTACAACAGCACGTAGATAAACCCACGCATGTTAAAGGTCATACAGTTGATCTTTTCATCATCCGGAATCGGGACGAGCTTAACATAAACAACATTAAAATAAGTGCACTTATTTCAGATCATTTCCTGATTAGTTGCGAGGTATCAATGCCCATTCCGGACCATCAGAGAAGGGAGATATCATACTGCAAACCAGATACCATTGATATCGACTCATTTAAGCTTGACCTGTCTTTGACTAATATAATGACGAATTACCAAAACATGACCGTGGACGAGCCGTCGTTGTCATATAACGACGATCTTAAACAACTTTTAGACAAGCATGCACCGATTGTAAAACGTCTCGCTAGGATAGAGAAACGGGAACCATGGTACAATGAAACTGTACTACAGGCAAAACGCAATCTCGGGTGAAGGAACTTCGGTACCGTAAAACCGGTAACATGAGTGACTACTGGTGGTGCCGTCGCAGCAGAAATGAATGGAAAAACATATCCAGGGTTGAAAAATCCAAATATTACCAAAATGTGATAGTGGAGAAAAAAGGCAACTCTCGTGAACTTTACTGCTGTATTAATCAGGCCATGAAAAGAAAACAGGTTAACCCACTGCCCGAGCACAAATCCGCGTCTGCACTCGCTCAACAATTCAGTGAGTTTTTTACAGCTAAGGTTGATCGCATACGAGCTTCCTTTACTGTGGACATAGCAGGTGCCTTCGAATTCGATTCAGCCGTAGCTGCTCCGCCAATGCAAAACTACGACGAACTTACGACAGATGGGGTAAAAGCGCTTTTATTAAAATCTGGAGATAAATACTGCGAACTCGATTCATTGCCTACACAACTAATTAAACGTTGTGTAGATGGTCTCACACCAGTTGTTACGAGAATAGTCAATCTGTCTCTGCAGTCTGGATACGTGCCACCTATTTATAAGAAGGCAATTGTGAAGCCTCTGCTTAAGAAACCGTCATCGGATCGGGTGCTTAAAAACTACAGACCCGTGTCGAATTTACCCTACATAAGCAAGGTGATTGGGGATGCAGTAGGGCTTCAAATAACTGAACACTTAGACACAAATTCCTTAAGCGAAAAATTCTAATCGGAGTATCGAGCAAGACACAGCACCGAAACTGCTCTTATTTCTGTGTTCAATAGTATCTATATGGCCTTGGATAGCAATGAGATTGTACTTATGTCCTTACTAGACCTTTAAGCGGCATTTGATACTGTGGACCATAAGATTTTACTTCACAGACTAGAACATACCCTAAAGATTCAGGGTGTCGCCTTGGAATGGTTTGAATCTTACCTGTCTGGTCGTAGTATGGAAGTCAAAGTCGCCTCCCAATATTCCGAGCCAGTGAGTCTTAACTGTTCGGTTCCACAGGGAAGCAAACTTGGCCCTAGACTTTATAGTGACTATATTGCCTCTTGGCCAACTTGTCAGATTTTTATTGCTTATATTTCATTGCTACGCGGATAACACCCAACTCCTGAAAATTTCATCACTCATACGCGAACACCAACTCAGCGCCAGGCAACTTTTAGAGACATCCATAACATCTATACAAAAATTGATGTTTCGAAATAAGCTAAAATTGAATCCTGAAAAAACTGAGTTTTTAGTTTTGTCAAGCACCCGTAACCAAAACAAAATTGTGACCGACGCCCTTTATCTGGAAAACGAAAGTATTAAAAGATCGGATGTGGTAAAAAACTTAGGCGTATTAATGGACTCCACTTTAAGTATGGACCTCATGTAAATGACACTCGCAAGAGTTGTTATTATTATTTGTCTTGGATACGCAGGGTCAGACGATAACTCACCATCAAGACCGCAAAGCTGATAGTCCACGCGTTAGTAATATCTAGGCTTGATTCTTGCAACAGTCTGATAACAGCACTTCCTAAATACCTGTTGCATGAGTTACAAATGGTAATGAATGACGCTGCCCGTGTTGTAGTGAATCAGAGACGTGACTCAAGTGTGAGTTTCATGAACATCCTCCAGAATTTGCATTGGTTACCCATCAAGGAAAGGGCTGATTTCAAAGTGCTAGCACTTGTTTTTAAATAGCGACATGGCATGGCACCCGATTATATATCGGATTTGCTGATGTGGTATCAACCAGCTCGCAACCTGCGTTCTACAGACCAGCGCCTACTCAGCGCCGGAGAACACTTAACAGATATGGGGATAAAGCTTTTTCCACCATCGCCACCAAACTGTGGAATAAGTTGCCACTGCATATTAGGAGTTGCTCGACCTTGAGAGAGTTTAAGCGTACCCTCAAAACGCATCTTTAAATGTTATATTAATTTCTGGTGGAAATTAATATAACATTTACCTCATGCTGTATGTCAGTATTACAATGGGTCTATATTCATCTTTGTCAGTGTTATGTATTTAAAGCTATTTCAAATTGCACCTTTAGTATTTTCATTATTACATTGTGTCTGTGTCCATCTCTGTCAGTATTATGTATTTAAAGCTATTTTAAATTTGTACCTTTAGTATTGGCAGCATTACAGTGTGTCTGTGTTCATCTTTGTTAGTATTTATATTTAACCTATTTTAAATTTGCTCCTAGTCAGTATTAGTATTGTAGATTTACTTTCTTTATGCCGTTTTTTTTCTTTTATGTCGTTTTAACCTTATTGTGCGCTCAGTTGCAAGTTCTTAATGGGCGCAATATAAAAGACTCTAATAATAATAATAATAATAGTAATTATAATAATAATAATAATAATAACACTTATGCATATAAAATATGGTTGCGTTATTACAGCCGAGGTTGAAGTGAAGAAAAGGTTACATTATGCAGTCATTATTTTTTCATATTAAGTAGATAAGTGCAATTTCAGTTCATTGTAAAGACTGTTCAGTAAGTTGTATGTTAACAGTGATTATTCCAGGGCCGGGCATTGGTGAGAACCCCACCCCCACCCTTTTTGTAAAATATGACCCCATTTTTGGGCATCAGGGGACAAAATGGCCCGATACTTTTTCTAAAATCTCCGTTTTTTTCCTAGACTGGGGACAATTTAAAAAAAAATCTCCAATTTGCAACAATTTAAATCAGTATTTTTCAGTTTATTTTGAAATTATTTTTAACTTGTAGCATAATAAAGAGTTGTATTGTTTTGAAAACACCGTATCTTTAACTTACGTATGTGTATTTTTGTTCTGTAGTTAACTAGAAACCTCACATATTAATAAGGAACCAAAATAAAGCCCCCCTTGCTCCTAAAACCTCCATAAAAAGATTGGAAGGGCAGTCAAATGACCCCCATTTTTTCATCCTAGAATAATCACTGTGTCAATTATGAGTTCATCTTATACGTTCTAAATGTAGCCTATTCTGCATCGTCTATAGTAATCTGCGTTCTGTAAGTCAACATGTCATATTTATGTCTGAGGTAATCTGCTTTCTGTGAGTCAACATGTCACATTTATGTCTATGGTGATCGGCGTTCTCTGAGGTAACATGTCTCATTTATTCCCCACAAGTAGAAACTGTGGGGAATATTTGCGATCGACCGCGTGTCGGTCTGGCGGTCTGTCATCAACAGCTTGTTAACACGATAACTTAAAAACTGCTGCAAGGATTTCAATGAAACTTGATATGTAGCTTCTGTGGAAACAAACACAGATCGGAATTGTGATTGGGCCAGGTTTGTCCAAGGAAAATGGTCCAGCTTGACTAGAAAATTTCAGCTCTTGATTGAATGTTGTGTGAGCTTGTTAACACGATAACTTAAAAACTGCTGCAAGGATTTTAATGAAACTTGGTATGTCGCTTCAACGGGAACAAACACAGATCGGTATTGTAAATGGGCCAGGTTTGTCCAAGGAAATGGAACAGCTGGATATCTCAAGAACAACTGGAAGGATTTTAGTGAAACTTGGTGTGTAGCTTCTGTGGGCACTAACAAGGATCGGTATGGTAAATGGGTTACGTTGGCCCAAGAAAAACGAACCAAATGGACTTTAAAAATTTACCAAATTCTTAATATTATGCAGCATCGGAATGAGTTTGTTAACACGATATCTCAAGAACAACTGCAGGAATTTTAATGAAACTTGGCGTGTAGCTTCTATGCACACTAACAAGGATCGGTATTGTAAATGAATTAGGTTGGTCCAAGGAAAATGAACCATATAGACTTTGAAATTTATCAAATCCTGGAAATTATTCAGCATCTTAATGAATTTGTTAACACGATATCTCAAGAACAATTGCAGGGATTTTAATGAATCTTGGTATGCATCTTCTATGGGAACAAACACAGATCGTTATTGTAAATAGGCCAGGTTCGTTCAAGGAAAATGCACCAACTGGACTTGAAAAATTTCATCTCTTGATTGACTATTGATGGCCGTGTTTAACTGACGGGGGGCCTGTGGGGAATATGTGGACGTTTTGTGAGTCAACATGTCACAATTCTGTCTCTGTTGATCGGCGTTGTGTGAGTCAACATGTCACAGTTCTGTCTGTAGTAATCTGCGTTCTGTGAGTCAACATCTCACATTTATGTCTGTAGTAATCTTCGTTCTGTGAGCTAACATGTCACAATTATGTCTGTAGTAACGTGCCTTTTGTAAATCAACATGTCAGTTATGTCTGTAGTAATCTGTGTTCTGTGAGTCAACATGTCATATTTATGTCTCTAGTGATCTGCATTATAAGTCAACATGTCACATTTCTGTCTGTAGTAATCTTCGTTCTGTGAGCTAACATGTCGCATTTATGTCTAGTGATCTGCGTTGCGTGAGTCAACATGTCACATTTATGTCTGTAGTAATCAGCGGTTTGTGAGTCAACATGGCACATTTCTGTCTGTAGTAATCTGAGTTCTATGAGTCAACATGTCACATTTATGCCTAATAATCTGCGTTTTGAGTCAACATGTGACATTTTTGTCTCATAATCTGCGTTCTGTGAGTCAACATGTCACATTTCTGTCTAATAATCTGCGATGGGAGAGTCAACATGTGACATTTATGTGTAATAATCTACGTTGTAAGTCAACATGTTACATTTATGTCTGTAGTAATCTGCGTTGTGTGAGTCAACAGGTCACAGTTATGTCTGTAGTAATCTGTGTTCTGTAAGTAGGCATGCCACAGTTATGTTTAGAAACCTGCATTTTGTGAGTCAACATGTCAAATTTATGTCTGTAGTAATATAATTCCAATAGAATTTCTCGGTTCCAGCCTTTTCAACCTAACGAAATTTTCTATAAATAGAAAACATTTCGAAGGTGAGAAAAAGGTCATGCAATAAATTTTATGCACCAGTTGCCTCTTTTTTGCGTGTTTTTTTTTGTGTATGTGTCATGCAACTCAGTTTTATTTTTAGTAACGATGCGGTGACAAATTTGTCCAGTAATGTCTGACTTTTTGGGCTCAACCTGTGCAATGTAGTGTGATTTAGTACCATTAAAATTCCTTCTATGGTGTGGTGAGGAAGACTGAAAAAAAAAGAGAAAAACTCCTTTATCTTTCATGTTGTATTATGTTATTGCACAATCCGATTACATAATATCTTTTCTCTTACACTTTCAATCAAAATACAATATAGCATTACATAAGTTATGATCTCTTTAATACAAAGTAAACTATATGCAGTGTGATGAATGTTTGTGTATTTTTTGACACTTCATTTTTTTTTAATTTTTATGCGATATTGTAACATTGTAAAGTTTCAAAGAACATCATGAAAATATATACGTCTTTTAGGAAAATTCAAGTTCAATATTTATTGTAATACCCTGCTACCTGTTTGAAAATACAAATTAATAAACGATAAAACAAAACGCCTTAGGTAAAAAACAGGAATTGTAAAGGGAATTTGATACATTACTTGCTAAGGTAAATGTACTTTACGCTTCTTTTAGCAAGAGGGTAGTTATTAGGGAAACTTAATAAAAATATTAATAACAATAATAACAATAATAATAACAATAATAATGAGAGCTACCCAAGAAAAATTAAATTATAAATATAGGTACACCTGTTGTGTGTATGGTTTTTTATTTGATTTTCTCCGTACATGTTTAGTTTAAGATGCCTTAATTATTCACTGTTCTAAGTACTTTTGTTGTCTCTCACAATCAACGGGATTGTGACGTGTACAAAAATAGCCTGAGCACATCAGTCAGCCAAAAGCAGGAAAAAAATATATTCTCAAATAAAATTCTGAAATTTGAAAAGGAGATAAATGATTTGGCGCTGTGGTGGCTTAGTGTGCTGGGCTGGTTATGGGATGACATATATGCACTGCCAAGAGTTAAATTTAGAAAACACAAAAAGAGAGGTTAACCGAGTTTTCACAATATATTGTCTAAAACAGTTCAATGTATTATGTTGCGTAACTTGCAGATGTCTTTAAAAGCAAATAAATAAATAAAAAATCAACAGCTTTTTCGTCACCTCGGAACAGTGATGTTAAAACTGCAGGCTAAAGGCACTGATCTCGTTACTGATGCTCTTAATACATGTCAAGTTGTCTGGGTCATACAAGAATGGCCTGTTAAAAATGGATATTTTTTAAAGATCTTTTTTAAATGTTCCAATCAAAAATGTATATTTTTATCTGTGGCAAATTAAGCAGGTGACCTTCTGGTTTGTGGTGATATATGATTCGTATTTTCATCAAGGTGCTGGTATCATATAAAATATGATGACTGTGTATTACAGTCTGCGTATACCTATAATGCCTCTAAGCGGGGTTAGGGTGGAAGTGACATGGGCGGTCCCGAGTCCAGTGTGGAAGTTCAGCGGTGTTATTATAGGCTCGTCGTTTTAATTAATTAATTAATTAATGAATTACCCTGAACCTGAGCTTTAGTGAAAGTCACCTTATTTTTTTCTTACATTGACTTTGGTAATGGAAATATGCAATGATGATGAAAGTACAGTCGGAGGCGAGTAGTTCGATGCTTGCCGCGATAATGCAGTACACCGTTGGTGTTAAACACCAAAGGACGGCTAGGTTAAAACGACAGTGTACTCAGGAAAGAATGGGTTAGGGAAGGGACACTCATAAGCTTTTATTTCAAACTGATTTAATTCGTTGTAAGGCATAATCGTAATTTAAAAAGACTTAGAACGCGTGAAGAAAAAAAAGAACGACAAAAGGAAAGGGAAGAAAAGGAATGGAAGAAAACGGAAACCGAAACAGAACAGAAAATAAAACCTTTCCCTATTCTTTTCTTGATTATATTCTGTCTTAGGTATAAAGCGTTATGATTGTGGCTTGAATATCTAAAAAACATATAATAGTAAACAAAATACCTAAACACGTTTTCATATTGCTTCAAGATTACCCTGCACTACGAGGCACGTTTTGAATAAATGCAATACCTTATCTGGCGGTACTCTTTTTTTTTCACAGTACATAACTCATTTGTTCCGGTCTGAAAACCCCAAAAAAGCTCACTCAGTTACTAAGTATGGTACCACAAACGAGACTGTTTCGTTTGTTTTTTTTTATCATATTCAAAATACTGACTGCTTTATGGTGACAAAGAGAAGGGTCGGTACACTTCCGGTTCGCGCCGGCATTTGCGACAGTGCCCAGGCACATCCGCAACTCGACACGCTATAGTTTTTTGAAAACTGTCATTCTAAAGTGAAGGCAAGTTTTTACTTTCGAGACGGCTGTTATTTTGGACCCGATAATTCCTAGCTGCCGGATAATTTTAAGTAACCGCTACTTAATCCCAACCTCCCTTCAGTTGTTGCCTAAGTGTCCCAGTTTCCTTGGTAACTGAGCACTTTCGTCACGCATGTCTCAGTTAACCCATTGTTTTGTCGTCACGCTATTTGAAGGAACTGGATGCTGACTTGTATGCTTAAAGAACACGACAACAACATTCACCCTAACATACAACCATGCAAGCTATAAATAAGGGTGAGCCATAAGCTATTTACATTTTTTTAAAAGCATCTTTTTTTCAACATTAACACCGTATTATTTAACATAAGAACACATCAAGTAAATGGGAATCTATACAAGTTTACAGAGGGCAAAATTAGGCACTATGGCAAAGTGAGTCTATTCCGGAATAGACTCGTGAGGCTGTCTCTAACTGGAATATTTTGAGAGTCGTGGAAGTTTAATTGTCATTAATCTAAGTTAATCTGGTCCGGAATGGGCTAACTTTGACTGTAGTGCCTTAACTGGCAAATGTCGCAAACAGTGTTTATTTTTCACGAGTCGCATGTTTTAAAGGAGGAAGTCAACAAAAATACTTTTTGCCCCCCCCCCCCACCCGTCCCAGCTGGGTTAATATAAAAAGAAAACAACATCGTATGATTTACTATAAGAATTCTTACGTTTTTTTGGGGGGGTAAGCTCTTCCGGAAAAGACTATCGATAATTCGAATGTCACTGAAATCAATAATGTTTTGTTTTTCTTATACCGAAGGTTGAAAATAATTTGAACAATGTAAATTCTTATCTTTTGACAAAAGCAAAATATAAATATTGAAAATTTGAATTTACATTTTACTGTTTATTGAAATGTCGCTAGTTCAGTATTGAAATATCTATTGAAATGAAAATTTTCTTAAGAATTTATGTGTAATTTCATTTTTTTTCATATTTTTCTATTTATAAGGCAAGAAAATAAGTTGTTTATAAGACTGCAACATAATTGATGAAATAATAACCAAAAAAATATTGCTTTTTGTTGCATTCGATTTTTCGGTATTTTATTCCGGAATAGTCTATCAGAAAATATTTGCTTTCAAAATTGTATTTGCTTGAGCCATGTGATCCATCTAACATAAGGCGTAGGCTGGCTATTTATTGAAAAGACTTAGATATTAACAATCAATGCATCAATGCAGATATAGTAAAGAAAGCTGTTTTGTTTTTGTTAGTGCCCTGTTTTAACTGCGCGTATGTACAAAAAAAAAAAAAACACCTTTCCTACAACAAGCCGCCAGCCGTCGATAATACGGACCAGACAGTAGCCACGATAGTAAATGCAGTACAATAGTAACTTCTGAAGCACAATATTATTGCTCCGAAAAAAATGAAACTTTCGATATGTCGAAATTATTGATATCGCTATACATGTAAATTGTTGTTTGTCACAAAGAGATGGACAAGTGTCGTATTAAATGCAATCAGTCACACATAAACCGACTTCCGGGGCGTGGGGGGGGGGGGGGCACTCACAGCTTAGTTACCATGCGTGTCCATGACTTCAGTACGACCTATGCATGCGCAGTACACAGTTTAAAAACTGCATCCTTTTAAGCAAAACACGGAAACCTTATAAATAACTAAACGAGGATTGTCGAATTAAAAATATCCTTTTTTCACCGTTCATCAAATTGTATATTTAGGAGCAGAGGCGAAGCTAGGTCACGTGACACTTGGCACTTGGACACGTGACACTAATACTTGTACTTTATGGACTCCATTGAGAAGTCTAATTTTTGGAATGCTCCTTTTGTTGGACGCGGAATTCATTTCTGACAACCCCCCCCCCCCCCCCCCACTTTACTCGTAAGAAACGCTGAGTACTTTTTGAAAGCCATTCTTGTTAACGAGTCCGTTACTTTGCGCTGACCGCCCTTGTCCCCGAATCTACTCCCCCCTCCCTTGCTGCGCGTTTTATGAGCACGCTTAGTAACACACAAGCTACCAAATGCCCCCCTCCCCCTATCCCCCCCCCCCCCACACATCCCACCCCAACCCCATTCCTGGACCAACACGGTCTATGGGACACATTTTAAATTTAAATTGACATCTTTGCAACGACCCAAATGCGTTTGAATCCTAAGTAAGTGATATTTCTTAAACAGGCACAGCGCTTTATTCAACACATTTTCGTGGTCCCCTCGATGCCATTTTAATAAAGCTTTTACTTTTAAAAAAATGTAATCAAAGTTTGTAGATAAATTTAAAACATGGAAACATGAAGAACAAACAAAAGATCGTTATAGCAGATCTGTATGAATACTAACCCTATGATTTTGGCAACAATAAAACAGATTCCGCATTCATAAAAAGATGTGGTTATGAGTTGTATGCAAGGCCTCATGTAACTATTCCATATTGCCTTGCCTGCTCAACAAAATTATGTGAAAATTGTGAGGTTGTTTTATGAATACAGGGCCTGGTTGTACTGTACTAACGGTATCACATGATCGTTGAGCTATATACAGGCGTGTTTCAATTGGTTCATACACACAATGGGCATTACCATAGTGACTATTGACTTGCCTAAGACTGTTTATGAAAACTTCATGAAGTTCTGTAATTTACAGCTTGATGAGAAATAAACGCGATCGCGAGATTCTTTGTCCCAGTTTATGCGGTCGCTGTGTACGACCACATCAAGCTGTCCTCATTTTCTGATCGTGATCGTTCGCTTTGTCCCCGCCCGAGGGACTACAACCTCAGCCGTCATAAAACGCACAGCAGTTTGACACGGTTGTGAAAAAAAAACTTGACATCTGTGCAATATTGGGACGTCTGCAGACGAGGAGGGAGATCGCAGTAGCGGCACTTGTTATGCTCTCAGTTACCAGCCTAGTCACCTACTGTTTCGTCATCGTAGTGGACATGGAGACCATTGGGATTCTTATCCTTCTGTAGCAGCGAGCCGTTGGGTGACCCATTGCAGTGAACACCAGGACCACCGTTTTTGACCACGCCGTTGCCGATGGCAACCACGGTAGCGTCTACGCTGGTGTCCTTCTCGCGCACGGTCGCTAGCATGGGCACGGACTGTGAGGAGTGCACCGAATTCGAGTGCGTCACACGGTGCGACGAGTGATTGCTGTCGGACGAAAAGAGCGAGCCGCGGCGGCTGACAGTCGATAGGCGACGTAGCGACGCCCCCGACAGCGTGAAGTCCAGCGTGTTACTCTGCGTGCTGAATCGCCGCACCATGCGGTCCTTGTAGAATCTCTGAAACACAAATATAACACCTCTACGTTTTCAACGTTGTTTATGTTTTTTTTCTCACAGTTTTCGTATTTGTAAGAGTGCACATGCACTCGGGATGTTCATGCACGGTCACGTGGTCGCTTTCGTAAAACGCTATGTAAAACGTCCGAACAATGTCCCTGATGTGGATATTCTGGGGGAACTTAAATCCATCCGCTTCCCTTCCCTGCGATTTGGCGGCTTCATTTCAGTATTTAAGTGATTTGTGTGTGTGAAGCTTCGTCCACTATCTCGTGGTTTAATAACTATGTAATTCATTCAGTAACTCGGAATATTCGATGACTCGAACAGTAAGTGTTCAGCGATGTTCGAATAAATTAGATGATAGCTCATAGTGCGCATGCTCATGCTCTCAGTTTTAGGGAAGAAAAAAGAAGAAAAAGTACAAAGGTTGATCTTTCTCGACAACTTCTAAATTTGAGTTGGTTAACTTTTTAAAGGGTGTAGAAAAATAAATTTGTGACATTCTTCCTAGATTATTTATAACTCGGATCCCGCTTCTGATTACTTGCAAAGCGAGTGACTGCCACTGACTCCCAAACATTTTTTTTGGTACTTCCAAAACTGGTAACCTGTTTTTCTTTCATCGCGCCTGAAGAGGAAACCTTAAGAATATTTATTATTCGACTTTAAAAAGAAAACATTCCTACCCTACAGCAGTGGCCGAACAGGTAGTAATAGCCGTGCCTGACTTCGCGCAGGCGCGTGGCGTAGATGATAGGGTCGCATATAGCATTGAGGAACAACAGTGCCAACAGGTACTTCTCCACCAGGAAGAAGAGCGGTAGATTCTTCGTCACGGGTTCTGCGTTCACCTGGAATTAACAACATTCAGTTACGGTTCACAGCGATACATGTCAAGCAGTTTCGTTTAGTTTTCAAATTTATATTTGAAAAGGACAGGGAGAAAAAATGATTTATTTCAAGTCAACGTTAGAGCATAATGACCGCATGGAACATATTCACCTTCAGTGTTATTGGTCGATAATTTGTAAAACTATTATGATTGTTTTATGTGGGTGTATCATGTTGGTCGTGTAAAGGGTTAGCATGAAAGCTGTGCGGGTGTACCATTTTGGAAAGTCTTTTCTCTTTAATTTCTCTGAAAATTAAATTTTGACACTGAAGCTAGCACAGAAACCTTGAACTGGTTCTCCACCGGAGCACAAGTTGTATTAAGTACAAAATGAGAAGTGAGGCAAAAAACAGCGCCTATGCATTTTCATGTATCAGTGATAGGTATTAAGATTTTAAACTGTTTCTTTTTTTTCCTCAGAATGTGGCACTGAAACATAAACAGGGACGCACAATCTCCTTGAGATTTCCCCTTGTGGTGAGGAAGGCGCGGGATAAATATCTATCAACCGCCCAGAATATCAGCAACTGAATATGAAAATTCTGTTACTGTTGGTCTTTTAGAAATTTCTCGCCAATTAGAGTGAATCCAAGACGTTTAAGTTTACGAAAGAATAGGAAAAAAAGAAAACATTATTATTGTAATTTGGGTTGGATCACAAAAAATGTGGAATTAAAGCTGAAAATAGTCTGGCCGTTATAATAGAAGAAATGATAGGAGAACAACAGCAACTGGCTGGGTGTAAATATGTGAAGCGAAAACCGCTCAAACTCGACCGATCTGGGCCAAAATATTCCATATAACTTTGCGCCAGTGCCTTCTCATGTGGGTTTTTTTACACAAGAAAGCAATGGCTACAAACAGCAACATAATAAGCAAACGACTTTTAAGTTGTGAACTGTATAATCATATTTTGGAAAGGAAAAAAAATCACACTTAAATTATTTTTCCGTTCTTCTTCTTTTTCCATAAATAAAAGAATGACATTTTTGCGTGCCGGAGGAAAACGATATTTTCGGCCGGATGGTCCAGATTTCTTAACGTTGTGCACGTATTTGGACTAGAAGTGAGATGTTCCATCCTGGCCTCAAACACAAAACATCTAAGCAATCCATTTAAATTCAGAAATCAGATTGGAACAATTTAATGATTAATGAAAAAGAAAGAACGAGAGAGAGAGAGAGAGAGAGAGAGAGAGAGAGAGAGAGAGAGAGAGAGAGAGAGAGAGAGAGAGAGAGAACAAAAAGAACTACACTTGTACTTGTATAAGCAAACACCATTGCGGACAATGAACTGGGGGCGTTACGTTATCCATCAGAGGCGACGAGAAAGAAATAAAGTGGGTCTGAACACCAGTCTAATTTGAGATTTTTATTTTATTTTGATGTGAAATTCATACCTTGACTTGAATCATGAGTGAGAATTGGAGGAGTGATATAGGAAGCCAGCAAATCATGAATGACCCCAAGATGAGGAGTGTCGTCACCAGTGCCTTCTTGTTCTTCTTCAAGTCACATGACTGCTGCTGCTCACGTGACTGCTGTTTACGTACCACGATATAGATCCTAATGTATATAAATGACATCGTGCACAGACATATGACGGAGAGTACTAGCGTGATGAACTCCTCCTGGTGTGCCCCCATCCAGATGTACTCACAATAGTTGTACTTGCGCGCCTTCTCGCCACTGTACGTACCAATGCCGGTGAAAAAATCAGAGAATCCCAACAGGACCGCTACAAGCCATAGCCCCGCAATGACGATATACCGCCGGCGGTTAGTCACAAATAAATGATAGTGCAGTGGTTTTAATATGGCTATGTAGTGGTCTAAAGCCATGACCATCAGGTTCAACGTGGTGCTATTAAGAGCCGTGTTGTTTAAAGCCTTGATGAACATAAACATGCATCGAGATCGGAGGCGCATGGCTGACGGGCCGACCCCTGGTGACAGGGCCGGATTCACGATTCTATTTACACACATGGCTACTAGACTAAATCCTGTGAGGATATCCGAGATCGCTAAACTCATGAGCAATTTAAAGTACGAAGCTATACTGGAGCGCACTTGGGTGAGTGCCAGAAGGGATAGGACGTTGGAGGAAATGGCTATGAAGCCCAGACATATTGTCAAGATGGAGTAGGGTTTTAGCAGTATCGTTCTGACCCTATCCCCATTCAGATCGCTGTAGTAATCCGGGTAATCCTCTGTCGTTGAGTTGCTGCTTGAAGCATTTACTGTACTCTGCAGTGACAAGAACTCTGTTATCACGTGATCACCGGCTTCCGCATACATGTCTTCGTATAGAGGCGTTGCCATAGTAACGCTCTCTTGATTGTTACGTCACAGTTGAATAGTCACTACTTACTAAAACTGGTATCCAAGGTTTCTTGACTGGACTACGTTTTCTTCATCTGTTTCATCTCTCATGCTAAGCGAATATCTATACTCCCAATATCAAATTGCGTTGAAGGTGTGACATGTATTAGGTTTCCGTATCCAAGCAACAGATTACACTTGAGCGTGAAGCGGGATGGTGTACTCGGTCGTTCTGTTAATTACACCCATGCCTTGTTCTCCTGATAAAGAAAATAGTTAATATATATAATGATTGATCATATACAAGTAAATTCAATTTTATCCAATGCTGAAAAGTTTTTTTTTTTGGAACCATAGCGCACAATAACATGTCTCCCACAAAAATAGTGCCAGAAAGTGAAGTAGCAAGAGAAGACTTTGAGAAGCTGTACAGTGGCTCTCGCTAACAGCCTGACAACTAACTTCTATCACTGCCTTTGTTCACACCACTGTCCTTTTCTTGCTGCCTTATTTAGTGCAGTGAATATTTGTTTTGTGGGTTTTTTTTCGCCATTTAAGAAAATAAAATGGAAACTCATTGACATTTGCGTAATTACTGCCTTTCAAAACAACTATTGAAGAACAGCGTTTAAAAACCACTGCACGGGAAATGAAAAATAGTGCGTAGTTTAATAAATAAAATACCTCTTCTTTAGCTGTCACAAATAAGGATATTTTTAGTGTCTGGGAGTTTTGAATTCTTTAACCTTGAAGTTGTGGCTCAGGAAAGAAGAAAGAGTGTTGAAACTGCCGGTGTTTTGCGGAAACTACGGGATCGACAGCTAGTCACAGAATGCCGAAAATACCGGGTGGCCAATGGAGGTCACATAATGCCCAAATACCGGGTGGCCAATGGGAGGTCACAGAATGCCGAAAATACCGGGTGGCGAATGGGGATCACAGAATGCCGAAAATACCGGGTGGCCCACGGGAGGTCACATAATGCCCAAATACCGGGTGGCCAATGGAGGTCACAGAGTGCCGAAAATACCGGGTGGCCAATGGGGGTCACAGAATGCCGAAACACCTGGTGGCCAATGGAGGTTACATAATGCCCAAATACCGGGTGGCTAATGGAGGTCACATAATGCCCAAATACCGGGTGGCCAATGGAGGTCACAGAGTGCCGAAAATACCGGGTGGCCAGTGGGGGTCACAGAATGCCGAAAATACCGGGTGGCCAATGGAGGTCACAGAGTGCCGAAAATACCGGGTGGCCAATGGGGGTCACAGAATGCCGAAAATACCGGGTGGCCAATGGAGGTCACAGAGTGCCGAAAATACCGGGTGGCCAGTGGGGGTCATAGAATGCCGAAAATACCGGGTGGCCAATGGAGGTCACAGAGTGCCGAAAATACCGGGTGGCCAATGGGGGGTCACAGAATGCCGAAAATACCGGGTGGCCAATGGGGATCACAGAATGCCGAAAATACCGGCTGGCCAATGGGGGGTCACAGAATGCCGAAACTACAAACTAAGTGAAGTCATAAAAAGTGCATCTGGTCATGAAATATGGGTCATGAGAAGTAAAGCTAATCATGAAGTCTGCAGGTCATGAGAAGTAATGGTGGTCGTGAAGTCATGGTCTTAAGAAGTCAACCAAGTCAGGAAGCCTTGGTCATGAAAAATAAATTTGGTCATGAAGTGTTGGTCATGAGAAGTAATGCTAGTCATGAAGTGTTGGTCATGAGAAGTAAGGCTAGTCATGAAGTCTTGGTCATGAGAAGTAAGGCTAGTCATGAAGTCTTGGTCATGAGAAGTGAGGCTAGTCATGAAGTCTTGGTCATGAAAAGTGAAGCTAGTCATGAAGTCTTGATCATGAGCAGTAAGGCTAGTCATGAAGTCTTGGTCATGAGAAGTAAGGCTAGTCATGAAGTCTTGATCATGAGAAGTTAGGCTAGTCATGAAGTCTTGGTCATGAGAAGTTAGGCTAGTCATAAAGTCTTGATCATGAGAAGTTAGGCTAGTCATGAAGTCTTGGTCATGAGCGGTAAGGCTAATCGGGAGAACTCGGTTTCGTGATATGAAGCGAATATGGACTTTGGAAGTCGATCTCGTGCTACTCAGCATTTAAATCATTATCCAATTGTAAAGAAGGGATATACTTATGAGCTTGTCCTTCTATCGGTCTGTCCGCATATGATCCAGGCTATATCTCCGAAACGGAAACAAGCCAATACCCCCCCGGTAATTACCCCCCCCCCCCGGCCTACACCCCCGGCCTATACCCCCCCGCGGTGATTACCCCCCCGGTGATTACCCCCCTGGTGAATACCCCCCCTAGGTGATTACCCCCCTGGCCCTTGCCCCCCCCCCCCCCCATCCCAGTCAAGCCCCTTCTGGGTCTGTGCTCTCACCTTATTTTCTGTAGAATAAAAATGTGCTACAGATCTCATACACTGCATGATTATAAGAACATTCGATTACAAGAATGAAATGATCTTAAGGTAGGACTTGACTAAAGCTAAGCGATTATCTGGTCAATTGCATAGATTCTCGATTAGAGGATGGGGATTACCTTTATTATGAGATGAATTTGAATGGGGATTGAGCTTTATATTGAAGAAATAAAGTGCAAAATAAAAATTTTATCCTTGTCATTTTAGTAGAGTTTTATTGTAGAGTTGGGGGGGGGGGGGGGGTAAGGGCCAGGGGGGTAATCACCTAGGGGGGGTATTCACCAGGGGGGTAATCACCAGGGGGGTAATCACCGCAGGGGGGTATAGGCCGGGGGGTATAGGCCGGGGGGGTAATCACTGGGGGGGTAATCACCTAGACTCCTCCGAAACTATAGGTCGGATTGTTTTGAAAGTTCACAAACGGATAGACCAAATATTGAACGTGTGCAGCGTCGGGGTTTAATTCCGTTTCATGAAAAATTGTCCAAATGACAGTGTTTTTAAATGTAGTAAAAATTAGCATTCATACAGTTGTGTCCGCGAAATAGAACGTCGTGTCCGGGCTGTACCTCCGAACCTGTAGTCGGATTGTTTTGAAATGTTACCCACTGACCGAGCACTTACTGAAGGTGTGCCTTGTCGTATATTTGTTTGAATTCATGAGCAATTGTCAGAATGACAGTATCTTGAAATTTGGTAAAATTTGGCATTTTGATATAATGTTGCCTGCATAATTGAATGTATCGTCCAGGCGTCTGCAAAACTGTTGTGATTTTTTCCACACAGGGATAAAACAAATAGCGAAAATTACCAAAATAAAACATGAATATGACACTTAGTCGAAATTAAAAAAAAAAAAACGGAAAAACAGCTGACATTGTGAAAAAAGTGATGGGTGGCAGTAACATCAAACTTTTCAAACCGACTTCAGCACCGATTTCATAGGTCATTCCGTGTTACACGGGGGATCTCTCTCTCTCTCTCTCTCTCTCTCTCTTTCTCTCTTTCTCTCTCTCTCTCTCTCTCTCTCTCTCTTCTCTCTCTCTCTCTCTCTCTCTCTCTCTCTCTCTCTCTCTCTCTCTCTCTCTCTCTATATATATATATATATATAGTCAGATCATGAAAGAGAAGATACCTAGATGCCTCCTTTGTGCTGAGAGCACTGCTGCTTGCTGGTAGTTCTTTTCTTTAGAAACTTACTTATCCACTGTTTATTTGATTATACACACAAGAATAAAAAACATAGGAGAGAAGTAAAATATTAAAGGGGCAGTGATTAGCGATGAAAATACACCAAATGGTAGTGCACAGGTGCATCGCTTTTCAAATGTACACGCCTTTCATGAAATTTGGGTCATGAAACTCACATAAATATATATTTACTTCATTTAAGTTCCTTGACTTATTCTACACGACAAGGGGTGGTAAGATTAATTACGTCAGTGTTGTTTTTTTTTCAATGCAACAATGTTTACTTCATCACTACGTTTCAGTACTTTACACGGGTTAAAAACACTGTTTGCGTTCTCGTGATACTGGGACCGTGTTTTCGTGATACTGGGACCGTGTTTTCAGGAAGTTTCGAGATTGTCATTCCTGTTCAAACAGCAGGCCAGTATCAGACCACATCTACCTTGGCCAAGACCAATACCACCCTGGTCCGGACCAATACCACCCTGACCAAGACCACAACCACCCTGGCCAATACTGAGAAGGCCCTGTCCAAGACCGTGACCACCGTTGCCAAGACCACAACCACCCTGGCCAAGTCTACAGCCACCCTGCCCAAGACCAAGTTCAGTATGGCATAGACCAAGATTACCCTTCCCAATACTAAAGTCACCCTGCCCAAGACCACAACACCCGGTCCAAGTCCAATATTACTATGGCCAAGACCAAGACTGCAAGACCAAGACCATCCTGGAATAAGATCCATTTCATCTCAAGCCCATAGGTGGCCATGTTATCGACATTAACTGAAAACTATTACAAAATAACTTATTCCCCCTGCGTTGCTTGATATTATAATTACTTATAAGTAATAATTCAAGCATTTATCGAACATAATAACAGACTTAGTGTTTTTAACCAAAGTCTCCTTTCCGTAGTTCTAGTTCAGCTCAGTTTGAAACAGTTTGATTTTTTTTTCTTGATACAGACAGAATCGCATAGCATGAAAATGTAATTACATATGAATCGATTCATATTAGAAAACAACAAAATATGTTACGTGGTGTGTGATTTGGAAATAACTAGGTATAGATATCCAAAAAAGTATGATTTAGTAATATGATGTCTGGTAAATAATAACGGCTTCTGATTGGCTACTTCCCTGCAAATCAATTGCCATTCAGTGCGTCATGGCTATTATTTATATTGGCAAGTTTTGAAAAATTATGATTAATGGCCTGGTGCTATTTCTCACTTCAGCTCAAAATAAAATGACCTCAATTTCAGAGGGAGTTTAATCAATAAGCAGGGCAAAGTGGTTGAATTTTATTCTAAAAAAAAAAGTATGGTTGTAACGCTTCAACGTTACGAACACGCTGTTCATTTCTATATGTTTCAGTAACTTATACTTCCATTCGAAAAATAGATAATTCTTTTTTTTTCTTTTTTTCTAAAAAAAGGGCATTTAATTAATTTTGAAGGCGGTAGTGGACAGAATTAAAACTCGGTAATTGAGTACTTTAAGCTGTTAATTTTTTACGTTGCAAGCATAAGCAATCAATCAGACATACGCCTACGGAACGCCAGAAATTTTGTCACCATATTTTCTCTTTGTTCTGATTTCAGGGATATGAGGCAGCGGCTATAAATAATAAAAAAAACATAATTTTAATCTAGATTTATGCTGTTATGCTGATGTTCGAAAAAGATTTTTTTTAATGTATACAGAATTTGGTCAAATGATAATTACATTTTTACTTTTAAAGTTAAAATAAAAAAAAAAACACTTTTTGCGTAAGCGTTTGTTGAGTCATCCCGTTGATGTCGGATAAAGATGTTACCACCAGCTGTGAGCACAATAAATGCGATTTATGCTTTCTGTATGGGTTTAAAGGTCGAGTATTCACTTAAAATGCCCTTCTATGGTTTTAAAAAGTTTAACAAAAAACATCAGCATTCCAAATGTGAATTTCCATTGGGTGAGGTTGACTAAAAATAGATGAAAAACAATACAAAACAGCCATGTTGCATTATTTGTGGCACATTTTATACTGAGTTGGCGTTTGCCTTGTTTATGTAACATCATGGAGCGATTCAATCGCTGCCAGGCGATTGGTGCCTCTGAGACCACGTCCATCTGGGGGATCGCATTAAGTTTTTATCGCTTTTTTCTCCACCAAATTACACGTTAAAATAATTAATGGAGTATGTGTATTAAGTAACCAGTATCATTTACATCATCCAAGAAACATGAGGCTGTTGTTTTACAGTAGCATTTCTGGAAATAGAATCGCTGGTGTTAAAGAAAAAAGTGCACGGTTGTGCTTGGCTCGCGGAGTAATACAACACCACGGTGGGGCACACCGTGACAATCAGGATTTGTACCGCTGTGGCTATAAATAGTAACATAGAATGTACACCATCCAGAAACTGTGAAGTCTTCTATGGAAGGCCAAGCTGAATTTCAGGTGCCGGAATGCGCGTGAACGATGTAGGCATGTGCCGGAATGCGCGTGAACGATGTAGGCATGTGCCGGAATGCGCGTGAACGATGTAGGCATGTGCCGGAATGCGCGTGAACGATGTAGGCATGTGCCGGAATGCGCGTGAACGATGTAGGCATGTGCCGGAATGCGCGTGAACGATGTAGACATGTGCCGGAATGCGCGTGAACGATGTAGGCATGTGTCGGAATGCGCGTGAACGATGTAGGCATGTGCCGGAATGCGCGTGAACGATGTAGGCATGTGCCGGAATGCGCGTGAACGATGTAGGCATGTGCCGGAATGCGCGTGAACGATGTAGACATGTACCAGTTTATTATTAAGGAATATTTAGCGTCTCTTCAGAAATTCTTTGTTCGCTTCATCGGCTGACATTGAGTAAATTGGGTGAGCTTACTATGAATAGAGTTGCGGAATTCGGGAGTGGGGGGATGGGTGTAATTTACATCCCTCAACCCCCCCCCCCCCCCGCCAAAAAAAAAATCTGAGCCACAGAATTGAATTAAACGCATATTCATGGACCTTTTGAACTTTTTTGCTTTTGCTAAAATGAAATAAAAAACGTGTTTTCATGGTTTTTTGCAAAACACAAGCTTGCCTAAGTGAGTGCAGTAAAACCTCTTTATAAAAATGTTCATTATATAAAGCTGTTGTCTAAAGAGGGATCAATTTTATAATAAAAATCCATTTTTGAAGAAAACAGTGTTCACAACTTAGAAATTGGTCACTCTGAAGACGTGTTCACAAACGAAAGTTTTACTGTAGCGGGTATCCAATCTTTCAGTCCCTGTGTTTTAAGGTTATACTGTACCGGGTGGCCAAACTCGGAGCCCTGTTTTTAAAAACTGCTCCATGCGTAAACTGTGTTTTTCGCTGCTTCATTTAACGATTGAACAATACACATAAAACTACTTAAAACCTTTGGTCTTAAGCAGCTTCTTTCATTCAGCCACGATGTCCGACTTATTCGCGTTTCACAAACAGAATCAGGGAAAATATGGTCAGTTGAACTCGAATAAAAGAGAAAAACGTTTGGGTTAAACTGTACTTGGTAGTTCTTTTCTTGACTGAACAATACATAAAGATACAAGAAACGCAAAGGGGTGGATTAAGCGCATGCAAAAACATGACGTAATACGCTTGCGTACGGATCAGAGGGGAAGGGTAGGATGGAGGGGGGCAGAATTTTGGCCGCTAAAAGAACTTGATGTTGCTGTTTCCTATGCTGCATGCTGCAGTTGATGACTAAAGCGAGTATCAAGGGTGATTGATATAAAGCAGCAACTCCATGTAGGGTAGGCACTTGGCCAGTGATCACAAAGTGCGACATCTAGCGGCATGGCGGAATGGCCATAAGGTGTCTGGGGTGGACATCTTGAGGTGGACAGGCTGAATTTAGAGGGTTCTTGCAACCAATTACAAGCCAGGGAAAACTTGCTCTCTTTTACTTATGCAGTAACACTTGCCATAAAGCATACGCCATCGACCATTTTAAAATAAATAAAATTTTATTGATAAAGTGATAGAGAAAGATACGAAATAGACTAGGCCGGAGATAACACAGTATTATTTAAAATAAGAATTCTGAAGCAAATAAGACACCAGATATTTCCGGATATTTCTGGTAGGCTATTCCTGAATACCGAGAAATCCAATGTCGTAGAAGTCGAATTATTTTCATTATTTTAGTGTTTTATGTTGCAGACTATATAAACAACTTATGTTCTTCCACTATAAATAAAAAAATATGAAAAATTATTAAAATTATAAACAAAATTTTTAATAATTTAAATTTCGATAGGTTATTCAATAGTGAACTACCGACCATTTAATAAACATATAAATTCAGTTTTTCAATATTTGTATTTTCCTTTCGCCAAAAGATAAGAATTTACATTCTTCAACTTATTTTCACCCTTTGGTGTAAGAAAAATGAAGCATTATTGATTTCTGTGACATTTGAATTATCGTTAGTCTATTCCGGAATAGCCTACCAAAAAATATCTGGTTTCTTATTTGCTTCAGAGTTATTATTTTAAATAAGATTGTCATAGATGATTTGTCGACTGTGGCGTCGCTTCTTGTCGCTCCCAGTCTTCTTCATTTATGGCGAATCCGTTGAACGTGACTGATATTCAGTTTAAAGTTAAAAAAAAAAATTCGCGGAATTTTGATAACCTTGTGGTGCTGTCATTTTTTCCCCGCCGTTTTCTATGAATATCTATGAATATTTTCTATGAATATCTAACACTCCGTATGCTACAATACGTGCATGATACGAAGAAGCTTCAGATTATTTATTAAAGACTGGGTATTATAGTGTGCACGTTCAAACAAAGTCATAAATTAGCTGAGAGGTGCCGACCCTTTTTCCTTAAGCATTCGTTTAATCTCTTAAACGAAACAACAAACGATAAATACTAGTATACTAATAACTATTTTTAGTATAACTGTTTTATTAGCCGTAGCATTACCGCTTTCTGGTGCGGGGAGGGCGTGAACTTTAATGCTTTCCCGTGTCCCGTTTTTTATGAGTTTTTACTTGTTGTATAGAAATTGTTGATGGCGATGATCCGAATCCGCGATTAGAAAATATATTGAGACATCGCTTACTCGTGTTAAAAGTTCGCACCCAGGCATCAGGTTCACTGAGTGACAATTTCGCCCTCATTCTGACCCTCACTGCCTGCATGCGAGTGCAGATGAACCTCATTTTATACCGTATTTTACAGACTTTCCGTTTGAAGACTTTTCTTTAGTGAGGAAAAGTAGACTTGCCAGACCTGCTACCCAGGGTGTTTTACCCCTCGCAAATTCGGTCAAGTGCGGTTACTTGCTTTGAAGTCGGATGCGTAACTCATTGTGATCTGCGGAGCCGTAGCTAAGTGCGAACGTTGTTTAAAAAAAGAGATCCAGCATTGGAATGCCATTTTAGTAAGAAGAATATTGGAATATGGAGTTCCTACTATTTGCCCCTTAATTCAGCTTTAAGAGGCTGTCGTCACAGTGTATACACGTTCTAAGTTACCTTTTAAAGTGCACTGCAATTAACTGGTGTTTCATTCGAGAAAGCTACCCCCAAACCCAATTAGGACTTTAAAAAGGTCCGTCTCTGTTGTCATTTTTCTGGGGCTGTCGGAGTTTATTTTGGCTCGTTGTTTCTTGAACAAAGTTTTAATGTCAGTCTCCCGCCAACTTGGCATTTTTCTGGGACTGTAAACTTTTCTTTTGACTCGCTCTCTGCCTCCGCAAGCTCTGTTTTATTTGTTTTATTGAGTTCGATTTGTAGCTGACTTAAGAACACGTGATGCATTTTTTTTCATTTTGTTTAGCATTTCCGTCTATTTTTTCTGGTCACTAAATGTACAAGTGAAAATAATCATTGAAAATTGAGTAACTTTGCCACTGCTATTTTGAGCCGTGCTTTTTTTATATATGTTAGCAAATTAGAAAAATGCAATTGCTCGTTTTGGCTATGATTTCAAAAACGGTAGTTTTACTATGACTTGTGAACAACACGGTGATGCAAACAACTTCTGAGTCATGAGAAGCTCTGTATTGTGTAATGGACTGGACTCCGACTTCCTCGTCCTCATGAAAGCATTAAACACACTATCGTTTAAAATAAGAATACATCAAGCAAATAAGTATCTACATTGTGTGGCGTAGTCACGTATATATAGCAGTCACGTGTGCGGGGTGGCCACATGTGTGAGGTAGTCACATGTGTGGGGCAGTCACGTGTCTTAGGTAGTCACGTGTATAGACAGTCACATGTGTGGGACAGTCACGTGTGTGGGGTAGTCACGTGTGTGTGGGGGATAGTCACTTGTGTGTGGCAGTCACGTGCGTGGGGTAGTCACGTGTTTGGGTAGTCACATGTGTGGGGTAGTCACGTCCGTGGTTTTCTTTTTCCGCTTCTAGCACTTATCCTTGAAGAAAAAACCTAATCACACTCCAGTGTTTCTCGATAATATTGTTGGTGCCAACTAATCAAAGCACGAATAAATTTGGGTCAGGTCAAGGATTCACCGGATCTAGCCAAATAATTTAGGTCATGTGGGATATTTGCATACCTTATACAGGGCAAGCAACTGACGTTCAACCATTGCAAATTCCCGGGACAAGTGCCAGGCAAGGGAATGTCATAAATATAAAATGGATATATAAATACCGTATTTTTCAGACCGTTTCTTTTTTTTCCGGTTTCCTGACAAGTGCACAAAGAGGGGTAGGTGTGGGGAAACAATTCCCTGGGAAAAAAGCCCCGGAAAATATCCCCGTATAAAACGCCCCACGGAGAACCACTCCTTCCCCCCAGTCTAGATTTTTGTCATGTCCCGAGAAAATCCTCCCATCTTGAACATAACTTCTTTAACGAATAACAAGTCAGCATATTAAATGCATTAAAATATTAAAATATTGTTTTATGGATTGCGTCTGTAAAAAAGTTTGTCCAAGTTGTCACCTGTGAGTACTTTCAGTGCTCTTGGCAGATTACGCTGCTTAAATTTACTCCAGAATCCGATGAGGTTTTCTTTATCATAGACTCTGGCCATTGCTCATCCCAGTGCAATTATTGAAAGCACTGCTGTTTTCTACCTCCTCAGTTGTGATCCCAAACATAAAAAGTGAAGCCCTTGTCAATCCCTCTCCTCTGTCGTCGCCTTTATAATATCTCAGCTTTTTGCATTATTGTGGAAAGCACGCTTAGTGTTTTGCACACCATATTTGTTCCAACAAGGGATTATTATTTTATTTAATAGAAATAAACAGTAGTTAAAGCAGGAAATATTTTTTATCCTATTTAATATATTGCTTGACGAGCAGATATATGACTGCACGACTAGCTTTTCTCTACCAGTCGTCCGGATGCCGACTAGGTTTATGGACGGACGACTAGCTTTTCTCTACCAGTCGTCCGGATGCCGACCAGATATATGACTGCACGACTAGTTTTTCTCTACCAGTCGTCCGGATGCCGACTAGGTTTATGGACGGACGACTAGCTTTTCTCTACCAGTCGTCCGGATGCCGACCAGATATATGACTGCACGACTAGCTTTTCTCTACCAGTCGTCCGGATGCCGACTAGGTTTATGGACGGACGACTAGCTTTTCTCTACCAGTCGTCCGGATGCCGACCAGATATATGACTGCACGATTAGCTTTTCTCTACCAATCGTCCGAAAGCCGACCAGATATATGACTGCACGACTAGCTTTTCTCTACCAGTCGTCCGGATGCGGACCGGCTGTTAAAACGTTTCACCACTGTTAGTTAAAAGTTCAGTAAATGTGTTTCTGATGTGTGTATAGTGGAGGTTATACAGGGGAGGGGGGGGGGGGGGGGGTTTCTCCGCCTATGACAAAACTCTGTCATTTTCTACAGGGGCGTTTTTTTTCTGGGGGTGGGGGGGATTTCTCCGGTATTCGGACTGGTACACTAGCAAACTACTTCGCTGTTTATCCAAGATGTCCTCACCAGATGTTCATGCAAGACCTGGCAATTATTCAGTGTGACGGTTAGTGAGAAGTATCGTGGCGAGCGCCATCCCTCTTTGTCTAGTTCTTTTTGCGTTTTTGTTTTTCCACGAATCACATTCTAAAGCCGTAATATCTCGAAATAATTTGTGAGGGTGTTTTTTTTCTCTTTCTTCCACTAGTACGTCAGAATGATGAAGAATTTGGACAAAATCGTGTTAATCCTCTGCTAAAAAAATCATGTCTTTCATTAATTGCACTGTGGGGTGGCGACAGAGATTCAAGGAGCCCAACAGATTGAATCCACGTGAGCAGGGTGTTCGCTGATGGACGCATCGCAAGCTGCTACAAAGAACACAGCAACTCTAGTTGTTTTTAAAGGTTACACAGGAACACTCTGCCAATTTTCAATGGAATTGCTTCTCCAAGGTGAGCCAGCAGAACGGAAGGTTAAGATCAAACGACCTGAGCAATTACTGTATCTATTCTTATACGTAGTTGTGTAAGGAGGGGAAATGTTCATGCTTTCACAGGCTGTTCACGGAACTTTTCTTTTCAAGACTTTGTAGCAATGATACAGGACGAGAAGCGACAATGCCGTGGGACGTGGTGGGCAGCAAGGCATTCATTCTGTTCAATTCAGCGACCACTCGGACCGGATGTCAATAGAGACAAAGGGCGCACCCGCCTGCAGTGTCAATAGGTTGCTAAAATTAGTGCTATAAATTGCTCTGTTCAATTCTTAGTCCATTTTTAGTTGTTTATAAATAATTTTTATTGTGTTATTTGGCTGTTCAGGATTAAGCCTGAGCCTACATAAAACTACTTTCTTTCTTAGATCCATGTGACCTTTCTTGTATCCTAGAAAGTATTGGCCCGCTCTGGCGTATCGATTTTCGAACGAAAATTTCGGCCCCACGCCGTAGTGTCGCACGAATTTCCCAAATGGCATACATTTTTCATGCGCCAAAAAAATAAATAAATAAATGAAAAATATACAAAATAAATAAGTGAAGATAAATATTTTATAATGCGCTTAATCATTCCTACAGTGTGGTACGTTTGTCTTCGTTGTTTAGCAATTATCTATTGTTATGTCACACACTATAAAACAATATGTTGTTAATCACATTCTGTGAAATATGACATTTAAATCAAACCACTGGAACATTTTAAAGACATTTTTTGACAGCTATCGAGTGTACGTTTCTTATGCGGTGTCCATTGTGCCTGAAATCGGTGTTCATTATAAAACGTCGAACTTCTTTACATTTACATCTTCCTTTTGGGAATAAATCAACAACTCCAAACAAACTCGAAATAAAAGTCGTGTAAATTTTAGACTCTGACTTGAGATCATTGGCCACGCGTGGGTGATGAAAAAAAAGAACTTTGCATATCGAATGAACACTGTCTTGTGGTGCTGACGTTACAGAAGAGTGGCCTATAGAGAGTAATCCCAGGTATCGGCACTGTACTAGAAGAAGTAGGCCAAAGTGCACTTCGCTTGAAATCCCCGATCGTCCCCGTATTTCTGCTATGTTAACTCCTCTTCCTTCAGATGATGTTGTTCCGGCCAGCCACAAGTGTCCGTGTTCAATGACAAGAATCTTTAAATTTCATATGACTTGCTTTGTTGAGCTGAGTATTATTGGAATAATAAGACTGATAAGAATGTGTATTTTGTTGCCTTTAGACCAAATATAACCTTGGTTTCATTCCCCGGCCGGGTCATTAAAATCGAAAATAAGGGACACAAGTGACTTAGTAAAGTCAGAACAATTTTGAGTTAAAAAGAAAAGAAAACAAATCGGCTGGATGTACAAAATTATATTTATATAAATATATATGTATATGAGGGGTGTAGGAAAAAATGGCAACGGAAAAAATGGCAACGGAAATAATGGCAAAGTGAAAAAACGGAAAAAATGGCAAAATAACAATAAAAATTTTATCACATTTGTCAAATTTATTCTTAAGCGTAATATCACGAGCATGTTGCCCATTCTAGACAACGGCCCTAATAAATGTATTGTTGTGACGGCACCCGAACATTCATAGGATTAGCAATACTGTATACACAGGGTTTAAGTTTTGCCGAAGGCAGCCCAAATAAATGTTTTGTTACGTTGACACCCGAGTATCCGAAAGATTAACCGCATTGTACACACATCGAATAAGTTTCGCCTGATGCACCCCAACTAGATGTATTGTTACTTTGGCACCCGAGCATCAAAGGATTAACGGGATTATATTTTGCCATATTTGCTTGCACCCCAAATACCCTGACATCAAGTGGCATTAAGTGGTTTTGATTGGACTTTCTTTGATCCTGAGTAGTCAAGGTAGGCAATTTCTTTGTTTCGACTGAACTTCAGTGAAACCTGCAAAATTTGCCTTTTTTTTTCACTTTGCCATATTTTCCGTTGCCATTATTTCCGTTGCCATTTTTTCCGTTGCCATTTTTTCCGTACCCCATGTATATATCGCCGGCCTGCCTGTGCAGTTTATTTTAAGACATTGGGATGAGAAACAAGATTTTTTCTTCCTGCTTATAAAAAACTTATAAAAAAACATTGGTTAAGAATCTGCAGGTCTCCTGCGCGCTTTAACTAGCGCATCAGGGGCACATGTTTTTGTTGAGAAAACACTGACTATTTTAACAGTTTTTAACGCTAAAATACATAACCTGTGGCTGAATGATCATAAGCGTGGGCGACAGTTGAAATTATCCGTTCTGCGAAACACGTGCAGCCTCTCAGTATTTTCTTATTTAATCTTTTATAGGAAATACCGCCCTACTTTAGTCAAAGAGCTACTTACTACAACCGCATAACCCTTTATTTTTATTTTAAGATAAGTTTTGTGGATTAACGTTGTTTCGGATACAGGGAAAGATTGAGACTATAGAAATGGACAGGTCATACACCCTGTGAAAACAGCCTTAATTTAAAAAAAAAAAACGAAACGAAACTTTTGATTCATAAAACCTTAAACATCAAACCTGTTTGCCAAAAGTCTGAATGATGTATTAAGATGAATAATGACAGTTGCTAAAAATAAACGTGTATGCCTGCAAGTTATGCTGGCATATAAGTAAATGTGAAGCCAATTTAGTCATATTATTTTCACTAATTAAATCCGCAAACCCTGTAATTTGCTGCGTTCCAACTGCTTTATCCTGTGTTTAACCCAACATATTATGTATAAAATAATTATAATAGCAACAAAAACAAGACCGCTTAGGGCTGGTCGTCGTTGTGACTCACAGCCGACTGGGTTGTTCCATTCCAAGTTGCGTTTCTTTATTCTGTTTCAATCAGTAATATTATTTAAAATGAGAATATATCAAGCAAATAAGAAACGACATGTGGATCAGGGACAGTCCAACTTAGGCGATACTTTATATCAGTCAGACTAAACCTCATGGGTCTATTCCGGAATAGACTCACTGTGACGATTGTGCCTAATTTCGCCTGCAAAGAAAAAAAAAATATGTAGATTCTTATTTGCTTGATGAATTCTTTTTTCAATAATATGAAGTTTAGTGTTTGTGGATAACTTGGTGTGTTAACTGTGGTGGGTCAGTTCGAAATCCGTTGCTGTTAACTGCGGTGGGTCAGTTCGAAATCCGTTGCTGTTTGATAGCTAACTTCTAGAGAGACCCGTCTGCTACGTACAGCCATAGAGGGGATATATATACAAAAACAATAAGCAAGAGTAGTATTTATGCGGAATCCCCAGCGGGTTGGAGGAACAAATCGGTCTATTACACTACACACAAACCGGCGCAGAGGTTGGTTGTTGGACAGCAACGACTAGAAGACGAAACATCGTTTGATTGTCAAAGTAATATTATTCTCCTGTCTTGGACGAAGACATTGCTGTTCCTATATTCATGGACACATCGCTTCGGAATGCTTTTCAGCCGAACAAAAAACCAACATGGCTGCTAGTCGGCCATGGGGTTTTGCGGTTATCTATTTATTTTTTTTTTAGGGAGGGGGGTTGGCTGTAGTGATGGAGTTATTGAACCCTGTCATAAGCAAAGTTTACGATTGGGTGGAAACATAAAGCTCCCTAATTTTATTCGACAATCCAGTTTCAGCAAGCGACCATTTCATTTTTGTTTTGTACCGGAAGTCTGACACACTCATAAGGCAAGTGAAAAGTTCGTCTCGGATTGCTTTTTCCAGTCCGGCAAGTAAGACCCTGATAGGCAGGTAACCAAAAGGCAATCCCATAATACGCTCACATTGAATACACAGCATGGTGTGACTGTTGGTGACAAGATTAACACATTTTTGGCGAGGACATCCACCCAATTGTTGAATTACAGGAAAGCCAGTCCAAAGATCAAATTTCTAACAGTTTCAGAGTGAAAAAAAAAATTGAATGAAAAACAGTAAAGAAGAAGAGCGTGATATTGAGAAAGAAGACAAACCTATTGAAATTGAAAAACGTTGTATAACGGCCTAGGGGTTTTAGGTCGTGATACCCCCTCCTCTCATCGTACACTCCCGTGTTATTTTAACGCCTGTCGTTTTCGTGCCGTTATTGTTAATGGTCCTTACGAGGTTTTTCAAGAGGGCCAAATATAGAAATACTTTGGTCGATATTGGCTAAAATTAGAATTTCCGAAAACTTTTTTTTTAATGTTTTTCTTGCTAACGATGGTTGCTAAATTTAAACATGCCTCTGTTCTACCACTTTTATGCTGGTCCGTAGCAATTTGTTATTTTAAAGTGAACTTAAATAACAGACTTCTGCAAGCCACCATTGTCATCCTTCACTGTTCATAAGGAATAAAATATGATATCTGTAAACACCAATGTGAGTGCAGTAATGTCACATGCATGTTGCGTTTTAGGAATATAGCCTCAAGGTACTGCTGTTTATAACTACCTACCTTTCAACTCCGGTACATTTTAGGGAATGTAATAAAAATGGTGTCGATTTTAAAGGGATAGCCGAAAGGCTGGGTGGGCGTTATCTTAAGAATTCCATCATTGGTGACGATTCGATTCACTTGTGGGAATTTATAGACAGAAAGCTTTTGAACGGTAGCAACACATGGGGGAGCAGGAGCGAGACGATGGTCAAGCTGATCATGTGAACGTAAGCAGCGAATCTGAAGGAACGCCCAAATCAGATGGGAACCGCTCCCCCCGCCCCCGATATTTCATGGACTTTGGTACATAACTAGGGGCACAATTATTTTCATTAGGGTCTTTCGTATTTGTTCTCGATGAAAGAAAAAAAGAAGAAAAATATATTTATTCATAGAGATAATTAAACTCCTTTTGCCTAAAGAGACCAGCCTTTTTATCTCTGGCGAGCCGTCAAAATAGAAAATTTAAGCAAACTCAAACTAACTTTTACTTGATTGGAAATTAGTACTGTATGCCATTCTGCTGTCCTTCCGTATGACTTGGGAAAAAGAGCGGGAAATTATTTAAGAAAAAAAGGTTCTTTACACTTTTTTCTTGCTGGTGCCTTTTGCTGAGAAAATTCTGCATCAATTTCCGGTGCGTCGGTTCGTCTTTTCATGATTTCACATGAAAAATAACTTATGAAATCAAATTGATTTGAAGGTCTTTGAATGTTTTTTTTTTCTTCAGTTTTATTTCAATAGATAAAAATGTAATATTTAACGTCCTTTCGTCTGGTAGCTGACAGACATATCGTGTAAGTGCTCAATAATTTGTGCGTTGTGAATTAGCCTGGTTGGTTCTGAGGTCGGTAATTGGCCTGGTTGGTTCTGCGGTCGGTGGGAATTTGGACGCAAAACTGGATACTCTTATATAAGCAATATGCAGTCTTTGTCTCCAAGTTTGCAGTTTCCACAGTATTACATATATATATACATGTATATGTCACAGTGGTTCTGTCAAATCTTACACGATATAGTCAAATCATGTTGTTTGAAGTTTATAAAATCCTTTAGAATTTGGCATCAGACTGTTGTAGTTTTACGGTTTTATATCTGAGAGACAGATATACCCTTTGCTGATTTTACGACATCGTTTCTTTTTTTATCAAACACAATTTAAAATGGTCTCAAGAAAGTGCTGTGTTGCAAAATGAACCTAGTAGCTTATCTGCACGTTGGTTTCTTACCACGCATGATGTATAACTTGTATTTTCGATTAAATAACACATTTTACATAACCTTTCATAACTGTCATTGTCTCGTATTATCGCGAGCGCTATTTTATGCCAATTATACCTCAGCAGAATGCGTTATCTCCCAAAAGCTCTACTAATTTGGCATAGCCACTGTAGATTTCAGTGGTTCATATATGATGAGAGAACGCGGTCTAGTTTTATAGTCAATATTTTGTTAGATTTATTTGTTCTCTGGGTGGAGTAACTGTGCAGTTGGCTAGATGCTATTTTTAGAATATTCTCAGTATTTGTGAAAAGAAGGAGTTCATTTGTCCACCATCTGTTTTTGTCCTTTTCCCTTCACAGAAATGCTGACAGCTTTCAAGACAGGCAATTTTCCTATTTTTCATCCAATTAATATTTCCGATGCACTGTTTTTACTCCAGCTCACCTTTCCCTCTCTTGAAGTACACAAAGGTTGGTCGAAAACTAAGTTTTATTTGATTTTCAACAATTGCTTCCAGATACAGCCTTGTTGTTGCTGCTGTCACTTGTATCTGTGGATGACACCTGAGCGAAGGTCATGGCTATTAATACGAAGCACCCAATGACTCAGGTTTTCAGTGCGACCTGGTACTTTTTGCTCACCTTTGTATTTTGTTTATTTGGTGTAGACTTCAAATAAAATCAAAGGTAGAATTGTTTGGAATTTTCAAATTCTTTTTTTTTTCATTTGTGAAAACTTTCCGTCGGTCCCCTAATTTTTCCACCGGTTCGTCATTTTTTTCCGGGTTGGTTCAGCCGTCTTAGTGTCGAGGGTGTGGGGAGGGGGGGGGGGGGGGGGGAGGTTCTATATATATAGTTTTTTTAGGTTTTTTCCTGAAATATAGGGCAGTTATTTTTATGGCTTTTTCTCCGAAGTGTAAAATGAACATTGACATACATTCGAGTTCTTGGAAACAGCTTTGGTGTGTTAACATTTATCCCGCTGTCAGTCAGTTCCAAAACGGGGCATTCTGTGCGCCACTGTCAAACGCCGCATTCTGTGCGCTACTGTAACACGCCGCATTCTGTGCGCTACTGTAAAACGCCGCATTCTGTGCGCTACTGTAATGGCTGTTACTCCCATCATGATGATCCGTTTCCTATGATATTTGGTATTTAGATGTGTTACATTAGGGAGGTGCACATCATTTTTATTTTAACCTTGACCCAATTTCAAGGTCACAATGGCCGCCATCTCGGATTTTCAATTCGAGTTTGGGCTATGCTCTCTACGATGGCTTGTTCCTTATATTTATACGAGACGTTACCTTCTCAAATGTTGCAGTCAGTTGCGGAATGACCAGGCATCAGAGATTGTGACCCAGACCAAGGTAATCCTGGCAAGCTACGGCAATCAAAAATAGACGAATCGCTAAAAATGACAGGGAGCTCTTGTTAATCGGTATCCCGTTCTTTCAATCTAAACATAGCCGTCATCAAATGGATTTTGCCGTGCAGTAAAAAGAACGATAATGTTTTATATATATTTGCCGTTAATAAAAGCTGGTGAGGTGTAGTAAAAGTGGCGTGAAAGTGATCAAAACACTGTAGTATTTAAAATAAGAATTTATCAAGCAAATAAGAATGCAGATAATTTTTGTCATGGGTGAAGTCGGCTAAATTGACTACGGTAGTCTACTCCGGAATAGACAACCGTCTATTCTGGAATAGATTACCGAAGTTTAAAGTTCTCTGGAATGGAACGTTTTAAATTTTTCATATATATTACATTGTAGCATATATTACTTACAGGTTTTATAATATTTAAATTTAAAATTACACAAACATGTTCCATTTAAAAGGATTTGAATGTCGGTAGTCTATTCCGGAATAGACTACCGTAGTCGTAAAATGCGTTAGTTCACCCATGACAAAAAATATTTGATTTCTTATTTGCTTGATAAATTCTTATTTTAAATAATACACTGTTTCAACTGGAACGTAGTCGGAACAGGTCTTGGGACATTTTGTACCTTTGCCACTTTGTACCTTGCCATTTTGTACCTTCGCGAAAGACGTTTTGTACCTTTTTTTGGGACACTTTGTACCTTCGCGAAAGACGTTTTGTACCTCTTCTGCCACTTTGTACCTTACCAGTTTTTACCTTTTTAAGTCATTTTGTACCCTCTTTAATATGAGAAAAATTACAACCAAGATTAATTTTACATATTTTATTGTCAATTTCCACGCTTCTTTACAATACAATACACGTTTTTTTTTTGTACCCTCTTTAATATGAGAAAAATTACAACCAAGATTAATTTTACATATTTTATTGTCAATTTGCACGCTTCTTTACAATACAGTACACGTTTTTGTTTTAACCAGCTAAATAACAACGGAATTTTCTGATTGTCACCGATAACTGTCTAGTCTAGTTGTAGCTACCACTAAGTCTATGGTCAGTCAGTCCACATAAATCGAGTGTTTACATGACAAATCTGAGTCTATGGCACAGGCGCAGAACGCTTGTATTTTAGCGGATGTGGCTCGGAATTTACTGGTCTGTGTACGTTGTAACTTCCCGTCGGACGCTAGTTTGACGTGCACGATTGTCACCATAGCCTCTTCATGGAGAAGCCCTATCGTGGGAGCCTAGTCTCGAAAACCAGGGGTCCCGTGGCAATGTCGTGGGGTCCCGAAACAGGCGAATTACAAGAAGACATTGGGGTCCCCCAGACAGAAACCACAGAGGTCCAAAGCCATGTTTCAGGGATCTCGGGGATCCCGTTAACTTTATGCCCTGTCAGGTTTGACTCGTTTTTGAAGGTTTAGCGAAATTTAAAACATACGGTATTTTACATCGTAAGACCTCACCTTTCTTTGCTTTTAAAAATTCTTCTTGTAATATACCCGTTCCACATCGTCTGTGTTGGAAATACTCACATTCAACGCACTTTATTATTTGTTGACGCGATCGAAAGCCCTCTTTGCACGACAGGCATATATCAATAAACATTTTTGAAGCCTTGCGTGCTTTTAGAATTTCGAAATATATTCTGAAGCATTTTACAAAGTTACTTTCAAACTAAATTATTTTCCAAAATTGTCCAAAATGAAAAGTTGAGCCGATAATTTAATCCACATTAACCTCGAATTATCCGTTGCGATGTAATCAGTTCAGTTCGTATTCTGTACAAAATGTCCGATGCAAAGAATCGCAGCTGCATTTATACTGGTTTTAGAAGACTGGTGCTGAAAGTCCAGCCAATTACAGCGATTTTGCAGAGTAACCCCTGAGTAGATTCACTCAGTCTAGTTGAGCAACTCCGGAGAAAATCTGCTCGAAATGATTGCATTTAATATACTCCCAGAAAAGATCAATTCTGTCCCATTCACTGAGAAACTCTATAACATAAACTCAAGTAATGCAATTAACACTGGTAAGAAAAGTTAAGGAGAAAAGGATAATTGCAATCACGGTAAAGCCACTTTACGGAATGGCCTCCAAAACTATCCTACATGTTATTGCAATTAATAAATAAACATGTTTTCACTGAAATGAAGGCCAAGTAGAGCAGGCGGTATTTAATTTTTTGTTTTAACTGAGTATTGCACGTATAAAAAAGTTATAAAATGGTAAAGTACAAAGTGGCAGAAAAGGTACAAAACGTCTTTCGCGGAGGTACAAAGTGTCCCAAAATTTGAGGTACAATGTGTCCAAAAACGTACAAAATGACGGAGGTACAAAGTGACAAAGGTACAAAATGTCCCAACCCCTCGGAACATAGTAAAAGTGAATTGAATTACATTTGGTGGTGTAGAGTGTACTAATGGTTGTAATTCTGTCGGCTGAATTTGGCGGGAAATTGTGCCAGTGGGACGGCGGAGACGCTTGTAAGCGCATGTGTGCGTTTGATGCTGCCTACGCCACTCACATATATGTGCCTGTGATGACGCCTACGTCACTCACATATGTGTGCGTTTGATGCTGCCTACGTCACTCATATATGTGTGCGTGTGATGCTGCCTACGCCACTCACATGTGTGCGTTTGATGCTGCCTACGCCACTCACATATGTGTGCGTTTGATGCTGCCTACGCCACTCACATATGTGTGCGTGTGATGACGCCTACGTCACTCACATATGTGTGCCTGTGATGACGCCTACGTCACTCACATATGTGTGCGTGTGTTGCTGCCTACGCCACTCACATATGTGCGCGTTTGATGCTGCCTACGTCACTCACATATGTGTGCGTGTGATGACGCCTACGTCACTCACATATGTGTGCGTGTGATGCTGCCTACGCCACTCACAAATGTGTGCGTTTGATGCTGCCTACGTCACTCACATATGTGTGCCTGTGATGACGCCTACGTCACTCACATATGTGTGCGTGTGATGCTGCCTACGCCACTCACATATGTGTGCGTTTGATGCTGCCTACGTCACTCACATATTTGTATGTGTGATGACGCCTACGCCACTCACATATGTGTGCCTGTGATGACGCCTACGTCACTCACATATGTGTGCCTGTGATGACGCCTACGTCACTCACATATGTGTGCGTGTGATGCTGCCTACGCCACTCACATATGTGTGCCTGTGATGACGCCTACGCCACTCACATATGTGTGCGTGTGATGACGCCTACGTCACTCACATATGTGTGCGTGTGATGACGCCTACGTCACTCACATATATATGCGTGTGATGTCGTCTACGTCACTCACACATCATGTTGACCTTGACACGACACAAAGTGGCCTCATATATATTTTTTTTACTGTTGCTAATGTCGTATCTCTTATATCTAGGGCATGCTGGGGTATCTTGTTTTATGATTCTCGCTTTGGTAGCAGAGAAAAAAGTAGTAATAATAAAAAATAACTAACTAAATTTTTATATCTGATTTGTTTGTGACAATTTAGATTATTTTTTGTGAACCTTTCGATCATTCAAATCATTGAAATCTATATTAGATAATTATAATTAAGAATCATCTAATGGCAAGTCTTATGAAAATTGATAGGCTTTCAATAGCTTTAAAAATTATACATCTGTTTGAAACGGTTTGTTTCTTATGTTTATTTTTATCACATTGTGTTTGCATTTTTTAACCAGCTAAATAACAACGGAATTTTCTGATTGTCACCGATAACTGTCTAGTCTAGTTGTAGCTACCACTAAGTCTATGGTCAGTCAGTCCACATAAATCGAGTGTTTACATGACAAATCTGAGTCTATGGCACAGGCGCAGAACGCTTGTATTTTAGCGGATGTGGCTCGGAATTTACTGGTCTGTGTACGTTGTAACTTCCCGTCGGACGCTAGTTTGACGTGCACGATTGTCACCATAGCCTCTTCATGGAGAAGCCCTATCGTGGGAGCCTAGTCTCGAAAACCAGGGGTCCCGTGGCAATGTCGTGGGGTCCCGAAACAGGCGAATTACAAGAAGACATTGGGGTCCCCCAGACAGAAACCACAGAGGTCCAAAGCCATGTTTCAGGGATCTCGGGGATCCCGTTAACTTTATGCCCTGTCAGGTTTGACTCGTTTTTGAAGGTTTAGCGAAATTTAAAACATACGGTATTTTACATACCCGTTCCACATCGTCTGTGTTGGAAATACTCACATTCAACGCACTTTATTATTTGTTGACGCGATCGAAAGCCCTCTTTGCACGACAGGCATATATCAATAAACATTTTTGAAGCCTTGCGTGCTTTTAGAATTTCGAAATATATTCTGAAGCATTTTACAAAGTTACTTTCAAACTAAATTATTTTCCAAAATTGTCCAAAATGAAAAGTTGAGCCGCTAATTTAATCCACATCAACCTCGAATTATCCGTTGCGATGTAATCAGTTCAGTTCGTATTCTGTACAAAATGTCCGATGCAAAGAATCGCAGCTGCATTTATACTGGTTTTAGAAGACTGGTGCTGAAAGTCCAGCCAATTACAGCGATTTTGCAGAGTAACCCCTGAGTAGATTCACTCAGTCTAGTTGAGCAACTCCGGAGAAAATCTGCTCGAAATGATTGCATTTAATATACTCCCAGAACTGATCAATTCTGTCCCATTCACTGAGAAACTCTATAACATAAACTCAAGTAATGCAATTAACACTGGTAAGAAAAGTTAAGGAGAAAAGGATAATTGCAATCACGGTAAAGCCACTTTACGGAATGGCCTCCAAAACTATCCTACATGTTATTGCAATTAATAAATAAACATGTTTTCACTGAAATGAAGGCCAAGTAGAGCAGGCGGTATTTAATTTTTTGTTTTAACTGAGTATTGCACGTATAAAAAAGTTATAAAATGGTAAAGTACAAAGTGGCAGAAAAGGTACAAAACGTCTTTCGCGGAGGTACAAAGTGTCCCAAAATTTGAGGTACAATGTGTCCAAAAACGTACAAAATGACGGATGTACAAAGTGACAAAGGTACAAAATGTCCCAACCCCTCGGAACATAGTAAAAGTGAATTGAATTACATTTGGTGGTGTAGAGTGTACTAATGGTTGTAATTCTGTCGGCTGAATTTGGCGGGAAATTGTGCCAGTGGGACGGCGGAGACGCTTGTACGCGCATGTGTGCGTTTGATGCTGCCTACGCCACTCACATATATGTGCCTGTGATGACGCCTACGTCACTCACATATGTGTGCGTTTGATGCTGCCTACGTCACTCATATATGTGTGCGTGTGATGCTGCCTACGCCACTCACATGTGTGCGTTTGATGCTGCCTACGCCACTCACATATGTGTGCGTTTGATGCTGCCTACGCCACTCACATATGTGTGCGTGTGATGACGCCTACGTCACTCACATATGTGTGCCTGTGATGACGCCTACGTCACTCACATATGTGTGCGTGTGTTGCTGCCTACGCCACTCACATATGTGCGCGTTTGATGCTGCCTACGTCACTCACATATGTGTGCGTGTGATGACGCCTACGTCACTCACATATGTGTGCGTGTGATGCTGCCTACGCCACTCACAAATGTGTGCGTTTGATGCTGCCTACGTCACTCACATATGTGTGCCTGTGATGACGCCTACGTCACTCACATATGTGTGCGTGTGATGCTGCCTACGCCACTCACATATGTGTGCGTTTGATGCTGCCTACGTCACTCACATATTTGTATGTGTGATGACGCCTACGTCACTCACATATGTGTGCCTGTGATGACGCCTACGTCACTCACATATGTGTGCGTGTGATGCTGCCTACGCCACTCACATATGTGTGCCTGTGATGACGCCTACGCCACTCACATATGTGTGCGTGTGATGACGCCTACGTCACTCACATATGTGTGCGTGTGATGACGCCTACGTCACTCACATATATATGCGTGTGATGTCGTCTACGTCACTCACACATCATGTTGACCTTGACATGACACAAAGTGGCCTCATATATATTTTTTTTACTGTTGCTAATGTCGTATCTCTTATATCTAGGGCATGCTGGGGTATCTTGTTTTATGATTCTCGCTTTGGTAGCAGAGAAAAAAGTAGTAATAATAAAAAATAACTAACTAAATTTTTATATCTGATTTGTTTGTGACAATTTAGATTATTTTTTGTGAACCTTTCGATCATTCAAATCATTGAAATCTATATTAGATAATTATAATTAAGAATCATCTAATGGCAAGTCTTATGAAAATTGATAGGCTTTCAATAGCTTTAAAAATTATACATCTGTTTGAAACGGTTTGTTTCTTATGTTTATTTTTATCACATTGTGTTTGCATTGAAAAAGAAACTCCATCACGTGATATGGAAGAAGGGACCTGAAAATGTACCACATCTCGGGGTTTCTAAAAACCCCTGGCATCGCTTCAGCAGTGCAGACCTCAGGGGAGTCACTTGCTATCAAGTTTGTTACCATGTGTATCCAAGGGTCTGTGGGGGTACAGACACAGTCTCTTGTGTGTTTATTTTTTTATTTTATTTTTCATTTTTTTTTGTTTGTTTGTTTTTTTTGTTTTTTTTTTGTTTTTTGTTTTTTTGTTTTGTTTTTTTGCAACCGTTTGTTACTACTGATGATACTGCTATTACTTCTATTTCTACAACTACTAATAATGCTACTACTGCTTCTACTACTACTACCACTACTGCTACCACTACCATTTTTTCTTCAGCTAATAAAATAATAACAATTATAATGATAATAATGACAACAACAACAGTTAACAGTAAGTCACAACAAGGTTGATAGAGATAAGCTAAAGGAAAATAAGAATTCTGAAACAAACAAGAAACCAGATATTTTCAGATATAAAAAGTAAAGTTAAAATGCGTTGAGTTCAAGCTGGGGTTATTTTCTTCAAGATGACAACTGATAACGTGATATTTATTACATACTGTTGCTCAGTCCGTTACTCATTAGAAAATGAAAAAAAAATGAAAAAACGCGGACGTTGTGTCGCTTTTTCGGCCATTTTAATGACCAGTTGACCATATATTGTTGTAAAAAAGTTAACACACACAAAAATGCTGGGAACAACCAGAGCATATTTTTAGTTAAAGCAGAAATGTGCCGGACAGAAATGGATATGTAAACACGTCTAAAAGAACAACAGCGAACAATTGCCAATACTTCCCAATGCAAGGTTACGATCGCATTACATATATCTGTGGGCACGCTTACACATTCTTCACACGTCAGATAAAAAAAAAAGATTAAAATGAAGCGGATCTTGATGAGAGCAAAATCTCCGTCCTCCAGCGTTTCGGTTCCAGGAACCGCTACAATTCGTTTACCCGGAATATGATTCAAATTGAATTTTATGGGTTTTTTTTCTCTCTCTCTCTCTTTCTGTCATTTTTTTTTCTGATTGTTCACCTTCTTAGGGCTGTGTTGAAAAAGGAGTTCTGATTTTACGACAACATGTTATTGATCCATGAAAATAGGGCTCAATAATTGTTACAAAAGTGAGTTTATAAAACTCGCCCACATCAGCTGCCTACAGCAATAAGCAGCATAAAGGTAGAGGATACCGTCATTTTCTTTCTAAGTTCTTGCAAAACCTTGAAGATTCCCAAAACATCTTTATGAAATATCATATTTATGTAGAATCCGTGGTATTGTAGTATTGCATGGTGTAGCAATAAGATACATCTAGACAAAATGTTTGAGAAATTCTGGTCTATCACCGTTCATTTACCGTTTCACAGTTCTCGAGAAATTTCCAAAACATTCTCATGCCGCCGGAAGTCTTTACGGTATTTCAACGGTCACGTATCGTTCTTAATAAAAATTACTTTATAAAAATGACTTTATAAAAATGACTTTGTGACAGAAGATGTTGGATTAGAATTTAAACGATGTCGTTAGTTTTTTTATTTTTTTATTTATTATTATTATTATTATTTTTTTTTTTTTGGGGGGGGGGTGTTGGGTGTAGTGTTGGCAGTGGCAACAATTTGAGTGTCATGTAGCTTGCACTTCTTGAGATTTATGCCAAATTAAGGTTCTTTTCCCCGAGTCAAAAATGACTAAATCTCAAAGAGCTGACGTGAGTTCAGCGTTCGCCTCAGGTTCTTATAATACGACGTCCAACACTGAAGTCATTTTTTTTTATTATTATTATTTTTTTGGCAATCCAGACTTCAGTTATCACAGTGTCACATCCCACCTTCATTGTTGGCACAGGAAGACTCTTAGTGTAGTAAATAGTTATGTAAATATAAATATAACAGGATTGCCACGTCAGGAAAAAAGTCAGAAAAAAGTTTGGAGTCAGGAAAAAGTCAGGTAAAAATGTGATGAGTAAAAAAAAGTCAGGAAAAAATCCTAAAATGTAAAGGAAAACTCAGGAAATTAAAATATCGGATCATGTTAATTCTTTCAAGCTTTAATATTTCAGTCATTGTGTTTGATATCTTGTGTTCTGGTTTATTTCACTAGATTTGCATCCCCAGTGATGCCTGTCGAAGTTCTGAGCACGCTGAGTGCCTTTTCTTATATTCTAGGCATCCGCATTAATTCGATGGTCTGGAAAAAGTCGGGAAAGTTGATTTTGAAAAATTGCCCGGCAGCGCTATTATTTTGGTGCGTCCAATCGAACACAGGGCTCTCACCTTGGAAATTTCAGTGTAACTTACGAATTTGCGCATTTTTGACACATAGCTGCCGGTATTCAAGACGCCACTCAAAATGACTTACACTTTTAGGCGAAATAGTCATTTATAAAATTAAATGACAGGGTGCAGTTCATCAGATAAAAATATAAAGGTGTTAGAGTCAGTATGCAGTCTGTTGCCAGTGATGTTCTATGCTGGGCGTCGTTTGTGATGTTGGGACACCAATAATAATTTATTCTCTGTGTCATGTTCGCAGCTGGTCACAGTAACATTGGACGTTTCAAAATTTCAAAAATGTTTATTTTACAGAGTGGTACATTTCTACAGAAACATGTGACGTAGGCGATGTATGTTATGTATTTGTTCTATTTCATTTAAGTTTATGTATACGGTTTTTGCTATGCACATGCAATATTTCAAATTTCTTTACATCCGCAACAGCACGTACACAGTGAATAATTTAGGTTGCAGTGCGCAGACCTCCGATAGCGAACGCTACTAAATAGGGGACAACCTTTCAGAGCAACAAGCACCACTTTACCCAGCTTCATTAAAAAATATCCTAATTATTTTTCCGATTCGGGAAATTTCCATAAGAATGTCAGAGCTTCCGAAACTTGTCGACGATGACGCGACCAATTTGAAAATGACGCGCTTGGGCTTAAAATGAAAATAATAATGAAAACAGTGATAGCACTAACAGCGGTCGCGCCCTCTAACCCCCCCCCGCCCCCCCCCCCCCGCCCCCCATCTTACCCCCATGTTCTATTCCACATCACAACACCCTTAAACACGCTTGAAAGCAGCTAGTTGTTTCATTTTTAATTCACTCCAAGAGAAAAAAATTAATTATTTTTTCAGGCACTGGCCGTCACTGTTCAACTGTTTTTCCGTCCGTTGTAGGTCTGGATTATATGAGAGGGGATGGAATGCCCTTATTTTTAGCACCCAGAAGCTGGGCAAAATTGCGTCGTCTAACAGAACTTTCGGTCTCGAGGGTTGGGGGGGGAGGGAAGGTTCGGGATCCTGCAGCGAGTGCCAGTGTAAATCGGAAATAGCGGAAAACAAATATCTCTGCAAGGCGTGCAGACCTCTGTCCCCCACCCCCTTAATGTATACTGTAAACAAAAGTTATCTTGTGGTTATCAGTATTGCCGGAATTTCATGTAAATTTAACATTTGATATTGTAAACAAATAAAATCCGATAATCATTTCTACGGGTCAAACACAGAACTGATTTGGATAATGGATTTTAACATCGACGTTTTTTTTCGGCATGGCACAGATGTAACAGTACACATGTTTTGGATGTTTGTAAATAGAACGTACCTTTATGCACCGGACAACGCTCGCTGCCTGATTGACTGCATTTCAGCGGGAAGATGATTATATCCTTTTCATCACCCACCTCATATGTATATAGATAACCTGCGTTATCAGCAGTTATCTGAGATAACAGAACTCGTTTTTGAACATGGAACACGCACCCCACCTGTGATTCTCATAGATTTATAGGCGCCGCCGTCGCCGAAGACGTCGTCGTTGTCTCGTCGGTAGGAGGAAAGACGCATCCACCCCGCCGCGTCCGATGCTGCGTTCGGCCAGCTCTCATCTATATCCGATCGCCATCCATCAAGTGCGTTCTCTTGTGTATATAGAAACGGCGCAGATAGTTCGCATGCAATCGTGTCTTCAATTTCCACACCGTCAATTAAGTGTTTCTATTATTAACTGCCAATGATGTTCAATTATAATCAATTTTGCTCTTATTCCATATCTTTCCAATTATAGGTTTTTTTTTGTTTCGTTTTTTTTTTTTTGTTGGCTTTTGCGCTCTTTTCTTTGCGTACTAAAATGGGGGGAAAATATATCTTACATCTCTCGCTTCGGACTGTATTCGATACGAGTGCTGTTCTGAACATTGAAGATGCGTCTTTTATCTGACTGTTGCCGGTTCATTACCCACTTTTTTCCTTAATGGTTCATTTCACATATACCAGTTTTATTTAGAGGTGCGATGGAGTTCGTACTTCTTTTATTTCCTCAAATAACATATTTCTGATGACATAGCAAGAACATTGTTGATTTATTCAAAAGCATTAAGTACTCCACATTTCGTGTGTATAAAGTTTAATTATATTTGTGTACCACCTGTAGGTTGAAAGTTTGTTCCCGTTTATGTACTGGTGTATTTGTTACTGGGTTCACTAACTTTTCTACTTTAAATTTTTATCTTTGAATTATTAGCACATGTACTTTCTGATATAAATTAATTCTAAAATGCTTTCGTGTACCTTGTTGGTGTTATTAAATAGTTTTATTCAGTAATTCACCGTCGCAGTGATTCATCCATCACACCTAAAAGCTCTTCTGCGTTTGCGATATAAACGTGTTGAACTACATTTGAAAGCATAAGGCCAGTTGCAGTCAATTATCCTTGCCGACCAATCGTCTTCCAGCTCCTTCTAAACTATCACTTGCATTTTGATTGTGACGTAGGCAATTAAGTTTCACTTGATTGGTCTACTACGTTTCAATGCTGCATTTATCAAGTGGCAATCCTTCATATTTAAAAAGAGTATCCAAGCAGTTCAATGAAGGGTTTTGAAACATAAATTATTAACAATTTCACACAAGTTTTTATACACATATGCTTAGCATGTAGTAAAAATAGAAAGAAATAGTTTTGAACTAAGGTATGATAGAGCGATCGTGAATATTCCCATCAATCAAAACTAATCATTTATCAAATACACATGAAATATGCCGTAGCTGAATGTGTTTAAACTCGCCATTTTTTTCTTCTCCATACAAATTACCCAATAATGCCACCTAATGTACGGTCAGAAACTGTGTACGCGAGTCTCTCTCTGCTAATGCCTTTGAGCATTGTTTGTCAGAGGAAGATGCTGCCGGATGAGAACCACTTGCAGTACTTGTATGCCCAGTAGCAGCTCTAACTTCACAAGAAAAACTGTGCTAAAATTCTCCGCTTTTACAAATGAAAATTGTTTCTACTTTCATCTGGTTTCAAGTGTCAAATGTGTCGTTTTTTTCTGCTTGACCGTAAAACGCCATCCCTCTGTCATTGTGTGAGAGACACGGTTCTGGATGCGGTCCGCATGTGTAACAAATAACTGTTTAACCATTTTTATTTAATAATTGCAATTGTTACATGACTCAGTCAAGTCCTGTTATCAGATTGGTCGATTCCAAATTCAACAATTTTTCAAAGTTGATCGGAACGCAAATAGATCTTGCGGTTATTTGAAATGAGAACACCAGTTAAGTCGCGTAACAGAGCAGACATTGTCTTATTTTGAGTCAACATGACGATTTTATTGACCAGTTATAAAAATGTTGACCTTAACTGGTCACTAACATCTTCATGTTGACTCAAAATAAGCCAATACCAGATAAATGTTTATAAAACCACAGTGAACTGAGGGTAAGAGAGATGTGTTATTTAATGTCGGCATTGTTGTATCCAATAAGAAAGCAGTAATTTTGTCCAATCAGAAAGCTTGTGGGATGAGTTTTTATTTAACGTATTTTTTTTTCTCTCTCTCTCTCTCTTTTATGTTTAGTCAGATTTGCTGCCTTTAGCAACGGTAGTAGCTTTTCATGTTTTATGTGTCGTTCCCGAATGAAGAGGCGTTCATTTTGGAGCTACGACCTCTCCTAGTATTTCTAAGGACACATTTTTTTTCTAATCCAGCACCCCTCGAAACATAGCGAAATTGGTGTTGTTAGTATTTTGACATTTAGCTGGTGCAATTTGGGTGTCCATTTATATGGCCATGCGCAACCTTTTCGTTCTCTTTTCTCGAATTAAGAGCCTTCGTTGTTACGTCGGAGACAACACTTTATTTGCAACATTTCAGTTTTTCATAGACATTCTTCAAAGAAATGAAATCAGCGGCATGGTGTTGCAAGATGTCAAGAGCTCAAGGTGTCGAAATGATGTTGACACGATTTTTGTGCTGTTGACACCTCAATGATTAGACGTGACTTTGAGAGCTGTTTACAGCTCAAGGAGCAGATGTGATGCTGATATGATGTTGTGAGCTGTTCTAGATTGATTTTTATGTGGGGTTTTGGGCCTTTTTGCCACACACATGATGTTTTGAACAGTCGTGACGCAGACATGATGTTTTGAGTCACAGACATGACGTTTTGGGCTGTCATTGCGTAGATATGACGTTTTGAGCGATCCTGGCACAGACACGACGTTTTGACTGTCATGGCTCAGATATGACATTTCGGGTTATCATGGCCCAGACATGTCGTCTTAAGCTGCCGTGAATTTGGAGCGGAAGTGGCTCAAATGTGACGTTTGAACTGTCTTGGCTCAGACATGACATTTTGAATGGTCGTGGATCAGACGTGACGTTTTGAGCTTTTGGGGCACATACAAGACGTTTTGAGCTGTTGTGGCTCACTTGACTTTTTCAGCTTTTCAGACGCAGAAAGGACGTTTTGCGCTGTCTTGGCTCAGACATAAAATTTTGAGCGGTCGTGGATCAGACGTGACCTTTTGAACTTTTGGGGCACATACAGATCGTTTTGAGCTTTTGTGGCTCAGGCTTGACTTTTTCACTTTTGGGACGCAGGACGTTTTGAGCTGTCTTGGCTCAGACATGATATTTTGAGCGGTCGTGGATCAGTCGTGACCTTTTTAGCTCTTGGATCGCAGACAGGACGTTTGTAGCTGTCATGGCTCAGGCATGATCTTTTGAGCATTTGAGGCGCAGACAGGAGGGTTGTAGCTGTCCTGGATCAGACGTGACCTTTTGAGCTTTTGGGGCGCAGACAGGAGGTTTTAAGCTGTCGTGGTTCAAACATGACATTTTGAGTGGTCGTGGATCAGACGTGACCTTTTGAGCTTTTGGGGCGCAGACAGGGGGTTTTCAGCTTATCAGCAGTAATCCATGTTCAACAGATACAGCAGTTGATCCAGATAGGCTTGCCTTGTCACTTTTGCAATATACAACCCCCCCCCCCAAAAAAAAAAATAATGATAATAAATAAATAAATAAATAAATAAATAAATAAATAAATAAAAAAAAATAATAATAATAAATAAATAAATAAATAAATAAATAAAATAAATAAACTAAATAAATAAATAAATAAATAAATAAATAAATAAATAAAATAAATAAATAAGAAAAGTAAACAAACAGAAAAGTGTGTGATTAATGGGCTGAGAGGACGGTGCGCCACAGTTTACAGTAATGACTTAAGAAAATATATGTAATTTGGTAAAGTGTTTGTTTTTCTGAATTTTCCGATGTTTCATACCGTCAAGCCACTGTAGTAGCACATAGCAGCGTACGTTACACATCTCAAGGCTCTGCACAAGGCTCTGTTTCGAGCTTGTATGGGTGCAGGTGTTCTCGTCACGGTTGTTGAGCTGACAGAATGTTCCGTTTGCAATTACTCTCATACAAAAACCGTACAAGCGTACAGAATGAAATTCAGGAAATAATGAGATCTAGATGCGTCCCCGCTTTCCCAGTGCCAGATTCCTGTAGCTGTTTGTTTGACACCTTTGAGAAGGAAAATGCTGTTCTTGAGCAATTTTACCAGTCACGAACTCGTTTATTTTTTTTGGCTTTACTGTAATATGTGAGTAGTATGAAAATGCGAGTATGAAAACACTTCCGGTACCAGGTGTGGCTACTTGCACTTCCATCGGCATTAAAACATTTTTGGTTTAGGCTATTTGCACTACTGGTAGTAAAAATACCATACAGAAAGAGTACAGTGACGTCACGTAAAATAGGAACCAATAGTATTTCACGAATATAGATGAATGAAATTAGAGTATCCCCGCCCCGCCTCTCCCCCCCCCCAGCCCCCACTCCCTCCCAAAAGTGCAGAGTACATTGACGTCACGAAGAAGAAGAACAAATAATATTTCAGTTATATAGGCGAATAAAATAAGAGATCCCTCGACCGCCCCCCCCCCCCTTCCAAGTGCCAGATAGATTTATTAGAAACAGAAGAGCAAGTAAGGTAAAAAATAAGCTTTAGCACCAAGTTCTACGGGGCGGGAAGTGGTTGACTTTGACGACGGAGTGCTACAGACACTGGGCGTGGCTGCAGTACTCACAGCGAGGCCTGCATTTACGTACCATCAAATTACCATGCGTGTCCATGACCTAAACGCGGAGTGCTAATTTTGAAATAATACCCCCTTTTTAACCCAGCCGACTTTGTCGGACTGGGTTAGTCGTATCACTATAGGGGGCTTGAATGTATGTGTGTATGTGCGTATGTTAAACTTTTTCTTTAAAATGCTACTCCTTCTACAGTTTTGCTCTATTCGTTTTGATATTACGCAGGAATGTTCCCTGGGTGGTCCCCCACCTGGCCATTACTTTTTTTACGATTGACGAAAAACCGACAAAATGACCTATTTTTAAAATGCTACTCCTCCTACAGTTTTACTCCAATCGTTTAGATATTACGCTGGGATGTTCCCCTGGGATTCGCCTACCAGACTATTATTTTTTTCGCGGTTCGCCAAAAGCAGCCGAAATGGCGGAAGTTTGAAGTTTGGCAAAAACTGGAATAAATTGTAGTAAATAACTGAATTGTTAAACCATTCATTTCTCTCAGTCTTTTTCAAATAGTTACAAAATTTTAATCGAAAGTTTCTTGGCTGCTTCTCTACCTGGACTTTGCTTTTTTCGCAAATGACAAAAAATGCCGAAATGGTGGAATTTTAAAAATTTTGTAAAATTGTGTAAATGTTTGTAAATACGTGAATCGTCAAAACCCAACCTCTCCAACATCCTTTTTCGGGTAGCTTCCACCCGGGGAAACTCGTTTTTGTGTATTAAAATTATGAAAAAGTTACGTTAGAAATAAAGGTCTTCATTTTTTGGCCTAACAGTGTTTGTTTCAGAGTTTTTCTCTTTCCTTATTTGGTAACTCGGTTGGGTCATGTCCTTGGACATGCTTGTTTATAATAACGCGGAGTGAAATTCCAAAATAATCCTCCCCCACTCTCTTTTTTAGTAGGAAACTCAGAGCACTGCATGAAAAATATTCCTTTTTTAAACGAAATTGGAACTCCTCGCGGATCGCGTCTGGCCTCAAAATCACCCCCTTTCTCCGCGTTTGTTTTTCTTTCTTTTTTGGCACGGATGGTAACACATAAAATGGCAAGTTGCCCCCCCCCCCCCCCTGGAACCGTATGAAGGAGAATCACACAACTGCCGGGTAAAGCGCGAGGCCCCGCGAAGGTTTTGTTTTAAAAAAGGCAGTCTGCTTTGGTATGGTTATCCGCAAGTTCTGTGGAGACTGATTTCAACTTCCGCAGTGTGTTGGTGGGGAATCTTAAGAAAACGCCCACTACTTTCTGTTCCGTGCATGGCGCAAGAGGCAACTAATCGGAATTTCTTTCTAACTCTTCTTTCGCTATTTTTATTCTTTCTGCTTTTTTTCCACTTGCTCCTTTAACAAGTGTTTCCCAACATACCCATCATAGTCAGTTAACGGGAGGTTAAACACCAAACAAATAAACAAACTGATTTCTACGAATTACGTCCGGACTCCGGGGTGTATGAAACGACGAAACGCCACCATCGCAGCCATTACTGCTGTCGCCGCCACCAGAGACACCATCACAACCGCCACCAGTGTAGCCCGTCACTGTCACCGCCACAGCGCTGTCGTCCATGCCGTAACCTCCACCATCGCAAGCGTCTCTGCTGCCGCCCCCACCAGAGAAACCATCACAGCCGCCACCACCATCGCAGCCATTACTGCTGTCGCCGCCACCAGTGTAGCCCGTCACTGTCACCGCCACAGCGCTGTCGTCCATGCCGTAACCTCCACCATCGCAAGCGTCTCTGCTGCCGCCCCCACCAGAGAAAACATCACAACCGCCACCACCATCGCAGCCATTACTGCTGTCGCCGCCACCAGCGCAGGCGTCACTGCGGCCGCCCCCTACCAGAGAAACCATCACAACCGCCACCACCATCGCAGCCATTACTGCTGTCGCCGCCACCAGTGTAGTCCGTCACTGTCACCGCCACAGCGCTGTCGTCCATGCCGTAACCTCCACCATCGCAAGCGTCTCTGCTGCCGCCCCCTACCAGAGAAAACACAACCGCCACCACCATCGCAGCCATTACTGCTGTCGCCGCCACCAGTGTAGCCCGTCACTGTCACCGCCACAGCGCTGTCGTCCATGCCGTAACCTCCACCATCGCAAGCGTCTCTGCTGCCGCCCCCTACCAGAGAAAACACTTCCGCCACCACCATCGCAGCCATTACTGCTGTCGCCGCCACCAGTGTAGCCCGTCACTGTCACCGCCACAGCGCTGTCGTCCATGCCGTAACCTCTACCATCGCAAGCGTCTCTGCTGCCGCCCCCTACCAGAGAAAAAACAACCGCCACCACCATCGCAGCCATTACTGCTGTCGCCGCCACCAGTGTAGCACGTCACTGTCACCGCCACAGCGCTGTCGTCCATGCTGTAACCTCCACCATCGCAAGCGTCTCTGTTGCCGCCCCCCCCCCCACCAGAGAAACCATCACAACCGCCACCACCATCGCAACCGTCACTGCTGCCGCCGCCACCAGCGCAGGCGTCACTGCGGCCGCCACCACCGGCTTAGCCGTCTCCGCCCATCAAACAAGAGAAAAAAGGACGAGGAATACGCTTCAGTCAAAAAAAAAAAACTGTAGTCGTTACTCAACAACCATGACAAAAACAAAAGTCAGCGATTTCTGCTACAACCATACATGTAACAAGTCAACGGGAGATGAAGGCAACTGTTATATGCATGAATTTTAATATAGCTGTAATAGTTTGATGGCTTTCCTGGAGATTTATATATAGAAATTCATGTATATAGTCTGCTCCCAACCAACGACCCCTGTGTTCCAGTAACAGAAATCAATGCGAATCATATCTATGGGAAGAGAGTACATGAAATTTGCTTTGGCAGCGTGTGGTCCGACGACATTTGGTCTAACGACATGGGTTTGGTCCTGCGACATATGGTTTGACAGTAGATCATTTGACGACGTTTAGTCTGGCCACGTTTGGTCCGGCGACCTATGGTCCGACGACATATAGTCTGACGACATTGGTCTGGTAACATATGGTTAAAATGCCGGTCTTTCTGGTGGTTTGACTGTTTATTCGGACCAAATGTCTTCGAACAAGTCGGAATGTCGTCAGGAGAAAGCTACAGCGTGTGACAACAATCCAGGGGAGAGATGTGTCTGACACTGGAGCGTCAGCGGGTCGGTATTGCTGCGTCCGCGGTGGTTACCATTGATGTGGTCAACATTGATGTGTTAAGTGTTAACATTGATTCTAAAAGGCTTAACATTGTCGTTGTTACTTGACTTGAGTAAACGCTGTAATCTGACTGACGGATTCCCAAGTCCTTAATTTTTCAATGTTGACCGATGTCGGTAGATTAGTGGAATTGATTGCAAACAAAACGCCAGCAAACCCGTGTAATAAAGCATTTATTGACCGCTTTCTTACCGGTCAGCAATACTTCATGTTGACTCATAATAGGTCAATATCTGCTAATTGTTCACATTGTTTTGGCAAAAATTTATACATTGTTTGTAGCGAACAACAAGGCAACGTATGCCACGTGACTGTTAAACCGGAATGCATTAAAGATGCCCAAACCTCGCAGCTGTCCATGTTTTCAAAACATACAAGTCTAAAAAAAAAAACATGTCTAATGGTTACTTGTTTTGTGTCTTCTTATTCAGAATAATAAGATGTTTACAACACTTATTGAAAAAAGGAAAGAACGACAGTCCACATTGATATGCTGAATGCACGCACACACAACGCGCTGTTACACACCCCCCGTTTTCCAAGCAACTTTCTGCAGCAATGGCTACCCGATAGACTTTTAACGTTGCCATGTTTGTCTTTTATGGAAAAAAAGACTAAGGCACATTAATTTGTTATCACTTCTTCTGTCTGGGCAAATGAGTCGACATTCAAAGCGAGGCTTTATTTCTTTTGTTCGCGCTCTTGAAAACAATTTGAGGCACATTCTGCTCTGCTCCGGAATAGACTCATCATGTCTCACTGGTGTACGTAGGATATAATAGAAATGTTATGGCTATTAGTCTACGTCAGTCTGGTCTGGAATAGACTCACTGTATCGAAAGTGCCTTATTTCGCACAAGTCAAAAAAATGTCCTCTTCCTTATTTACTTAATATATTCTGATCTTAAATAATAGAGTGTTACTAGAATACCGCTAATGGATTGTGTGGGTTATATACCGCTTAGTGTCTTAACTAATGGAGTGTGTGGGTTATATACCGCTTAGCGTCTTAACTAATGGATTGTGTGGGTTATGTACCGCTTAGCGTCTTAACTAATGGAGTGTGTGGGTTATATACCGCTTAGCGTCTTAAGTAATGGATTGTGTGGGTTATATACCGCTTAGCGTCTTAACTAATGGATTGTGTGGGTTATATACCGCTGAGCGCCTTAACTAATGGATTGTGTGGATTATGTACCGCTTAGCGTGTTAAGTAATGGATTGTGTGGATTATATACCGCTTAGCGTGTTAACTAATGGATTGTGCGGATTATGTACCGCTTAGCGTGTTAAGTAATGGATTGTGTGGGTTATATACCGCTTAGCGTGTTAACTAATGGATTGTGTGGGTTATATACCGCTTAGCGTCCTAACTAATGGATTGTGTGGGTTATATACCGCTTAGCGTCTTAACTAATGGATTGTGTGGGTTATATACCGCTTAGCATGTTAACTAATGGATTGTGTGGATTATGTACCGCTTAGCGTGTTAAGTATTGGATTGTGTGGATTATATACCGCTTAGCGTGTTAACTAATGGATTGTGTGGGTTATATACCGCTTAGCGTGTTAAGTAATGGATTGTGTGGGTTATATACCGCTGAGCGCCTTAACTAATGGATTGTGTGGGTTATATACCGCTTAGCGTCTTAACTTATGGATTGTGTGGGTTATATACCGCTTATAGCGTCTTAACTAATGGATTGTGTGGGTGATATACCGCTTAGCGCCTTAACTAATGGATTGTGTGGGTTATACACTGCGATGGTCTTTCAGCCTTTTTCACAGAGATTAGCTTTATGGAACAGCATTGTTTATCCGTGCTTTAATAGAATGTGAGCCTAATTTTTTTTTTTTCGAAAAAACTATTTCACCTATATTTAGTCAGTATCTGTGTGCTTTTGAAGTTTCTTTGCCTTTTTAAAAACTACGGGGGTCCTTTGATTTTAGAAGAAAGCGGGATGGAATTGTCCTTCCACAAGACTTAATTTTATTTGGTGCCGTTGAAGCGGTGTCATATAAACAATCTATATATAGACTGTGTCTTGTAGCCTTGTTTTGCTGGTGGAACATTGACAAAGCCCTAATCGCACAGATGTGAAGCGATTTGATTGGACTATTCAGGATATTACTCAACAAAGCCAAAGAGAGCTTGGCCGTGACGTGGAGTTCTCTTGCTTCCATATTTAGTTTTGCATATTGCTTAAAAACATTGCTAAAAACAGTCGTAGTGGTGATGACCATGGCTTTACCGCCTGCTTCTGGCATCCCTCAAGTGCTTGGAAGTTCAAATCGATCAGGTTTTTGCCGACCGATGTTTGGTGTAAAATAGGGTCGCTACAAAGTGGTGCGAAACAAAACTCGAGAAAAATCTTTGTTCGGGTCGTGTTACCAAGAATAATATAGTCGCATCCATCTGACTGCTTTGTCCATTTTCCGAAGACAAAAATGAATGCGCTTGTACGGTTTAATCGATTATCCGAGTCTGAGCGGGGTAATGAATGACCGGAGATCCTCTCACCTTTTTATACAAGGGCATTTCGCCTTTCACGTTTTGCGTTGGTGCACTATGCGGGTTTGCTTCGTTAACCTTAGTGCTTTTCCATCGGGAAAAATTGGGCTGTTTCGATGCCAGAGACTAACAACGATTTTGATATTAACTCGACTTTCTATCTGATACGCGTTCTGTATGACTGAAGAACTCCGAGTTGTTGCTCACGTCCGTGGAAAGCCGTCCGTTCGTGTAATCCAGAAATCTCAGTTCATCCTCCACATTGTCGGTTCATCCACCACAATGGATGTCATACTCATTTGTCATAAACATAGCTTTATTGTTTCTACGACAACCTTTTGTCCAGTGGTCGACAATTTCATAGAGAGAAATCGTACTGTCATAACTTTGTCAACAGTTTCATAGAGAGCAGTGCTTTCTGGCTCATTACACTGGGTGGATTCTGAGATGCTCCCGGCGGTAATAACTTCATGTTAACGTTATGCCCTGCGAGAAATTTATTTTAGGACGTCCTGGGATGGCTATCCAGATAGGGGAGTCAGACGTCCTAGCAAGCACCTCCAGCGTTATCTGTCACGTGCTTGTTAATAAAATATCAGATAATTATTGAAGCGACGAAATTAGTGCATGGTACAGATAATTGATCAATATATGTATTTCAGTTGCGTCGCGCCACGGAACGCATTGTGAAAAGTTGTTTCATATGTCTGTTGAGTATAAGTTTGCTCAAAAATAAGATAATTTGGAAGTATTTGGTGAATAAGGCATGGGATAAGCGGAGTTTAAGATATGCGTTGTCTTCGAGACTTTCCGCGATTTCAGTAATGTGCAGCTTTTCGTACAGGTCCATTGATTCCCAAGGGGAAAAAAAAGCAGTCGTGATCCCGAAAAAAATAGCTGCATCCTGGTTACATCTCGGTATGATAGGTGTAGCCCTGCCCATTATGGAATTCAGAATTTCCACCCACTGCCTTTGAGTTTCGAACTTTCCATTGCGGAAAAATGTCGATGCTCTCCCAACATTTCGGTATCTTGGTGACCATGTTTGTTTTTGCTGACATTTTAACACATTTGATCCAGCTGCTGGTTCTATCGGTAAAATGTTCACAGGGATCCAGTAAATGTGACCGTATTTCTTGTGATTGTCACTGGGATCCTGCCGGAATAGGTTGGGATCCCGATTTCTTTTCTCAGGTTATTTTATTCCATATCATGATCCTTATTTAGTAATTGTATTTTAGACTGCTGCGGCCGTATTCACATGATTTAACTGTACAGCTAACCGCCTCGGTTGAAAGCACACTACTAAATTTGACCTGTTTGATAAAATAAGTCCTCCCCAAAAATTGTCTGTGTAATAAAGCTGGATAAACTTATTCGCGCTTCTAGAAGTGCAGTTACTTGTGCAGTTCACCTTTGTGAATACGGAGGCTGATTCTTTTATCAAACATGTATCGGTAGTTTATTTCGGAATGACCTGCTAAAAATTATCTGATTTTTTGTTTGCTTTAGAAATTTTATTTTAAATAATACGGTACAATCAAAACTTCATGGGTTCGTTTCCGTTTACCGTTTATATCGATACCGAATAATACATGACGATATAGAACCACCCATCCCCCCTCTCCCCCCCCCCCCCAGAAAAAAAAAATAAAAAACATTATTTTTTGTTCTCCATTTTGCTTACGATGTACCACCCGGTTTAGATTTGAACCGGATGTCATTGATTTTGTCGCCTTTACATTGCGTGATGTGTCAGTTTTGATAGATAATGCATGGAAAGCTTCTGCGATAATGCGCTGAAGGCTGAGAGCTTCAGAAACGAAAATGCCAACTCTCAATAAACTAGTAAGTTTTTAGTTGTCCAAATACAGTTGTGTTATGCCACATGATTATCATAACAAACAAAAATAGAGAGATTGCTTAAAAAGTTGACGCGCCATTTTACTTTTCAGTTACTCAGGCCTTGAGTGGCCACGTGACGTAAGCCTTTCAGAATTCTTATTGGTCAAGCCTCAGGCGTTCAGTGTTTTTGTTTGTTTGTTTTTGTTTGGTTTTTGTTTCTCAAGTTACATACTTCGAATTGGGCCATGTATGGTAACACGGCTGTGTGTTGGTTCTTCGGACTGAGGGCAATGCCCACAAATATACCTGTTGTATTACGTTTTTTTTCTTTATGTAAGCGGGGTTTATTTATTAACAGCAAGGTTGTTAAGTATGATGTATGTGCCGTATAAAAATAAATCCACAGCCGCAATAACCTTTTTAAGTTTGCGTAATTTTAATTCATATCCATTGATAATGAAATGACGTCAGGAGGAAGTGACACTGACTGAATTTTTTTTATTAGGAGTAAATATCATTGGCATTCCTTTTAAATTACACTTTTCCCAACCCTTTTTTATCAAATGTGAATGAATTTTTGTCTGTTTAAGGTGTATTTTTTCTGCATATCCTTTTATTAATTTAGATACAGAAGAGGTCAATAAATTTATAATTATAGAGTGGATAAGCTCTTTATTTCACAAATTTTCGGAAAATATTTCCTTCTTTGGTTGAAAAGCTTAGAGTGTGAGAAGACTGAGGCACATGTGGTACCCCATGAAGGCTCTCAGTAATTTATTCCCCACAGGTAGAACCGTGGGGAATATATGCGATCGACCGTGTGACGGTCTGTCTGTCGGTCGGTCGGTCTATCATCCACGGCTTGTTAACACGATAACTTAAAAACTACTGCGAGGATTTTAATGAAACTTGGTTGTAGCTTCTATGGGAACAAACACAGATCGGTATTGTAAATGGGCCAGGTTCGTCCAAGGAAAATGGAAAGTCTAAGGAAAGTGGAATTGAAAAATTTCAGCCCTTGATTGACTATTGATGGCCGTGTCTAACTGATGGGGGTGAATATGTCTGCTATGCACACTGCTCTAGTTCATCACGCGGTAGCGAAACAACTCTAGTTTCTCCTTTTTATCCTGATGAGCTGAGAGTCTTTGCGACAAAATATCCAGTCCGCTTCCATAACATTGTATTGAAAAAAAAACATTCACAAGTTGTCTGAAAAAGAGTTTGTGGCCGCGACATTTTGATGGCTTTTCTGAGCGATATTCGGGTATTTTGGAATTGCGCCTCTGTGTCCTGAAAGGAAAGCGATTGAATCTTCTTTTAAAAGTAAAATGAAATTGCAGACGTAGCCTGAACACAAATGAGGGTAATATAAAAGGCTCAAGCCAGCGAGGCGTCTTCCTGTGGGGGGATCTTGATCTATTTAAAGCGGTGACATTGATAAACAACGCGCTTATGATGAAGTTGTTTTATGTTTTCTAACTACTAAGCCCCTATGAAAAGGCTGCTCTCAATATCGTAATTGACGGATGTATTTTAAGTAACAGGGTAAAGGACACGACAAGTGAATGTGATTGATTGCACGCTTCGTGTTTCCTTGTTACAACCTTTTTTTTATGAAAAGACTCAAATGAATTGCACTCCTGCTTTTATCCCCCACCCAAACCCCCCCCCCACTACCCCATTCATTAATTCGCCTCTTTTAAATGTCTTCTGAACATCCACAAAGGGAGACCGTCTCAAGTTGGTCTGCTTTTAGTCCACACAGCATCGCCCACGGGATCGGCGCGACCTTAGAGGCATTCCGTTTGACCGCTTCCAGTTGTATGTTTTTTTTTCTGTTAATACGTTTTAAATAGCTCATGGATATTTTTTGTCGAAGAACATTTCGTAAGGCCGCAGCTTTTTTCGGCTTTACTTAGATATTTATAATTGAATTCACAAAAGGCCGAGTCTCGGAGTGCCCTTGGTTGGTTCACTTTTAATTCTGATACAATTGTTACAAAGATTCTTCGCTACCGAGCGGCTGGCCAGTTCTTCTTTGGCGAAACAGTGTAGCCATTTGAGTGGACCATCGCGGAGTGGGGAGGGGAGATATGTCACCGTTTGAGTTGACTTTCACGAAGTGGGGAGGAGGGGAGAAGTGTCTCCATTTTAGTGGACCATTGCGGAATGGGGAGGGGAGAAGTGTCACCATTTGAGTGGACCTTCACGGAGTGGGGAGGGGAGAAGTGTTGCCATTTGAGGGACCATCGCGGAGTGGGGAGGTGAGAAGTTTCACCATTTGAGGGACCATCGCGGAGTGGGGAGGTGAGAAGTGTCACCATTTGAGGGACCATCGCGGAGTGGGGAGGGGAGAAGTGTCACCATTTGAGTGGACCATCGCGGAATGGGGAGGGGAGAAGTGTCGCCATTTGAGTGGACCATCGCGGAGTGGGGAGGGGAGAAGTGTTGCCATTTGAGGGACCATCGCGGAGTAGGGAGGGAGAAATGTCGCCATTTGAGTGGACCTTCACGGAATGGGGAGGGGAGAAGTGTCGCCATTTGAGTGGACGATCGCGGAGTGGGGAGGGGAGAAGTGTCGCCATTTGAGTGGACCATCATCAATAAGAGCCGCGGATCAGCAAATTATAAAAATAAATAAAATAACAATAATAAATAACAGACCTATAACTTTCGGGGTTTTTTCTTTTAGTAAATTCACATTTTGTGGTAAAGAGAAGAAAATGAAAGTTTTTGGTGAAATTTTAAAACAAATGAACTAATAGATTTTGAGGGTTATCGCTGCGGAATTTAAGTGGCTTTGAGAAACTCCACACTGCTGATGTTATTTCGATCTGGTATATTTAGGTAAAAGGACAATTGGAAACTATAAAACGTGTGAAATTCTAATACATGAATCCGCAAACTAAATTAAGATATGGGTTAATTTACCTCATATAACTTGATCATGTTGGGACTACAAGCTGCAGTAAATTCTTGACGCCGTACATCTGTGCATGGGTGGGGGGGGGGGGGGGGGGTGATGTAATTTGAAAATACATCATGTCGGTGACATAGAACAATAAGTCCTATAGCTTCATATTATACGTTCGTTTAATAAGTAAAAAAAAAAGTAGGTTCGGTCGTTTAATGGTAAAATATAGTTTTTGTGGATTAGTTTTGCACAGCGGCTCGGCGGTAAAAAAAAAAAAAAAACAGTTTTCATCTTAAAAACAGATAACACAGTAATTGTTATGATGTAAATCTGCTGATGAAAAAACAAACAAACAAACAAACAAACAAACAGAAACCAGTTGCCTATCGAGTAACTTACAGTTGATTTGAAATAATGATGGCATTGGATCACACGTTTTCGTTCTTGCTGTCGAATAAATCTATAGGTTTTTTTCTATACTGGGGGGGGGGGGGGGGGAGGGGGGTGGCGCTTAAGATAGACGTTGTACTCATAGTTTGTGTTTGTAATCTCTGTTTGTGCTCTATGCTTTTCATAGGCATTGGTGGGTGGATTTACGGATAAGCGAAATCACATTTGGAACATCCGGTGAGGTCAGCTGGGATAAGCAGCGAAAGATGTTGTTGGGGAACACCTCTATATACCCTGCAGAACTCGGCACAAATAACATCTGAAAGCATTGATCATCTTTTTTTTTTTCTTATTTGAGATATTCATTTGTCTATCATTTTCCCAGGAACGCCGCAGTGATTGAATGTTAGTTACTTTTTTCTTATATGAAGTTATCCCAGATGACTCAGATTATTTGACTCGATCCGGGGAATCCTTGACCTGACCCAGATTAGTTCGTGCTTTGATTGGCAGACATCCATAAGTTATAACTCTTTCTTGTACCACAATTAGCAGATATTGACTAATTTCAGCTTGAACCAGCATGAAGTATTATCGACCATTTTCATAACTGGCCAATAACATCTTCGTGTTGACTCGAAAAAAAGTCAATAGATTCTAAATAGCGTTTCGATTACAAATGACTTATGTATCGGCGTTTGCGTTGCGTTCAACATTAAAAAATAATTTCCTTCGGAATTGGCCAATCAAATTACAGCATTTGCCTGTGTCGTGCAACAGTCAGGCTTATCTTTAATTGGGCCGTCGGTGTTTAGGGAAAATGATCCGAGTGTGACAGATATATGTGCAGTTGATACATTAGGATCAAGAATTAAGAACAAAGAAAAGATTTGATGTTCACGGCGAGTGTAGCGAGTTGCGGTGGAATTGTTAGATTAGTGCACATTTTTCTTCTTTTTTTTTTGGGGGGGGGGGGGAGGTGTGAGGTGGGTACAGAGTAGTACACATTTTCTTGAGCTTCCACGAAAAAACTAAATTGTCCTTTTACATTTAGCAAAACGTTTTATTTTCCGGGTTAGAAAATGGTGTTTGTTGTTCACTCAAACTGGCGTGGAAAGTGAGGATCAATACCAGACATCCTATTATTATCCTGTTCTTTAAAAGTCATATTTAATAGCGTGTTTTCAGGAGAAAGGACGTTAACCCTGGGTCAAGCTGGTAGCATTTTTTTAGCCATAGGCATTTTTTAAAATAAAAGTAAATAAATAAAAATGTGCAAATAAAATTATGTAGTCTGTATCTAAAGTCTTACAGCCCGTGTAGAATTGTGGAAAAAAATGAGATGGTTCCGACGCCATGGTGTTTGTTGGCGGTTTGATATGTGATTTAATTTTCCGTGGTAGTTACGTGACTCACAGTGGCCACGTGTGCCGACATTTTCAGTCCGAAAAGGTTGTGAATTGAGATTATAAGCCTTATTTGGGATAATAGCTTTGCAAGCTAATTAGAAGACTGTAAACGATTCCTATACAAAAATCAGGACAAGAATAAGAACATTTGCGGTAAAACGCCAAGATTCCTGCTGCCATGAAAATTGCAGACCGCTAAATGAATTCGATAACCATCGCCTTTATTGTGTTGGGAGATTAGCTGCTGTAGCCAGAAGCTAAAGCAGATAATTGGTAAATCGTCGTGCCCACGACCGAGTGTCTGGGCAAGGCGTCCAAACAACAACACTCAGCTTATAAAAAAAAACTCGATTAAAAAATGTTATTTCTGTCTCTCTTCTTTTTTTCCATATGATTTCTTTTAATCAAAGTTGATTAATGTTGTGTACCGTTTCTTCGTTCTTAAAATGTGTCGCAGTATTGTGCCGTTTTTCAGAATATTTTACATGCCCATGCGTGGGGCTGAATTTGATGGTGGTATTTGTGTAGGGGCATTGTGAGAAGAAAGTGGCGTGTTAATTATGCCTTGGAAAAATGCTAAATAGCGTGTAAAATGCGAAAATCATTCTCTGTTTATTCCTTGAAATACGTATGACCATCATTGACGAATCAGTCATTGAGAGATAATAGTAAAATTTATCCAATATGTCATATGATCTGTTAGAATGTGGAAAAAGAAAGTGAAAATTGCGACAGCACTTGAACTGCTGAACGAATTAGATTCCAACTTAGTAGGACAGTGCCAACTTAGTAGGACCGACGGTTCATATTGTATTTCTCGTATATAGCTCAATATATGACGTGATATGACGTCATTACGTGTGGTGGACACTAGACATTGCTAACACGATAACTCTCGAACGGCAAATTGGATCAGCTTCAAACTTGGTGAGATTATGACTTGGGTGGATCCGCAGGTTTGCTTTTGTATTTGACACACATTGCACAACGCATGACGCCATATGACGTGAAATCGTGAAAAATGCGTCATCAGCTGCAAACTTAATAGGATAATGCCTTTGATGTTTCCGACAGTTCATATTGTATTTGGCGTATTTAGCGCAACGTATGTCATATGACGTCATTACGTGTTGTAAGCACTAGACTTGGTTAACAGGATAACCCGAGAGCGATGAGTTGGGTCCGCTTCCAATTTGGTGGGATTGTATCTTTGGTACGTCCGTCGGTTGCTGTTCTTTTTTGGCCCATTTTGGACATCCCGTAACGTCATATGACATCAAAACGTGAAAAATGCATTATCACTTTAACTGCAGAATGAAAGGTCGGATCAGCTTCAAACTTAGTAGGATAATTCTTTGGATGGGGTTGACGGTTCATTATTATTATTATTATTATTATTATACGTAATACTTTTATGGCGCACATATCAAGTGTTCATGGCGCTTTACAATACTGTCAGTAAAAGGAATGTAGTGTTCTAAAATACTATAGCGATATAATAATACTGTCGATAATACTGATGATGTTAAAATTTATCCGTACACTTCAATAAAAAGGTGTGTCTTCAGATGTTTCTTGAAGGTTACCAAGCAGTTTATACCACGAAGTGACTTGGGTAAACTGTTCCACAACCGAGGAGCTACCACACTAAAGGAGCGATCTCCAGCAAACTTAAGATTTAATTTGGGCTGTAGTAAAATAGGTCCATTTTCATTAAAGCGAGTCGACCTGACGGGTTTATGCAACTGAATGAGTTCCTGTATATAAACTGGAGCCATGTTATGCCTGGCCTTGAATGTCAACAACAGGATTTTATACTTAATCCTTGAGCGCACGGGCAACCAATGTAGCGATTTCAGCGTATCCGTGATAAGCATCGCTGTGCTGTTTTGTAGACATTGGAGCTTGTCCAAACTTATCTCTGGTATACCATACAAAAGTGCGTTTGCATAATCCATACGCGAGAAAATCGTGGCATTTACAAGTGTTTTTGTGGCAGAGTCTGTTAAATATCGGCGCAGTCTGTACAACTGGCGGAGATGGAAGTAGCCAGATTTTACTACTTCATTTACATGCGAATGCATTTTAAGTTCTGCATCGAATTGGGCACCTAAATTGCGAACTTGACTTTTTACTGGAATCACATCATCTCCAACTAGTAATGAGTTCACATTCACCTTCTTAATTTGTTGTTTTGTTCCAAAAATGATGAACTCAGTCTTTGACTGATTCAGTTTTAGCTTATTTGAAGTCATCCAGTCAGATACACGTGCCATGATGGTCTCTATATGCGCCACTGCATGCTTTTGCGAGCTGATGCTGTTCGGATTTGCAGCTTTATAGAGCTGCGAATCATCAGCAAACAGACGAAACAGAACCTCATGCAGCCGCAATAGGTCACCAAGTTCACAGGTGTAATATGAACACATGCGAGGTCCCATACCAGATCCTTGTGGAAATGCGATTTCTAGTGGCACTGGATCAGATAGTGCATCATCGATTTTTACTTGCTGAGTTCGTTCAGAAAGATACGAACGAAACCAGTCCAGAGCTTTTCCAGTTATATGAAAATCGCGTTTGAGTCGATTCAATAATATGTCGTGGTTACAAGTGTCGAATGCGGCACTTAAATCCAGAAGGGGAAGTAATACAACTTTCTGGTCATCCATTGCCGTAAGAATGTCATTCTGTTCCTTAATTAACGGGGATTCGGTGCAGTGATTTTGCTTATATGCAGACTGGAGAGGTTCTTCAAGATTTTCGGATTTTGCATGTGCGTTCATTTGTTCAGCTACTGCTTTTTCAATTACCTTAGACATTAAAGGCAAGATTGAGACTGGTCGGTAGTTACTAAGTTGCACAGGGTCGGAATTTGGCTTTTTGATCAAAGGTGTGACCAAGGCATTTTTGTAAAGGCGCGGCATTTGTCCCAGTTCCAGTGACTTCTTTACTATTTTACCTATAACTGGCGATAGGACCTCTATTATCGATGTAAGAAGCGACGTTGGTATCGGATCCAACCAGCACTGTTCATTAGGTGATTTTCTCACCAACGTAATGACCTGCTGTTTGGTCAATTGTTTGGAGGAACTGAAATGTGTAGGATCTGGTTTGACATTCCCGACGGTGGAATCGCAAGTGTTTCTTGATTCGTGAAAGCCCTCGTTGATTTTCTCAATTTTTGTTTTGAAATAACCAGCAAATTGGTTGGCTAGGTCCGAATGTGGAATGTCCTGTACATATGGCTGGGCATTGTTTTTTCGAGCCAATTTACTAACAATGCTGAACAGGGATTTTTGGTGATGTTAGTTATCGTGCACTTGAGAACTGTAATAGGCAGTCTTCTTAGCAGTGATTAATTTTACGTAGTCATCTTTGGCACATTTGGTTCATATGGTGTTTGACATATACAGTGCAGCTTTCGACGTCATACGGCGTTATTGCGTGTTGTAAACACTAGACTTTGTTACCAGGGTACCTGTGGTGCCATAAGTCAAATCAGCTTGAAACTTGGTGGGATTAAGTATGGAGTGGGTCCGTCGGTTGTATTGTATTTGACTTAGTAATAGTGTCTAATCTAATGGGACATCTAAAAGTAAAAAAAAAAAAAAAACGTAACGTAAAATTCAAACTCATATCTGCCCTCTCAGCTTGGTAGGATAATACCCTGGGTAGCTTGGACTACTCTAAAAAAATTTTAAGCTGTTAATTACTTCGCAGTACGCCATCACCTCTATCTACAAACTGTGTTACGTTCGATTTTACACTCCACAATCTTGTCTACAGCGTTGTTGCAAAGGGTCCCTTTTCCAGTACTTACGGTCGAGATTGTAACCCAACCGCCAAGAGTCCCTCGCCCATACTTCAGAAACAAAACGACTGATCTCGGGATGTTGTGGTCGTGTTTGCATGCCTCTACAGGACTAGCTGTTGATTTCAGTCGGCTGAAAGCACCAAGCTGTCACATACATGGGAGCGCTTTTCTGACCTTCGCGTTGTTTTTAATAACTGGAAGTATTTTTCACTTTTTAAGTGGGTCATCTACAATCTTATGTTATGGGAAGCAACTCACGATTTTGCCACTTAAATGTCCAAAATTAGGAGGAGGGAAGGGGGGGGGTCTATTTCGCAAAAACAAGGCCGCAGTTGCTTTCTAATAAAGGTAATTCACATGTTCGGGTAAACTGATGTTGGTGTGCACTGGTCGCTCTGTTTTACACTTTTTAAATGCGTTGGTTAGTGGGTTTGAGTGTAAACTAGAATGTCATACTAGTCCTCTTCCCTGTACAGCAGTAAGACCCGTCTGTAATGTGTCTAAGACGGTGAACTTGTCCATGGTTAAATTAAAAATAAGGCAGTAAATTATTTTACTTTTACAATAGGTTCAGATCACTTCTACCGGTTTTGTAATTGGTATACGTCCCCACTTAAAATCCAGAGCAGTTTGGTCAAAATTTGAAAAAAGGAACTAAAGTCGAAGTTACGGTGTAACTTATTTTCGAACTGACCACAGTACAGCTGTTAATACAATTGAGGAATAAATTTTTGATCATGATAAATGTTGCCAATTTTTTAAAAGCTGGTTAATCTGGGAAATTGTTAGAGAGACAGAAATTTGGACCTTATTTATGAACTTGTCATCATATACATGGCAATATTAAACATAAAATTTGAATGTTGTTTAATTTGGAAAGTTATGGTGTCAATTCGAAAAATTTGCTTATCCCAGAGATGCGGCTTTTCAGACCTTATTTTCCACCTTTCCACAATACAACTGTTAATATAAGATATAAAGTTTGTTCTGAATCAAACTGGCCAATTTGGATAATTTGGCTAAATTTAGGAAAAAATTGGATTTATATCTGCAAATGCAAGTGAGAGGATGATTTTGGACTTCATTCATATCATATCATGTAGAATTTTTATATCGCGCCTGTTTAGCAAGACACCTAAGCGCGTTACAAAAGTTATAATTTAGCAGTTAAACGCTTTCTTAAATAAAAGTGTTTTAGCTCCTTTTGGAATACTACAGAATATTTTGAAACGCCCTGTCACCGTATCTATTTGTTAGTTTTTGGGACAGCTAAAAAGTACTGATGTGTGGAACGAAGGGCATGGGGACGACTGTCGAAAAAAGACTTAATCGTTCAGATAGGCTTGTCCAGTATTATGCACTGAGTTAACCGTTATCGTGAAAGTTTTAAACTCAATCCTCTCTTCTACTGACAACCAGTTGCGCTTCTTCAGGTTGGGTGAAATGTGTTCTCTTCTTCCGACTTCATGACCCAGCCAAAAGTGTTGATTACCTTGTGAAGGCGATACAGGGAACATATTGCTGGACCTATCTAAAGACTGTTACAATAGTCAAGGCGGCATATAACTAGTGCGTGCAGTAGCGACTTTGCGACATTAAAGTCCAAGAACCGTCGAATCTTTTTGATCCATGCAATGTAGAAATCGCATGTCTTACAGACGTTTGTAATCTGATTATCCATCTGGGGGTTAGAGTCTGTTGTTACGCCGAGAGTTTTTTCCTTCTGAGATCTCTCAGCAACATCTCCGTATATTCCGATAGAGTCCTTTTTTAAAACCGTTTGGTTCCTTCGACTAGAAACTATTAAAAATTCATTTTTAGCACAGTTAATTTTCAACTTATTGTCTTGCATCCACCCTGCTATAAGTTGAATTTCTGTGGTCAGTTCCTCAATACAACAAGGTAATTTGTTATTGCTCTGGACGGGTTTAAGCAACTGGGTGTTATTAGCGGACAGATGATAGTGGAGAAGTAGTAGGCGTATTAGTCGACCAATCGGCTGCGTATAATCATTGTAAATCGGGGGCCCAGTTGAGATCCCTGGGGTAATCCGACATCTAGCGTGACTGGATCGGAAGACGTGCCATCAACGGTGACTGGCATTGTATGCTCTGACAAGTACGACGTCATTCAACGAAGGGCCATGCCAGATCTTCCGTGGGTAATTTCGAGACATCGCAGAAGTGCATGGTCAACCGTGTCAAACGCAGCCGAAAGATCGAGTACTGCTACAAGTACAGCGTGGTTCTGGTCAGGGTGAGTGAGGGGGTTGAAAATATTAATGAGTATCGTTTCACAACTATGTCCCGGTTTTTTTTTTTTTTTTGCCGATTGCAAAGGGTCGTTTACGTTATTGGCAATCATATGTGCAGATATTTAGTTGTTTGCTACTCGTGCGATAGGATTCCTATGAAATTTTGAGACTGGTCGATAGTTCTTCAACATTCGATCAAGTCTTTAGATCTAGGGTAGCCGGTGCGGGTTCGAATTCTGCTCGTGCCTATTAGCTGTGCACTCAATTATGATGCCCTAGGGATTCAAACTGGAATGGCCCATTTCAGTATAATGTGGCAGAGTAGTCCTGATATAGCGCTGAGATCGTTGAAAGGGACTTAAAACACCAATAAACCAAACCGATCGATCAAGCGATGTTTTTTTAAATAGCTGTGCTGTTTTGCATTTCCGAGGCACATATGCTTAATGAAGTGATTCATTTACAGTATGCTTTATCACAGGTAGAAGTTCATTTGCGCGTTGTTTCAGAGGAGGGGTAGGTAATGAATCGAGTTCACTTAATTTATCCTTGGACTGTTTCAGCAAATTTAAAATGTCATTGTCATCCAGCAACTGAAAACTCGTCCGAATATTTTGCACTTTTGAGTGAAACTACTGTTTGAAGTCATTTGCCAACTGGGTCGCGCGCAAGTGATCAAGCATTGGGTACTCCTTGTTTCTGTGCATAATTTTACTAACCTTGCGAACGATTTGCAATCCGCCTTATTCTCACTGATAAACTGCCGATAATGTTCTGTTTGTGAGTTATGAATAATTTTATCGTGGGATTTACGCTCTGTTTGATATCGTTTTTGTTAGCCTCAGTCCTGTTCTGTCTGTATGCCTTTTCAAACACCCAGAACATTTTGAGCTTTGTACTACAGGTGGGGTAATCCACGGGTCTTTGCGTCTCGATCTACAATGCCGGAAAATCAGAGGAACATGTTTATTTAGCACTCGTATCATATCTTTATCCAGTTCTTCCATTAGTGAAACAAGATCCTTATTCATGTAGGAATTCACAATCTTTGAATTTCAATTTCGCCAAACCGGTCAAATTTGAGCAACAAATTGGTTGCCTTGCAAGAAACGTGGGTTTTGTTTCGAACTCTCCACCGGTACGCGTTGAAATATATGCACATAACATTTTTCTAATTTGTAATTTGCTGTTCAATTTGGACAAATTTTTAACACAAAAATGGCTTAACTTCGAAGCGGTTAGAATGCATTCTGGCTGTAATATTGTAACACCATGAGCAATAGTTTCTAGGTAATGCCTAACTAGGCTTTTCTTTATCCAAAATGATATTGCGCTGGTTTTACTTTGATGTGATTTTGATGTGATATTGCTGTATTATAAGTTGGCTTAGTGCAGAATCTAATGAGCAAAATATCTTGAAAATACAAAGTGGGATCGACTTCAAACTTAGTGAAATTATTCCACAGATAAGTCAAGTGTTTTTGCACAAATTACGAGAACGAAAATGCGTGCGAAAAATAAATGGACGACGTATGCTGTCATTACATAACAGGAGTTATGCAGGTGGGCTAGGTTAAATAAGGTTCGGGACCTATCGTGAGGGAAAGGTGCTTCTTTGGTTGGGAGGTTGCAGGTTGGGGTGTATCCCATGATCCAAAATTGGCATTATGATGATAAATACATTTTGCAAGTTTCCAGAATATTTTGCGGGTTATTCTTGTGAACAATGTGGTGTTTTCTTTGAATTCATCATGATAAATTATGATTATATTTTCAGAATTTTTTATTATTTGTGTAAATACAAAATGGGAAACGGTTATTGCAAAACCATGGATGTAGTCAGGGAGACATTTGATTTTGTTTCAAAAACAAGAAATTAAACAGGTCTCGATTTAAAGTGTGTTATATATTCTTGTACACTGATGTTTTGATTTGCACCAGTCGCGCTAGTTTCAACATGGAACGCAATCCATTACATAAAATAAATGAGAACCCGGTCAGTGTGAAGGTTTATAAGGGCGATAATGAGAAAATGTAACAGATTTTTTCGCACGAAATTTCATTGCCTTTTGTAATTTTTTTGTTAGAGATGGATCATATGTCTATTGGTCATGGTATGACGATAAAGATGCCTGTTTGTAGTCAAAGCTTTACAGCTCTTCTTATAGGGCACCAGGTTATACGGTGATAAAGTGACAGTACTTTTATTGTTACGTCATTTAAAATAGTAAAATCTGTAAAAATAAGTCAATGAAACACAATACCAACGTTGTAATGCCAAGTTTAAAGAACCAACAATAAGAACAGCATGAGTCTGAGTATGTCAAATGTATCTTGTCGCACAGCAATGTGGGTTTGTCTCAATATGTAATGACTGACACCTTTGCGCCAGCTGTCTGACAGACTGACACTTATGACCGGCACGTGAATGCCAGCTCCCTGACAGTCTGACCTGTGCCTGACACATGGGTGCCAGCTTTGTCACAGGCTTACGCGTTGTATGACTGACAGTTTTAGGTGGCAGATTTTTACCTTTATCGTTCTGTGTCTCGATCATTCTTGTCCCTACTGAAATTGCCGTTCTTGCTTCATCAGGTTTTAATTATGTTAGTGTTTTTGCTGGTAACAACAGTCTTGATTAAACTTACTTGTATGTGGTTCTTTAGTAGGTTTTCATTCGGTTTTCCCTTGTATTTTTTGTTCATTTTTTTCTTGACTTTTAATTTCATCTACAATAGATCTATAATTTCTAAAAACGTGGCTGGAAGATATCAAGTGTATCGAGTGTCGTACGTGGATCTAATGTCTGTCCTTCTGGCGTTCAGTAAGGTTTGCGACAAGGTGTCGATGCTGCATTACATATATGAGAATCGCTATGATGAAAAAGATATATTCCTGCTTCTTTTTGGCAAAGAAGGGAAAATGTGCCAAACCTGTTGTTTCATGGAAGCATGTGATTTTTTACTACAGGTGACATTAATTAATGCCTAATTGCGTAAATCATCACTTTCAACTCATAACGGCTTGAGTTTACGTGTGCGTGTCCACCTGTGTCCGCGCCAATTTTAAAGTATATTTTAATAAATAACCTTCACTGAACGTAAAAAAGAAAATTTATAAACTGTTAGTTCTATCAAGTAGGGAAATATCAGTTATTTTTATGGCAACACGTTGTTTTTGCGCTACAACTTTGACATAAATACAATAAATTGATTTGTATTTACTAAAATTACGACACGGAAAACATATAGGGAGCCACAATGCCATACGCTGCTGTCACTTGTGCTTGTCTAACGAATTAAAAGCACAGACGGTATAAGGATACTCTAATAATCTAACTTTTCGTCAGAATTACTAAATTATCTGATGCAGCCATTGACTGAACTTCGGGTTTGGGGTCATAAACATCTGCGTTTTTACTTTGGTTTAAAATTGGTCCGCTCATAAAACTTGTTATTCTTCTGGATTTGTCTGCCCAATAAGCTTTGCATCCAGTTAGTGAGTTAACTGCTGCCATATTCTGTTTTTTTTTTTTTTTTTTTTTTGGATATTCTTTCAGAAGTATGCTAGACTAGAGTTATCTTCTACATAGTTCTTTGTAATCTTTGCCCTATCTTAATTTTCATCACCTTTCTAACGGTTTGTCAGAAAACTTAAATATTGAATGAATGTACACTCCGCCTCTTCATAAAGACACGGACAGAGATGAAGCTGTTGATGTGATATTGTTTAGCATAAAACTCATGCTAAGACTAAATTATTCTGTCAAAGGGACGTGGAAATTAATCATATTATATTTTATTATATTAAGGTAAAATTAATATTTAAATTTAAGGGTTTGAAATGTTGAAGTATTTATTAAAATAATCGATATTAGAATTTGCGGTACCGTGTTCAACACCTGTGTAGGGTTAGATTGTATAAATCAAAGAATGGGTGTTGAACCCATTTTATTTTTCTTTGCCTACTTATTTTCCTATAGACCATAGCCATTAGTCTCTGGGTTTTCGACTCTTAATTTTGTGTTTTGGTTTCGCTTCAGCTACATTAAAACGTGTTGCATGTCTTGTGGCATGTCTAGCACCAAGTGCCCTACCCTGTCTTAAACGTCTCAAAGACAAGCGCTCTGCACGCCTTTATCTGTTTCTTATACACACAAAGCGGATGCATATAAAAGTTGTTTTCGCTCTTTCAACAACACATTGATACCAATTTCGTATAATCCGCAGTGGGTTTGCGGAACACAAATGGATCTAATGATACACAAGAGACCGAACCACTGTAGAGATTGACTGTCAGACAACAACGCATCGGGGTTCTGAAATTTTCCATGCTGCGATGCGTCTAGATCAGCCATTGTCTGTAAAAAGACGGCGCTTTTAAAAGTTCTTTTCGAAAGAGAATGCGCTTAAAATATCGTCAAAGGAAACACCCAATTATAAAACGCTACGCGCTTTTTAGCATCCGGCCAAAATTTGATTGTTGTTGCTATCAGTCATTCCGTCCGTCCTTCTATAAACAGTTGCGCGCTCAACTTCATGCAGTGAAAGAATATATATAACATTTGTTTCTAACATTGACACTGTTACAATGGATGTATTGAGACTCATTTCTCATGCCACAAAGGTTTGTTCTCTGTTTTGGATTTGCGATGTAATACCGAGGATCTTTGCCGCCTTAACCTTCAGCCCGTCGTTTGCCTGCAGCCCGCGCACTTTCACATCACAAACTTTTTAGATTATTAAAACTCATAGAATCTGTTCCTATCGGTCCAACATAGGTCTGAAAGCTACATCTATCTTGCTTTGTCGCCTGAAATGACGGTACTTATGGTTTCGGTAATGACTGCAACCACACCTTCCATAACGCTGACCGTTTGTCCAGGTAGTCAGCCGTTGTGGTACTTAGTATCGCCTATTGTTGTATCAGATTGCTCAGATTGAGAAATTTTATTATACAATATGTTATTGTATTTTAAGGTAGTTTACCAACATATGTATGAAAAAAAACTTGGTGGCCAATTGAGAATGTGTTGATAATGTAGTACCGCATTATGATGTGTGTGCATTAGATTTAAAAAAAAATGAGGCGAAAATCGTCGAGTTTAGAAAAAGTATTAAACCATGGGACAAACCGAGAATCCTTTATCACCGTGTGTTTAGTTGCCTACTTGCATGACATCTTGCTTAAAAGAAACTCCAGTGAGATAGAGAATATGTTACACTTGATATAATTATAATGATTTTGTTCCAAGATGGAAAAGGAATTTTTTTAATTGATAAGGGTCTTCGAATAAGGTCCAAAAGTAAACCGCCTAATTGTCAGTTCTCAAGCTTATAAAAATTACAGTACTTTCATTTGAAGAGCAATTTGGTGTTTAATTAATATTATTAATCATTCTAGCAAAAGAACAAAGGTTGTCCCTATTTTTAAAAATTTTATCAAAAGAAGAAAAACTGCGCAGTATTGTTATGCTGAATCACTCCCTTGGCATTGTCGTAAACCTCATCCGAAACCTCAAACAACAACTGCTTTTTTGGTCACATGTACAATTTTATATCACTGTGAATGATTAGTTGATTGCAGATTGCTATGGAATTTGACGAAAACGTACTTAGTTACACTGTATTTTGATAAAAGAGAAAATTAGTCATTATACATCCTGATACATAAATAGTAATCATCAATTAGCCGTATTTTGAGATTCGTGTTCAGTTGCCGTTAAGCAGCGAAGAACAGAATTCAAAGCATTTAAATAGCAACATAAATGAAACGTGATTTTGAAAAATCTTAAATGTTATTTTCCAAGCGCTAGTATTCACCCAGCATAACGTGAACGCCTGTTTAACACATCCATCATAATAGTGTCCTTCTAATTTCCAATTTAAAGATCTAAGATATACATTAAAGAAACTGTATACTTTATTGTCATGGTCGGAATTGAAATTGCGCTAGGGTTCATGGTTTAATCGCAGATGTTTTAATGCAGCATTTGTCTGGTATGACAATTGAACTCGTAGTGACACAATCTAATGCACAGTGTTCGGCCGCGCCGTTTAACAAACTATATAACTAGAAGCTCATTCCGCTAGCGAAATGTTAAATACTTGACAAAAATTAAAACGCAAAAATACTTCCTTCAATGGGTTATTTCTTGAATAATATATTGCAAACATAAGCTTGAATACGTCTTATAAGCCGAGTATTGTTTGGTTGTTGACTTAAAGTTTTATTGACTGATCAGGCATACGCCTTGTTATCTATTTACGCAGTGAGAGCTCGCAGAAAGCTCACTGAGCAAATGTGTATTGTGTGCTGTCGTTAAATGTTACGCATTTACTTGCAAAAAATACACTCTTTTCATGGCGTTTTAACAAAGAAAACGAAATCCAAGACGAAAATAAAAAGTGACATGCACATGTTCAGATCAAGCTCTTCATAAGTCCCAAGTTTCATGGTCGTAGGGCCCATAGTGTCAGAGAAGAAGAAGACACAAAAAATCGGAAAAACTGTCAAGAAGAAAAAAAGGACGAATTTTGCTCGCACAAATTCATCCAAAGGCTTGTCAAGTGTTAACTAACAGTTAACATGATCATTTAACTTGTAGCATGGTTACCCGTTTAACACCTGGTTACCATGGATGTGGTGTAGCCAGGAAATTTGCAGCACGGTTTCTATGGTTTGTGGTATAGCCATGAGCCTTACAACACGGTTAATTTGGTTTATGTTGCAGTCAGAACACTTACAACTCGGTCACAATGGTTTGCTATGTTTAACCATTGAAGTTGCATCCTGGTTACCATGGTTTTTTATGTAGCCATGGAGGTTACACCACCATTACCATGGTGGTGTGCAGCGGTTATCATGATGTGCATTGTAACTAAGGAAGTTATGTTATGGTTGTATTTTTTATACCTTTTGGGGCACAACGTTCAGCGTGGTTACTATGGTCAGGAGTTAAACCTTTAAAGTTATAACACAGTTTCCATATTTTATATTGTAGTAACAAAAGAAAAGAAAATGTTTCTGTGTTTGTTGTGGAACCATGGTAATTATGTATTAATTATTATGATCAGTTTCTATTGCGCTTTATCAAATTAAAGCTCAAAGCGCATTAGAAAAAGTAAAAATATACAAATCACAATTGTATAACATCTCAATATTACAGTAAAATAGAACTCAACAAAGATAACCTAAAATGAACTTTCAAACTGTTTGACACGAAACCAATACTGTTTAATTTAATACTGATGGAATAAACACACATAATTTTAATCTTTTAAAACCAGCTAGAGTGTCATTTGATCTAACAGAGACAGGAAGGGCGTTCCATTCACGCGGAGCATAGTTCATAAATGCTCTATCACCATACGAATTCCGAGTTTTGTGCTGTACGAATAAAAAGCTATTTTGTGAACGAAGGATTCTGTGAGGTAAGCAGATAAGAGATCACTAATATATACTGGTGTACTCCCATTTAAGGCTTTAAAAACAAAAAGTAAGACTTTATATCATATCAGTTGGCAAATAGGAAGCCAATGGAGTTCACGTAATGGCGGTGTCGTTTGGTCACATCTCCAGGCGTCATATATTACTCTGGCGACTGCATTTTGTACAATTTGCAACTTCTGCATTTCGCATTTTGGTATTCCATACAGAAGACTGTTTGAAACGTCTAATCTGGAAATAACATAAGCATGAATGAGGAGTTTGGCCGCCATAGGTGTCAGTTAACGTCTAATTCGGGAAATATTTCGTAAATAAACAGGGCACATTCGATTTTTGAGTTAACAATTGATCGCATGGACATCTGCTGATCAAATGTCGCACCGAGATTTTTCACACTACTGGTAGATTCAATATTTGAATCACCAGCTAAGTTGGAAACATGAGACAACTTTGAGAGATTTTGCTTCGAACCTATCAAAATGAGTTCGGTTTTGTCATCATTCAGCTTCAACATATTTTTGGCCATCCATGAACTGAAACTTTTAACACATACTTTTAGTCTGCTCAAATCTGGATGGTTGTTTTTAAAGGCAAGGTACAACTGACTGTCATCAGCATAAAAGTGGGACATAACGTTATGCTGATCGGCAATGTCGGCCCGCGGACTAACATAGAGAGTAAAGAGAATCGGTCCCAACACCGATCCTTGTTGTACGCCGAACTTAAGCTCCGCTGCATCTGACCGAACACCTTTTATCAAAACTGATTGATGTCTGTTTGATAGATATGACTTAATCCAAAGCAGTGCCGACCCTTGTGTATGGAAACGTGACTGCAATCGCGTAAATAAAATATTATGATCCAGAGTGTCAAACGCAGCGCTTAGATGTAGCATTGCTAGTACTACCATATAGTCGTAGAAGTTAAATCCGTTACCGTGGCTATGTGTTACTGGCTGTATATTTACCGCGGATTTGCGCGGTTTGTTCTGCAACTGTAGCAGGTTATACGCCTGTTCTGGGATAAATTTCGAGAGCTCCTGAATTAATTACAAGTCATTAAATTCCTTTCTGTCATTTGTGGTGACTCAACCTATATACAGTGCAACGGGATAAACTCTCAAAAGATGTAAACGTTTAATTTAAAGCAGCTACACTTTGGTCCGACTCATAGGCACGACGGCTATCCTGATTTAATGTTCAGTTCACGTCCTGTGGCCTGTATTCTACCTTCCCTGTATGTTATACAGACCATCAGTACCTCTACATGTGGATATAAACTAGCCCACAAGCTGTGACTTTGCCATGGTAGGGAACACTTCTGATTTATTAATTTCCATTTCTGTTAAAATACCCTTCTTACTCAAAGTAACAAGTTTGTTGCGAAGAAAGCAAGGCCTAAGAGAATACTTGTTGTAACTGTCTTTATCCGGGCCATACATCTTTGGAACTATTCATCGTTATTCATGATACCTTAAGGGAAGAAAATATATATAGTGTAGATGAGCGCGGCGGGGGGATGTCTTGTTTTAAAGTGGCCTTTTTTACTTCCAAATTACAGGGCTATCTTGTTTTAAGCACTAGTAAGTCGTTCGCACACAGTGGATGAGTTTATAAATTGTGATTGGTATAATATTCGTTTGTTGCGACACACTGTACTTTGCCTCAAAGCTATCGTTATGGCATCTTGTTTGGTACAGGGCTAGATAACCTTAAAATTTTCTTGGTATAAAATTCGAAATGTACACCAATGTAATAAATTGATTGTAACAACTGTTTATTTTTGGCGGGACATGACAAGTACTGTGAAAGAACGAAGAAGGTTCTGCAGATCAATTATCTGTAACTACATTTTGTTGTTATTCTGTGGCGTTTCTATAGTTAACGATGTCACATAGAGGCAGTAGATTCATTCTTAACAATGGTCCCCGCTTTCTTCCTGATAATCAAAACGTGCAAAAGACCAGCCTTGTCTGTTTTAACAACTGCCTCAAAATGAACTTGTCCTGGCGATATCTTTCCCAAATGGGCTCCATTTTGAGCTCCTGCTCAATCCTTTTGGATACTCATTTGACCTAGTAGTTTTTGTGATTATACGTGGCGGCAATTTTACGTTGTCGTTGATTCATAGTGGATATGATAGGTGTCTTTTTATTGTACTGCTGCTGCGCATTTATCTTAAGAAAGGAGCATTTGAAAAACGTTCAGAGCTTTGATCAGTCCATAAAGATGCTTGGTGAAAAGCTGACTTCATTCTGCATCCAATCCTGTCCCAGCTCAAAGAGAACTGTTTAATAAATGTGATAATGTGATAATCTTGAATTAAACTAAGCTTTCAACAAAGACTACTGAAGTATCAGTAAATTGTTATTGCAGACATGAGCTTGTGCAGTTAATGAAGCATTTGTGTTGACAAATGAGGTCTGATTATAACAGTTTTGTTTAACGTGATCACTTAAAGCAGTCGTTTCAGTGACAGAAATGAAGCAGCTTACTTGAAATGATTTTGTATCACTTAAGCTTCATCGTACACATGATGTTATAAGCACATATATTCAGCTGGTTCCCTGACGTTACATCCGTACAATGTTAGCTAGTAACATAACATTAAAGCCACGCAGCGACGTTACATTGACACATGTTGAGGTGTTAACATGACGGTATAACCGCACATATTGAGGGACTCGCTTGACGCTATATCTACATACATCAGCTGGTCACATGTGCACATATTGAACTAGTTACGTGATATTACATCTACACATATTGAGTTAGTTATGTGACGTTAAATCGGCACATATTGAACTGGTTACGTGACGTAACATCAGCGCATATTCAGCTAGTTAGTGACGTTACATCTGCATATGTTGAGCTAGGTACGTGACATTGCATCTCCATATATTGAGCTTTTAACGTGACCTTACATCTGCACACATTGAGCTAGTTACGTGACCTTACATCGGCACATATTGAGCTAGTTACGTGACGTTATGTCTGCATATATTGACCTGGTTACGTAGCGTTACATCTGCACAGATTGATCCAGCTATACAAGGGTAGATCTGCTAATTTTCAGCTAATTCCTTTTTCGACGGTCGAAACATTAAAAATTGCCGCGAGCATTCTTATTGATTTCCACACAAAACTGAGCAAATAATGATCACTTAAATTTATGGATGATGCAGTCATTATTTTTGTACAAGTTAGAGTCAACCTAAATGATTATTACAGAAATTTATACACTTCTTCACTGTGAAATGCTATTTTAACATTTATTAGACAATTATTGATATCAAGAACTTATTTTTAATCTCTAAATTTGATTTTTTTTATATCAAAAATTAATGTTTGGTCTCAGAAATTAGATTTTGATGTCAAGAATTAATTTTTGCTATCTGTAATTATATTTTTGATATCTATGCATGTATTCTTGATCTCAAAAAATAATTTTTGATATCAAAAAATGATTTGTTGATCGTAAAATTTATTTCTAGAGATCAAAAAATCAATTATTGATAGCAAAAATGAAATAGTTGAGAGCAGAATCTCAGTTTTGAGCTCAATAATTTATTTTCTTTTTATTGATATCAAGAATTATTGTACATAATATTATTTCAGAATGAGACATTTTCATTTGTATTTTGAAATCTGCAAATGATTTTTTTATCTCAAAAATTAATTTTGATGCAATATGTGTAAAACTGAGAAGCAAACAAGTGTGACTGAAATAATAACTGGCTTCTGTATAGAATCTTTCTTTTAGATTTTACTGCACAAAAAGAAGCAATTCTTGGACTCAAAAATTGTGTTATTATTGATATTAATAATTCAGTTCTTCCCCGAAATTTAACTAGAACCGCATTTCGCAAGCGAAATCTTCAACACTTGACAAACATCAAAAGTTCAAAATTTTTCTTTGAACGGCTTATTATTTCTTGAACAACATTAAGTTTTTTTATAAGCCGCATAGTCTGTAATACAGCTAAATAGAGAGCTTATTTCGCAGTACGTATGCGGCTTATAAGTATCATATACTTGGTTATGTTGGCTCAACTGCTTTGTTTTTGAACGGACTAGCACTTTTTTCTATGCAGGCAGAGCTCGCGTAAAGCCCATAAGCTGTGCTGTTTTGCTCAACCGTTACTTTGCTTTTAAATGTATTTATTCAAAATCAGCTGTGTTCGCATGGCATTTTAAGCATGAAAACGAAATCGTAGTCGAAAAAAAGGCGGGATGTACACCCTTAGATCAAGTTCTGCACAAACACCATATTGTTTAAAATAAGATTTCTTTGACATTCGATTGATGAGTCTATTCCGGAATAGCCTACCAGAAAATATCTGCTTTCTTATTTGCTTCAGAATTCTTATTTTAAATAATATGGTGTTATAAGTGCAAAGTTTTGTGGCCCTAGGGCCTGTAGTGTCAGAGAACAAGCTGAGACAAGACAATGAATTTTTACTGTCAAGAAAAAAATAGCATAACGGCTGCCTGCACAAGTTCATATAAGCCTTGACCAAGTCAAAGACTTGTCAAATATTAATCAACGATTCCTTAAATTTATGTAAATATGTACCTCCCTTACGATTTTTTAAGTTTATAGAATTTATTTTTTTTCTATCAAAAATTAATTTTTGCCATCCAGAATACAATTATTTTTTTATATGAAAAATTAATTATTGCAATCCAGAATATAATTGTTGATAGCAAAATATAAATTAATGAGATCTTCATTGATTTATTAAGACCAAGAGGAGACATATAGTGTTTGTACGTTCTGTGTGTGTGCATGTATGTGTGTATGTCAGTCTGCTATAAACAAATGTTGTGTGCTAGGTATCCCGAGAACGAAAAGCCAGATCGACTTCAAGCTTTACCTGTTCATTCCATGGGTAGGTTGGACGGTTCTTTCAACTTTTTACGGACGTTGCGGTATAATGGAAGACGCATGACGTCATTACGTAAATATCGCGTGTGCGAAATTTCTCAGCCGCTAAGTATCGGAGAAAGTTCAAACTTGGTGGAATTGTTGATTGGTAGGTCCGAAAACGGCTATCAAATTTTGTCGCCAGTATAACGAGTGGGTGCGGCGTATGACGTCATCACGTAAAATATGTATATATTTTAAAAACCATCTTGCGTGCAAGATATCTCGAGAACGAAATGTCGGATCGACTTCACACTTGACCTTTCATTCCTTGGGTAGATCGGACGGCTCTATCAACTTTTGACGCACGTTACATTATTAGGGAAGGCGTCATTACGTAAAAATCGTATATGCAAAATTTATCGGCCGCTAAACATGGGAGAAAGTTCAAACTTGGCGGGATTGTTGCTCGTTAGGTTGAAAGATTCTGTTAAATTTTATCACGAGTACAAGGAGTGGATGAGGCGTATGACGTCATCACGTAACATGTGCGCATAATTAGGATAAGATCTGGTGTACAATATATCTTGATAACGGAAAGTCGTATGGACTTCAAATTTAGTATGGGGGTTTCTTGGGTCAGTCGGACGGTTCTTTCAACTTTTGAAGGGTGTAGAAAATAAGAAAGGCGTATGACGCCATTACGTTGAAATCTTATATTTGTACATTTCTCAGCCGCTGAACATCGGATAAAGTTGAAACTTGGTGAGAATGTTGCTTGGTAGATCCGAAAGATTCTGTCAAATATACTCGAACGTCATTGGGTAAAAATGTCTCGATAGCGGAAAACGGATCGACTAGCTGCACAATTAGCGACCGCTTCTTAGATTTTGTGTGATGGGCCTTTTTGTGCGTTTCAGCTATTAGCTTTAGCACCAACAGCTATTAGCGTGTTTGTGTGCCAAGCTGTTCCACATGTGGGAATAATTACGTAATGACTCACAATGCTTGTGCATTACCTGAAACTAGCTTTCACTTTTAAAGTTGGTCATCTAATACATTGTGTTGTGACAAACAGCGCACTACTTTGACGCCAAAATGCCTTCCCCCACTGGCCCACCGAGGTGGGTCTTGTGTGGCACAGTTTTGAAGAATGTCTTTCTAGTGCTTTTTGACCGAGTGGAATGTACGAAGACAATGTATACCTTATGGCTATAACTACAATTAGTGTACAAACCCTTACCGTGCCGTTGGCTAAAGTGGTTAGGGTTGCCTTTAGAGTCGTACTTGAATTAGATAGCTGGGGGGGGGGGGGGGGAGGTTGGTTAAGGCTAGCAAAAAAAAGCTGTTTCAGTAAACTTTTTTGTAACTGCCACGTTCAAGATCCAGATAAAAATACCTAAAGTAAAACCTGTTTGTAGTGACCAACTTCCAGTTTCGGATAACAAGACGTACGGTAAAACCTGCGTTCTTGACCACCTTTCAGACCCAAATGAACAAAGTACGTACAGTAAAGCTTCTCTACTGTAATGACAAATTCAATACCGGGACAAAAAGACGTACAGTAAAACCTGTTTAGTGACCACCTCCTAGACCAAGATGAAACATCTGAGCCTAAACTTGTATAAAAAAGAGGACTGAAATACCCAAAAAATCAAGTTACGTACCCCACCCCGCTTCAAAAATTGGATAAAGGTGATACATAACCTGACTACTGGACACATTTGATTCATTTATATAAGGTAAATTTTCTTGTTATTCTGAAAATAGTACACACTTGTTCCAGTAAAACTTTGTGAAAGGGCTGTCGGGGGAAAAAAAGAAAATGGTTACTGGTAAATGATGGGTTTAGTCGGGGAGACATTTGTTTTTGTTTACAAAAACAAAACAATTAATAGGTGCCGATTGAAAGTATATGATATGAGCCTGTACTCTCATGTTTTGTGTGCGCTGGCCGCCCTAGTTGATATCTCTAATTATATTTTGATATCAAAAAGTCGCATTAAATGTTAAAATGGCATTACATAATTAGCTATGTTTTAGGGTTACCTCTTTTTCTGGCGTATAAGTGGATTTTTATGCAGGTCGAGATCATTATGAATTGACCATATCAAACGTAAGTCGAATGATCTATAGATCTAAAACTGTCTAGACTTACGCGGTCAGTGGTACGGTGTACTCTAGTCACAGCTATTCTGTACTCCGAAGACCCATTTTGTGTATTCTGGCCACATCTACTGCGTACTCGGACGACCCCTTCTGTGTACTCTTTTAACAGCTGCTGTGTACTCTGGTGATCGCTGTTGTGTGTGTCATCTGTATACTCAGGTAATCGCTACTGTGTACTTGGTTGACAGCCGTCCTCTATTATGTGTGTCTGCTGTGTTCACGGGTGACAGCCGCCCCGCTATTATGTGTGTCTGCTGAGGTGACAGCCGCCCTGCTATTATGTGTGTCTGCTGTGTGCTCGGGTGACAGCCGCCCCGCTGTTGTGTGTGTCTGCTGTGTGCTCGGGTGACAGCCGCCCTGCTATTATATGTGTCTGCTGTGTGCTCGGGTGACAGCCGCCCCGCTGTTGTGTGTGTCTGCTGTGTGCTCGGGTGACAGCCGCCCTGCTATTGTGTGTGTCTGCTGTGTGCTCGGATGACAGCCGCCCTGCTATTGTGTGTGTCTACTGTGTGCTCGGGTGACAGCCGCCCTGCTATTGTGTGTGTCTGCTGTGTGCTCGGGTGACAGCCGCCCTGCTATTGTGTGTGTCTGCTGTGTGCTCGGATGACAGCTGCCCCGCTATTGTGTGTGTCTGCTGTGTGCTCGGGTGACAGCTGCCCCGCTGTTTTGTGTGTCTGCTGTGTTCACGGATGACAGCCGCCCTGCTATTGTATGTGTCTGCTGTGTGCTCGGGTGACAGCCGCCCTGCTATTGTGTCTGTCTGCTGTGTGCTCGGGTGACAGCCGCCCTGCTATTGTGTGTGTCTACTGTGTGCTCGGGTGACAGCCGCCCTGCTATTGTGTGTGTCTGCTGTGTGCTCGGGTGACAGCCGCCCTGCTATTGTGTGTGTCTGCTGTGTGCTCGGATGACAGCTGCCCTGCTATTGTGTGTGTCTGCTGTGTGCTCGGGGGACAGCTGCCCCGCTGTTTTGTGTGTCTGCTGTGTTCACGGATGACAGCCGCCCTGCTATTGTGTGTGTCTGCTGTGTGCTCGGGTGACAGCCGCCCTGCTATTGTGTGTGTCTGCTGTGTGCTCGGGTGACAGCCGCCCTGCTATTGTGTGTGTCTGCTGTGTGCTCGGATGACAGCTGCCCCGCTATTGTGTGTGTCTGCTGTGTGCTCGGGTGACAGCTGCCCCGCTGTTTTGTGTGTCTGCTGTGTGCTCGGGTGACAGCCGCCCTGCTATTGTGTGTGTCTACTGTGTGCTCGGGTGACAGCCGCCCTGCTATTGTGTGTGTCTGCTGTGTGCTCGGGTGACAGCCGCCCTGCTATTGTGTGTGTCTGCTGTGTGCTCGGGTGACAGCCGCCCTGCTATTGTGTGTGTCTGCTGTGTGCTCGGATGACAGCCGCCCTGCTATTGTGTGTGTCTGCTGTGTGCTCGGATGACAGCTGCCCCGCTATTGTGTGTGTCTGCTGTGTGCTCGGGTGACAGCTGCCCCGCTGTTTTGTGTGTCTGCTGTGTGCTCGGGTGACAGCCGCCCTGCTATTGTGTGTGTCTACTGTGTGCTCGGGTGGCAGCCGCCTCGCTACTGCTGCTCAGTAACTACAACTTTTTTCTTAAACAAACATTAAGGTGACGCTGCATTGTCTGTATATCTGTGCTTATAAAGTTAAAACAAGAAGAAAAAATCCTGCTTGTGGATAGGTCGAACAGATAACATAAAACGTGAAATTCGTGTAGCTGTCAGACTCCTACACCTTGTTGTTTTTCAGTCAGACTAAAGAAACACAGTGTCACTGGTGTGAATAAAATATGTTGTAAACTCCAGGATCTACATTCGGATTCAGGAGCTGTGCGTTATTTTGACTTCTTGTCTTGACTGACATACACAGTAGCTGTTTTCACGTCGTAAAGGTGGAAGCATCTTAAGAGTCGGCTAGTCAAGCGATCAATGTGCCGATGTACAATTTTAAGGAATTTCATTCTTTCTTGCATTTTATTTTTCTGTTATTGATTTGAAAAAGTAAGTTGTATTGAGAAGTGAAAGAAAGAAATCATCACGCAATGAAATGTTTTTATTTTTGCGAATGCCGTTTGGAAACAGTTTGATGCCACGGTTACTCTCCTGTTTGAGTTATTTTGCTCAATTGTTACCCAGAATTAGGACAAGTGTTGTTCCATTTTTTAAATAGTTCGGTTTTTGGATATTTCTAGAAGGTTCTTTCCATGAGAAGGAACACTTGACGTCTTCTCCCGATGGCAGTGTTGGAATCGTCGGTCCTGCTATTTTTAATTATTCATATTTTGGTAAGGGATAACTATCGGGTTCCGGTATTGCCTTCGTGAGGGAAATCTCAGATAGTGTTCTATCTTTGGTTTTAACAATGGTAAAATGACATGTGGATAATCATTCCAGGGACTCGCACTTTAGTTTCCGGCCATTTTAACGTGATTGTCGGTTACGAAATGAGTGGTTGTTTTGTCCCCTGCTTACCTAACTACAGTTTTTTTGTGCAGATTATCCCGATTTAAAGTTTCCCCCTTGACAATGGAAAATACTCCAGAAGCCTCGACTGAAAAAAACACACACCTAACAATCAGAGTCATTAAGCTAAAAGCCACCAAGACGTGTTTAATATTAACAATGGTAGCTTTGCGTTGAAATTGAATTCCATCTCAAGGGTAGCTTCAGTCTTCCCTACAGTGTAGACGTGATTCGAGATGAATATAACAGACTGCTCGGCTTCATAAATGGCATTGTTTAAACGAAATAGCGTGGAATTAGACCTTTTTTGCTCAATTTTTTTTTGTTCCATCGAAATATACCATAGCAAAAAAATTTAAAATGGAACTAGTATTCCAAGGTTAAAACCAGGGTTAAGGATCTCTGGGGAAGCCGGCATATAGTTCTTTAATTATAATTTCCCATTATTGATTGATCTACAACCTATACGTAACCATAGATTTCCGTGACCCAGACAGGTGAACCTGGAAAACCTCAGGACCGACCAAGCTACTGGACGGTTCTAAACGTCACGCGCATCTTTGTGGAAAAAAATGTGCACATACCTTTTTAGGACACTTTAAAAGTCTTATTATTTTCCCTGAAGACAGAGAAAGTTAAAAAACTACAAAAGTCAAATAAGACAACATAAGACAGAATCATCAGATTTCAAGTGAAGAAAATAAGCTGCAGATGCCTAGAGATGCTGCAGAGCTCGGGAGGACGTGAAGACGCGACGGGATGATATGAAAACACGATGGGAGGACATGAAAACACGACGGAGGATATGAAGACACGATGGGAGGACATGAAGACACGACAGGAGGAAATGAAAACACGACAGGAAGACATGAAGACACGACGGAGGGCATGAAGACACGACGGGAGGACATGAAGACACGACGGGAGGACATGAAGACACGACGGGAGGACATGAAGACACGACGGGAGGACATGAAGACACGACAGGACATAAAGACACGACAGGGGGACATGAAGACACGGCGGGAGGACATAAAGACACGACGGGAGGATCTGAAGACACGACGGGAGGACATGAAGACACAACAGGAGGAAATGAAAACACGACAGGAGGACATGAAGACACGACGGGAGGACATGAAGACACAGGAGGACATGAAGACACAACAGGAGGAAATGAAAACACGACAGGAGGACATGAAGACACGATGGGAGGACAGGAAGGCACGACAGGAGGATATGAAGACACGACGAAAGGATATGAAGACACGACGGGAGGATATGAAGACACGACAGGAGGACATGAAGACACGACGGGAGGATATGAAGACAGGACAAGAGGACATGAAGACACGACGGGAGGACATGAAGACACGACAGGAGGATATGAAGACACGACGAAAGGATATGAAGACACGACAGGAGGATATGAAAACACGACAGGAGGACATGAAGACACGACGGGAGGACATGAAGACACAGGGGGACATGAAGACACGACGGGAGAACATGAAGACACAACAGGAGGAAATGAAAACGCGACAGGAGGACATGAAGACACGACAAGATACTGTAGAAGACAAAGGATGGATCCTTCTCACTAAAGTGGACAGTACGTCAATCTGTCACCTCGAGAATCCATCGCACCTTACGAAGGCAGTGCAGCAGCTAGACTGTCTTTTTTTTTTGCTGGAAGATTTAAAGACCTTGCTCAGAAAATTCCATGAAAACAATTTGTTGAAGTTCAGGTGTTACTCAGGCAGTACACTTGAGATAATATTCTTTTGCGAGTTTGTCTTGATCTGTCACTTCCAGCCAGTTGAATGCTGATTGGACTGACACATTAATCCCGGTGTAATATGTAGATATGACTCCCCCTAAATGTTGACTCCCCGGTCAGATCTACATATGTAGATATGACCGGGGGGTTACAATTTTGGGCATGTAATATTGACCCCCTCTATGGAATTTTGACCCCCCCCCCCCCCCCGTAATTTTTAAGTTTTTCAGTTATTATCGTTAATTGCACACCATTCCGTGCAGTAATGTAGAATCCATCGAATAAAAGGGAACCCGAACACTTGTTTTATGTATTATACGCATTGAAACTGCAATTGCCACATCTTCAATTAGGCCCGTGTGAATCCTTTGAATCAAAGGGAACGGGAACAGTTCTTTTATAGATTATATTATATAGCCAGAGTAGAACACATCGCAATAAAATTGCATTTACAATATTTTTAACAGGGTCCGTGTGAATCGTTTGAATCAAAGACTTCTATACATCTTTCATGCATTTTGCCTTTACACCCAGAATCGATCATGCCGCACTGCAATTGCAATTATATGTAATGCTTCGAATTGCTATTACTTACTCAGAACTCAAGGAAATTAAATTTGATTGGGTTTTATTGGTTTTGATAGTGCAACTATTTACTCAATATTCAAGGAAATTAATTTTGATTAGTTTTCAAGTCTTGATTACATTTTTATTGGTCCGTGTATGTTAAGCAATAGGGGGGTCAATATTACATAAAGGGGGTCAATATTACATGGCTGATAGCTATGTAGATTTGACCGATCCGAAATGGAAGGGCTAGCCATGCTCTCTGTTGTCTTCAAGTTAACTATGGGACTTTGTTGGTATACCAGTTAATAGCATACCTTTCCAAAGTTACTAAAATTCATGACCCAAGATCTTTCGTGGCCGGAGATGCTTCACCTGCTCCAAGTATGGCATTCACCAGAACGGTCAAATCTTCATTAATAAGTGAAATAGGAATGCTGCTTGATGTAACTGGAAAGTTATACAGATGTGTGAACTGTTTCGATGGTGTGTCACGCGGAGTATGTGATCCGCCCCCTGTTAGGGCTGGTTGTGTTATTTGTTCACAGATTCCTAGAATGAACACTGCATCACATGCCACTGACGTGTGTGCGGCCACATTTAGGGCTGGGTGTGTTAGTTGCTCGCAGATTCCTAGAATGAACACTGCATCACATGCCACTGACGTGTGTGTGGGCACTTTTAGGGCTGGGTGTGTTATTTGCTCTCAGATTCCAAGAATGAACACTGCATCACATGCCACTGACGTGTGTGTGGGCACTTTTAGGACTGGGTGTGTTATTTGCTCGCAGATTCCTAGAATGAACACTGCATCACATGCCACTGACGTGTGTGTGGGCACTTTTAGGGCTGGGTGTGTTATTTGCTCTCAGATTCCAAGAATGAACACTGCATCACATGCCACTGACGTGTGTGTGGTCGCGTTTTGGAACGGATTCTGCGTAGCAGGGAAAAAGAAAAAAGTGTCTCGGAGGAGTTCACGTGACAAGGTTTTGGCGGAAAAAAAGGAAACACAAGGAAATACCTCACCGAGTCGTACGAAAGCAATAAACTAGGGGGATTGAAAATCCCCAAGTGTAAAAAAGCCACCATCGTGGTTGAAAAGTTTTGTGCTTACTACCTTCAGTAACTAACCTGGGTGCCTTATATGCCTTTTTTTACTTTTTAACTGCCGAATGGTTGCCCCCCCCCCAAATCCCTCCCATCCCCGTGTGGGGGCTACTACTGCCCCCGCTGGCGTGACTTCAAGGCGCTGTACTAGCGCAGAGCGAACCGAGTGCCAACTCCAGACTTGCTCAAGTGTTTTGCTACACTGAAATCTTCTTGTCTATAAACTCCTTTTACAAAGAAGAGCAAGAAAGAAGCTAAGGCAAGGAATTACTACCAGAAGCACTTTATAGTTTATTTTTGTCAGGACGTGGGTTCTTTTACAAGGGCAAAACAACTTGCAGCGAAATAGCTTTACTGCGCCGCGGTCACATGCGGGAAAGACACGATTAATTTCAATCTATGCTATTTTTATCTGAAGATCATTCCTTAGGAGGGGAGAAAAAGTGTTCATTCAAATAAAAAACAGGACAGCTACAGTGTAATTGATTGCTGTGAGAATGCCAAGCAATAAATAACCAGACATCGCTCTAGACGCGGCTTTTCGCCGAATGAACAAAAATACGGTGCTTTTTTCAGGATGATATTTCATATGGTAATTTCAGAAAAAAAACACGAACCGGATTTAATAGTAGAAATTGAAAGAAGTGGGAAGTTCATGAAGAGTGTCACACACATGTGTAAACCCAAATGTCTTCCCTGCCCAAAGAGTGTCACACACATGTGTAGACCCAAATGTCTTCCCTGCCCAAGGAGTGTCACACACATGTGTAGACACAAGTGTCTTCCCTGCCCAAAGAGTGTCACACACATGTGTAGACCCAAATGTCTTCTCTGCCCAAGGAGTGTCACACATGTGTAGACACAAGTGTCTTCCCTGCCCAAAGAGTGTCACACACATGTGTAGACCCAAATATCTTCCCTGCCCAAGGAGCCTCACACACATGTGTAGACACAAGTGTCTTCCCTGCCCAAAGAGTGTCACACATGTGCAGACCCAAAAATCTTCCCTGCCCAAAGTGTCTTCCCGATCGACTGAAAGTGTTTTCCCGTCTGCCCAGTATGACTGCCTATCACCAGTGCCCCAGCTTGTAGGTATTCACTCGAGATTTGTGATGTATATAGTTATAGCTGCCAACCAAAATTGCAAGACAGTTAAGACTATATCACTGGCGTCAGTCAAGATTTTAATACAAAAATGGTTTATCGCAAATATTTCTGCGAATTTTCGGCGAATCACCAAAAAAAAAAAGGTAATAGCCAGGTGGACACTCCCCCCCCCCCCCCTTCCTCAACACATTCAATCAAAATTTTATGACATTTCCTCAAGTCATAGACGGACGTTTTTAAGCAAACTGGTTTTCGGTCAATATTTTCGCTAATTTATGACGATTCACCACAAAAGTTAAAGTCAGGTCCCTAATTTTAATATGTTTTCAATAAATTCCCATGAGGAGATAGATGTTTTTTTTTTTTTTTTAAAGATGATTTTGGTAAATATTTTTGCTGTTGTCCGCAAAAACCAACACCCTCATAGGTACCAATGCCCGCGACCTCGAGCCTAACTTTCATGACGGTAATGCTATTTCTCTGGCGTCGGTTAAGATTTTAATAAAAAAATTTGTCGTCAATATTTCTACAACTTTTTTCAAATTACCAGTAAGCAATAGCAAATAAATAAATAAATACATAAATAAATAAAATAAAAAATAAATAAAAAGTAATAGTCAGATCGTCGAAAAGTAACAGCCAAGTAGGTACTTAGGTTCTAAGTACTAAGGTTAGGGTGAGTGTGGCCAAATACCTGGCGTCAGTTAAGATTTCAATAAGAAATTGGATTTTCGCCAATATTCACGCCAATTCTTAATTTAAAAAATAAACGTTTTAATGAAAAACAATTAAACAATTTCCGCTTTCATACTCGGCGTTTTAAGACAGTGAGTCTAAATCCCTAGTGTAAGTTAATATTTTAGAAGAATTTTTTTTCGCCAATATTTCGGCCAGTTTTCGCCTAATTGCAAATAAATAAATAAATAACCAAGCAGACACTTATACCCCTACCTTCAGACAAAATTTCAAGACATTCAGGTTAAAAAACTAGGAGATATGATTTTACAATTTATAAGCGCGCTATACGTGCATTCGCAAGACTTTTAACGATAGCTTCAGGCCCTGCTTCTTTAGAAGCTAGAGCTAAAAACCCTGGAATTTAAATAAATAAATAAATATCACATGATTTCATGTTAAACTCTAAAGAAATAGTATGCATCTGAATGCAAACAAGTATGTATTACGTTGAACAAGTTAAGTATTGCCACATATGATTTTGCCAAAGGGCGTCCACTTGGTTAGTCTGCAGCACATCAGGCGACCACTTGGTTAGTCTGCAGCACATCAGGCGACCACTTGGTTAGTCTGCAGCACATCAGGCGACCACTTGGTTAGTCTGCAGCACATCAGGCGACCACTTGGTTAATCTGCAGCACATCAGGCGACCACTTGGTTAGTCTGCAGCACATCAGGCGACCACTTGGTTAGTCTGCAGCCCATCAGGCGACCACTTGGTTAGTCTGCAGCACATCAGGCGACCACTTGGTTAGTCTGCAGCACATCAGGCGACCAGTTGTTTGGTCTGCAGCACATCAGGCGACCACTTGGTTAGTCTGCAGTACATCAGGCGACCACTTGGTTAGTCTGCAGCCCATCAGGCGACCACTTGGTTAGTCTGCAGCACATCAGGCGACCAGTTGTTTGGTCTGCAGCACATCAGGCGACCACTTGGTTAGTCTGCAGTACATCAGGCGACCACTTGGTTAGTCTGCAGCACATCAGGCGACCAGTTGGTTGGTCTGCAGCACATCAGGCGACCACTTGGTTAGTCTGCAGCACATCAGACGACCACTTGGTTAGTCTGCAGCACATCAGGCGACCACTTGGTTAGTCTGCAGCACATCAGGCGACCACTTGGTTAGTCTGCAGCACATCAGGCGACCACTTGGTTAGTCTGCAGCACATCAGGCGAGTTATTTGCTCGCAGATTCCTAGAATGAACACTGCATCACATGCCACTGACGTGTGTGTGGGCACTTTTAGGACTGGGTGTGTTATTTGCTCGCAGATTCCTGGAATGAACACTGCATCACATGCCACTGACGTGTGTGCGGCCACTTTTAGGGCTGGGTGTGTTATTTGCTCGCAGATTCCTAGAATGAACACTGCATCACATGCCACTGACGTGTGTGCGGCCACTTTTAGGGCTGGGTGTGTCATTTGCTCGCAGATTCCAAGAATGAACACTGCATCACATGCCACTGACGTGTGTGCGGTCAGTTTTAGGGCTGGGTGTGTTATTTGCTCGCAGATTCCTAGAATGAACACTGCATCACATGCCACTGACGTGTGTGCGGCCACTTTTAGGGCTGGGTGTGTTATTTGCTCGCAGATTCCTAGAATGAACACTGCATCACATGCCGCTGACGTGTGTGCGGCCACTTTTAGGGCTGGGTGTGTCATTTGCTCGCAGTTTCCAAGTCTGCAGCACATCAGGCGACCACTTGGTTAGTCTGCAGCACATCATATCCTTTACATTCCTGTTGATTCTGGATCTTATTTGTAAGTAATGTTCAGGAAAAGTCATGAAAGAAAATGAAAATTGTGTGGCAGTGCTGCGTACAGGAACGGGGCCCACAAGCAGGGGTGCACATAAGACCTTCGCATTTCGTCATGGCGACGGTGAAATCCATTTGGCGAAGATGAACAGATTCACCTTCGCCAACTTGGCGAAGGTGATTTTTTTTCATAATCAAGCTTGATGAAAAGTTAAACGCTTTAGATCAAAGATACAAATCGGTCAGGACTGAGTAACTACCGATGTAGCTCTATAAACACATAAACTGGACAATAGAGTTAAGAAAATATATAGTTTATATGCAACAAACAAAGTTACAGTTTTAGTAAGAGGGTTAATTTGGCGAAGGTGAATTCGATTTGGCGAAGGTGAGCTGAACGTCCTTCGCCAAATTGGCGGAGGTAAAAAAATCCTAATGTGCACCCCTGCACAAGTGGGGGCCGTACATCCTCGCACAGAGATGGCGGATGCCCCCCCTCTCCACCCCACCCCCTCTCCCCCCCCCCCCATGCAACGCTCATGTAACAGCTATCAAGACCACATTGGTTCAAACATTCAACGGGCCATTTGAAAACAAAATGACATTCATTTTATATGGTCTGTCACATCCAAACACGAAAGATTTCATCTTCACAACTATATACTCCCTATGTAGTACAGTAACGCTATAGCCATGGGATAAAACGGGCAGACGCTGTCTATTTCTTATTCTTCGACATATCTAGCCGGTTAGTTTCGAGAAAGGAATAAATAGTTTTGAATAGCAAATTGGGTAAAAAGAATGATCTTAATCCCCCCCCCCCATAAGCGCAGTTTTCCACAGAAGATGATGTTGTATTGCATTAATAATTTCTTTCAAATCACATTAGATTGATATTAATACTTAGTGTTAAAATACTTTCCTGGAGAGACGACTTATTGTCAGAGACACGCAAACAGTGCGACATGAAATCTGGATAGTTCAAAAAAGAACAAGATACTGTCCCTCACTCTGCAACCCATTCCCTCACTCTACCACCCCAGTCCCTCACTCGACCACCCCTGTCCCTCACTCCGCAACCATGTCCCTCACTCTACCACCCCAGTCCCTCAATGTACCACCCCTGTCCCTCACTCTACCACCTCAGTCCCTCAATGTACCACCCCTGTCCCTCACTCTACCACCGCGTTCCTCACTCTGCCATCCCCGACTCTAACTTTGTTCCGCTCTTTCGTGCAACAATCGTCCAATGTGGCCCTTTGCTGAATTTCATTTTTGGGAAGACATCACAGGCTTACTGGGGTAACAATTTGGGCATGAGAAGATATTAGGGGCGGATTGGGGAAACAATTTGGGCATGAGAAGATATCAGGGGCGGATTGGGGAAACAATTTGGGAATGAGAAGATATTAGGGGCGGATTGGGGTAACAATTTGGGCATGAGAAGATGTTAGGGGCGGATTGGGGAAACAATTTGGGCATGAGAAGATATTAGGGGCGGATTGGGGAAACATTTTGGGCATGAGAAGATATTAGGGGCGGATTGGGGAAACAGTTTTGGCATGAGAAGATATTAGGGGCGGATTGGGGTAAGATTTGGGGCATGAGAAGATATTAGGGGCGGATTGGGGAAACATTTTGGGCATGAGAAGATATTAGGGGTGGATTGGGGAAACAAATTGGGCATGAGAAGATATTACGGGCTGATTGGGGAAACAATTTGGGCATAAGAAGATATTACGGGCTGATTGGAGAAACAATTTGGGCATGAGAAGATATTAGGGGCGGATTGGGGAAACAATTTGGGCATAAGAAGATATTACGGGCTGATTGGAGAAACAATCTGGGCATGAGAAGATATTACGGGCTGATTGGGGGAACAATTTGGGCATGAGAAGATATTACGGGCTGATTGGGGAAACAGTTTGGGCATGAGAAGATATTACGGGCTGATTTGGGAAACAATCTGGGCGTGAGAAGATATTAGGGGCTGTTGGGGGAGACACTTTGGTCCGAAAACACCGGAAAGACACTTTGGGCAGGGAAGATATTTTGGCTCGTCAAACACACACTGGTCTTGTGCCCGGTCAGGTACAGGTTGCAGCTGCCAATGTTTTGCTGGCCTTTCAGTGACACCGACTTGATTTTAAAACATTGTTTTTATCCTTACCTCCCCCCCTTCCCCCTACATCGCCCCGTTTGAAGGGAGACATATTGAATTCTTTGATAGCATTGGTCGATTTTTATTCATTTTGCAGTAAATCTGTACAAAAATGCAGAGTGATGAATAACTTTTGGTGATATTGATATGAACGTCAAGGTCACCAGACGTTAAAGGCCCAAGCAGCTGATGTAATTTTTGCTCCCGGACTAATTCAAGCTCAAGCTTCTGATTAAGGAACAACATCATGTCTTATTGCGGAACACCTCAAGTGAAGGAACATATTTTTCGGTCCCAACATTGTTTATTTTAATGCAGGTTTAAACGTATGTTATAGACACTACGGAAGCTATTACAATGGCTGTATCGTGAAACTTTGGCGACACGGCAGAAATACTGTCACCGGCGGGGGGGGGGGGGGGGGGGGGGAGAGGGGTCCAACTCGGGAGAAATACTGTTACCGGGGGTCCGACTCTGTAGAAATATTATAACCGGGGGTATCCAGCTCGGTAGAAATACTCTGACAGGGGATCAACTCGGTAAAAATACTGTGGCGGGCGGTCCAACTCGGTAGAAATAGTGTGCCCGGGGTCCAACTCGGTAGAATACTGTGACCGGGGATCCAACTCGGTAGATATAGTGTGACCGGGGTCCAACTCGGTAGAATACTCTGACCGGGGGCCCAACTCGGTAAAAAATACTGTGACAGGGGGTCTACCTCGGTAGAAATAGTGTGACCGGGGTCCAACTCGGTAGAATACTCTGACCGGGGGCCCAACTCGGTAAAAAATACTGTGACAGGGGGTCAACCTCGGTAGAAATAGTGTGACCGGGGTCCAACTCGGTAGAATACTCTGACCGGGGGTCCAACTCGGTAAAAAATACTGTGACAGGGGGTCCAACTCGGTAGAAATAGTGTGATCGGGGTCCAACTCGGTAGAATATTGTGACCGGGGGTCCAACTCCATAAAATACTGTGACCGGGGGGTCCAACTCGGTAAAAAAAATAGTGACGGGGGGGTCCAACTCGGTAAAAAATACTCTGACCGGGGGGTCCAACTCGGTAGAAATACTGTGACCGAGGGTCTTACTCGGTAGAAATACTGTGACCGGGGAATCGATTTTTATCCAGGAAATACAACTAAACATGGTATTAGTCAAAATAAGAATCATCAAGCAAGTAAGAATTTAGACTTTGTTTGCCTGAACGAAGCCAGGCACTGTTGACTGATGTTCCTGGAATAGACTCACGAGGCTCAGTCTCCACGAAGTATACAGAGTATAACAGAAGTTGACTCCGGGAATGGGCTCGCTTTCTTTATAGTGCCTTATTTCGTGTTGGTCAAAAATAATCAAATTCTTATTTGCTTGATATATTCTTACTTTACATGACAGAGTGTTAGTAAATCAGTTGATTACGCCCGGGGAGGTGAAGGGGGGTTGAAAGTGGCGGGGGGTCCTCATCTGCCTGGTTAACCTGTCCACAGCCTGCAGGGCTTGTCCAGAAGAAGTGAAGAAAACGTCTTCCGGTTTGCCTTGCCATACCATACTAAACGTTCTATTGAAGGCCGAGACATTGGGAGTGACTGCCGCTGACCTATTTGTGCCCGAGTGACCTTGACCGTCTTCTCTTTCCGGACAGTACTTACCGTGTTGCTGTGGGTTTATTCTTCATGCTACGGCGTTAAATTACAGTTTGGAACATCGTAAAAAAAAGCAAATCAATTTAAACCTGAAATACAAGACAGTTTCAAACTGATTCAGTGCGTTGGCAGGCTGAACGAGTTAAAAATAGATGAGCAGAATCAATATGTGCTATCACAAAATTACGTGAATAAATTGTAATTTAAGCAAGAATAAGGTCGGTTTTAAGAAAATACATAATTTCACTTACTGACGTCACGCCCCATCAATATTATTACGCCCTGCCAAAGCTTGTCTTAGCTCACAAACCTGGGAAAAGTAGGATATTTATAGAAGCTGCAATGATTCTGATGGATGAAACAAAAGCTTTGATATGCCAGTGAAATTGGCCGAATGAGATGAAGTGGTTCTTACAAACGACTACATTTGATTAGCTTTCAAACGCATGCTGCATTTAGAAGTGTCTGGGCCACTGTGGCCTTTAAATGGAACCCCTAAAAGACAACTTTTTCCCTCTTTCGGTTTTGCAATGTTACTATTAAAACTAGACCGAAATTCGCACAGCGAATTAGCTCCACTTGGAATGATAACTTTAAACGGAAGGTAGATGATATTGCAGTTTGTTAACAATTTTCTCATGTCTGAATGTAGAATATCCTCCTAAATGCTACTAACTATACCGGTAAGGTCAAGGCCAAAAATTTGCTCTATCTCTTACCGTTTTCGAGATAAAGGCCAACTTCCGGTTTGGGGCTCGAAAGTGACATGGAGGTCAAGGACACCGGAAGTTATACCTTACGTATCGTCGTATAGGGGGTAGAGGTCGAAAATGTGGTCAGAATTGCTCTATCTCTTTCCGTTTTCGAGATAAAGGCCAGCTTCCGGTTTGGGGCTCGAAAATGACCTGGAGGTCAAGAACACCGGAAGTTATACCTTAAGTATCGTCGTATAGGGTGTGGAGGTCGAAAATGAGGTCAGAATTGCTCTATCTCTTACCGTTTTCGAGATAAATCATTGTTTTTCTTAAAAAGCGTTTTTCGCGATTTCAAGGTCAAGGTCAAGGTCAAAAACTTTTACGGCTACTTCAGATCACATCGCCCTTTATATATGTGCCAAGTTTGGCTTTTCTAGCTTCAATGGCCTTGCTGTAGATGTCTGGAAACCGATTGACCTTTTTCACGATTTGACCTTGACCAGTAAGGTCAAGGTCAAAAATTTTTATCAGGTGCACCACTTCAGATGACCCTCCATACATGTGAAAAGTTTGGTTGGTCTAGCTTCAGCGGTCTCGGAGGAGATGTCTGGAAACCGATTCGGCGGAAAAAGAAAAAAAGGGAGAAAAAAATAGGTGAAGAATTCAAGGCAATCCATCCCCATTTGGTATTTTAAATACCAAGTGGGAATAAAATCATACGCACACCAAAAATGTTTATCATATAGTAGAATAAATCACTTAATCACAGGATGCAGCCACACACACATATATAATATATATATATATATATATATATATATATATATATATATATATATATATATATATATATATATATGTGCGTGTGTGTGTGTGTGCATCCTGTGATTAATATATATATATATATATATATATATATATAGAGAGAGAGAGAGAGAGAGAGAGAGAGACAGAGAGAGAGACAGAGAGAGAGGGAGAGGGAGAGAGAGAGAGAGAGAGATCCAAACTTGGATGATGTAGAATTGATACTGTACATCAAATAGCGCATAGGAAAAGCAAGACTTCTCCAAAAAATGCAGCAGAAACACACGAAAAAAAAACACACACAGGATATGTAAAACTTGAAGGACGATAAGGGAAAAGAAATCTAACACACCAACCTCCCACACCCCCTCTTAACAACCACCATCACCATCCAATATTTGTTGCATTTGGGCAATTAATGTCGACGAAATGTACCAAAAGCCGCCATAAATAATGTCACACTGAGATAAAGAGAGGAAAGGTATTTTTGATTTCCCTCAATGCTTGGGATCGTAAACGATATGATAACATTGTGGAACTGCATAATCACGTTAGCGAGAGGGAGGGAGGGAGGGAGGGAGGGAGGGAGGGATTTCCGAGTCAGTACAGCATAGAAAAGGACTTACCTACGATGACAGCAATATGATATATATATAATCGTCTCTGAATTATAGAGAAGTGCGATAATAAAATCATACGCCCATCCCCCGCCAACTTCCGGTTTGGGGCTCGAAAGTGACATGGAGGCCAAAAACACCGGAAGTTATACCTTACGTATCGTCGTATAGGGGGTAGAGGTCGAAAATGAGGTCAAAATTGCTCTATCTCTTACCGTTTTCCAGATAAAGGCCAACTTCCGGTTTGGGGTTCGAACGTGAACTGGAGGTCAAGGACACCGGAAGTTATACCTTAAGTATCGTCGTATAGGGGGTGGAGGTCGAAAATGTGGTCAGAATTGCTCTATCTCTTTCCGTTTTCGAGATAACTCATTGTTTTTCTTAAATAACGTTTTTTCGCCATTTCAAGGTCATGGTCAAGGTCAAGGTCAAAAATTTTTATCGGTTGCTTTAGATCGCATCGCTCTTTATATATGTGCCAAGTTTGGCTTTTCTAGCTTCAACGGCCTTGCCGTAATTGTCTGAAAACCGTTTGACCTTTTTCGCGATTTGACCTTGACCAGTAAAGTCAAGGTCAAAAATTTTTATTAGGTGCACCACTTTCGATGACTCTCCATATATGTGCCAAGTTTGGTTGGTTTAGCTTCAGTGGTCTCGGACGTTTTCGAGATAACTCATTGTTTTTCTTAACTAACATTTTTCGCAATTTCAAGGTCATGGTCAGGGTCAAGGTCAAAAATTTTTATTGGTTGCTTTAGATCACATCGCCCTTTATATATATGCCAAGTTTGGCTTTTCTAGCTTCAACGGCCTTGCAGTAATTGTCAGAAAACCGTTTGACCTTTTTCGCGATTTGACCTTGACCAGTAAGGTCAAGGTCAAAAATTTTTATCAGGTGCACCACTTCAGATGACCCTCCATACATGTGCCAAGTTTGGTTGGTCTAGCTTCAGCGGTCTCGGAGGAGATGTCTGGAAACCGATTCGGCGGAAGAAGAAAAAAAATTTAAAAAAAGCGAGAAAAAAAAGGAAAAATAGGTGAAGAATTCGAGGCAATCCATCCCCATTTGGCATTTACAATGCCAAGTGGGAATAACGGCTGGTTTCGGTGGAAATGACCTGCTTACTGCCTTTATTTAGTTTAATTATGTTTCCCCCTAAAGGGAAAACATTTTGTTTGTTTGTTTGTTTGTTTGTTTTCGTACTTGTGTGTGTGCGAGGGTGTGTGGGGGTGAGGGTGTGTATGTAGTATCTGCGTTTGTCATAGACACTTGATTTTCTTAACACGATAATTACCCCCTCCCCCCAACCCCTCCTGCAATGGAAGGATATTGTTATGAGCTTGTCCGTCTGTCCGCATGCGTGTCCGGGCTATATCTCCCAAACTATAGGTCGGATTGTTTTGAAATTTCACACACGGGTAGAACCCCTATTTAAGGTGTGCAGCGTCTGATTTTTGTTCGGATTAACAAACAATTGTTAGAATGGCAGTATTTTTTAAACTTGGTAATACTTAGCATTTATGTAATTTTGTCGGCATAATGGTACGTCGTTTCCGGGTTCTATCTCTGAAAAACTATAGATCGGATTAATTTGAAATTTTACACACAGATAAAACACGTATGGAAGGTGTACAACATCGTGTTTTTATATGGATTCATGGAATAATGACAAAATGAACGATTTTTTTTGTTATTGTTGAAAAATCTCACGCACGGATAGAGCGCATATTGCAGGTCTATTACGTCTTATATTTCCCCCGTAAAGGGGCAAGATTGTGTTTCTCGACGAAACGTCGGATCAGCTTCAAAGTTTAAGGTTAATACCCTCGGTTGTTTGACGGTTCATATTGTATTTGGCCTATACAGTCGCAACGCATGAAGTCCTATGACGTCAAAACGTTTTGTGGTCATTTGACTTTGTTAACAGACTAACTGTCGAATAACGGGTCTCATCCACTTTAAACTTGGCTCTATTTTGCCTCGAGTTACTGCAGGTTGCTGGCGCGAAGTACACGAGGTTTTTACTGTAAACAACGCTCTTTCCAGTTCAATGCAAAGTGTGATTCTGTTGGTTGAAGTTAAAATTTGCTAAATATTTAACATTAGGCATGTAATGATATTTTTGTTTATATATATATATTTTTCTTTGGAGGGGGTCACCCTCAGGCTCCTGTCAGACCCCTCCCGGCACACTTGAATTAGTGCACCCGTGTTCTGATGTCCAAAACCAAAATTGTTTTTGGTGACGTCATTTCAGAGAACTGCTGGAAGTGAGGGGAGAAGATGTCAAGCTGCAGTACCAAGTTCACGGCTGGGTCACCAACGCCAATTACTCCATGAAAAAGTCCATCTTTCTCCTTTTTATCAATCGTAAGTGCAGTTGTTTTTACCTTAGTTGTTTTAGTCACTTAATTTTTCATATATTTTTGCAAAGTGCAGTTATGATATTCATTTGTGACTGTAAAGATAAGATGTTTGTCATCGGAGACGCCGATACAGTCATTTAATAGCTGAATATATGAATGGTAGAAAAGCCTATACGTGCAAGTGGCTGTACTTTGTAAATTAATTGAGTTTTATTTTCTGTAAATAATAAAACCTTGATGTATTTGCATAGTTTAGCATTGAATTGGATCCAGAGGTGTTATTCAGTTTATTCTTGACTCGTATGACAACATAAATGTCGCTGGTGTTTTGTTTCCGTTTATGTAGCGGATACAGTTTTATCAAGCAGGATGAAATGCTCCAGTCGATCACATTACAATGAAGCGAAAGCCGCCCAGCTTCCGTCACGTGACGCGGATTAACTGTTTCGGGGTGCCTGTTGGCACTATGTTTTTTTACGCCACTCACGTGACTGTTTTAGATCGTTTGGTGGACTCGACTGCTCTGCGCAAGGCCATGGAGCTCATCTATGCCGCCTACCTGCCAAAAAACACCCACCCCTTTATCTACCTCAGGTAAAAACACCCACTCCTTTATTAGTGACCCGCTGGGGTGATTTATTCCCCACAGGGAATATATGCGATCGAGCCCGTGTCTGTCGGTCTGTCGGTCGGTCTGTCATCAAGAGCTTGTTAACACGATAACTTAAAACCTGCTGCAAGGATTTGAATGAAACATGGTATGTAGCTTCTATGGGAACAAACACAGATCGGTATTGTAAATGGGCCAGGTTCGTCCAAGGAAAATGGACCAGCTGGGCTTAGCAAATTTCAGCTCTTGATTGACTATTGTGTGAGCTTGTTAACACGATAACTTAAAAACTGCTGCAAGGATTTTAAAGAAACTTGGTATGTAGCTTCTATGGGATCAAACACAGATCGGTATTGTAAATGGGCCAGGTTCGTCCAAGGAAAATGGACCACCTGGACTTGGAAAATTTCAGCTCTTGATCGACTATTGATGGCCGTGTTTAACTGATGGGAGGCCTGTGGGGAATATGTGGGCTATGCACACTGCTCTAGTTTTATCAGCAGTCATTTAGCAGTCAGTTAGCTTTTATTCAACGAATTTTCCTTTTAATTTATAGATACAATATAAGCCCGTATATAACCCCGTTTGTGGACGTGGCGTTCCGCGATTAAGACGTTTGCAAACAAAAGCAGTCATGTTTGTTGCGGCACATTCTTATTGACATTATCAGAGGCAGACTGTAAACAAGCCACAGAGATTATGTAATTAACTTATCCGAATTACACGGGGCATTTAAACAGTAAAACCTACAGTTGGGACTGCCAAATGTTGTCCGGTGTCCCGAATAGGGAGGTGTCCGAATTTCCCAGGTTTTAATTATACAGAAAGCAATGAGAAATCAAAAGGGACTAAAAATATCTGTCCTGACTGTAACTTTTTTTGATGATTGGCCAAAAAAATTGGCGAAATGTTTGGCGAAAAACAAAAAAAAATCAGTAAAATCTTAATGAATTTCAGGAAAATAGTTTTACTGTCGTGAAATTGTAAGTGAGAGTAGCAAGCGTTACCATCCACCTGGTTGTTACTTTTTATTTGGTGATTGGCCAAAATTGGTGAAAATTTTGGCGAAAAACAAAACGTTTTCTGTAAAATCTTAAATAACTCAAGGAAACTAGTATTACTGTCTTGAAAGTAAGGTAGCAAGCATTACTATATACCAATTGGTCAGATTGGTCAGAAAATTGGCGGAAATTTTGGCGAAAAACCTAATAACTTTCAGTAATATCTTGACGATCTCCAGGAAAATAGTCTTAAAGTCTTGAAATTATAAGAAGAGGTTGCAGGCCTTCCTACCTACCTGGCTGGTACAATTCTTGGCGATTGCCAAAAAATAGGCGGAAATAGGCGAAAAACTAAAAAGTAAATCCTTAAAATCTTAACTATCTCCAGGAAAATAGTCTTACTGTCGCGCGATTTTAAGTAATGGTAGCAGGGAATTTTACCTATCTGGCTATTACTTTTTTGGTGATTCGTCCAAAAAATCGGCGTAAATTTTTGCGAAAAACCAACAAATGTTCAATAAAATCTTAAACTCCAGGAAAATAACTTCATTTCCTTGTAATTTAAAGTAGCACACATTACTACCTAAGTGGTTATTACTTTGTTTGGCAATTTGCCAGAAATTGGCGGAAATATTGACCAAAAACAATTTTCTGTAAAATATATCTCCTATGGAAACATTCTGCAAGTTTAGTAGAAAGTGGGGTGCTTAGGTGTCCACCTATCTGTTACTTGTTTGGGCGATTCATCACAAATTGGCGGAAATATTGGGGAAAACTTTTTTTTGTTAAATCTTAACTTGCTCTTGGAAAATAGAATTACTGTCTTGAAGTTTTAGATGAAGGTAGCAGGCGTTAGTACCTACATGGCTATTACTTTTTTTAGTGATTGGCCTAAAATTGGCACAAATTTTGGCGAAAAACCAAACAATTTTCAACAAAATCTTAAAACTACCGGAAAAAATACCTTTTTCTTAAAATTTTAAGTAAACATAGCAAGCGTTACTATCTACCTGGCGGTTACTTTTTTGTTGATTGGCTCAAGAATTGGTAAAAAATTTTGGCGAACTCCCCCTCCCCTTCACCAAAACGTTTGCAGTAAAATTTTAAATAAATCAAGGAAAATAGCATTACTGTCTTGAAATTTTAAGTGAAGGTAGCAAGTATTACTATATACCTGGCTGTTACTTTTTTGGTGATCCGACAAAAAAATAATTTTTACTTCAATCTTGTCGATCTTAAGAAAAATGGTCTTAAAATCTTGAAATTTAAAGAAATGGTAGTAGCCTTTCCTGCCTACCTGGCTGGTATATACTTTTTTATAGTATCAACTACAGAAACAATTCTTCTTTTTTTTTTTTTTTTTTTTTTGCTTTAGAAATAAAAAAAGCACCATTTTTTAAATAGAAATGTCGGTATTCTGTTCAGTACTGAACTGCCGACATTTTGAAGAACCGAATATGGATTAAATTTTCATTTTTAGCCCAGTTGGCTTTTCAGCCAACAGGGCTATACAGATGGGGGCAAGTGTCGTCCGTCCGTCCGTCTGTCCGTCCGTCCGTCCGTCCGTCCGTCTGTCCGTCCCGCGACCGTTAAAAATTGAATAACTTTTTTATTTTTTATCCGATTCTTACCAAATTTTAAACACGAGTTCCTAACCCTTTACTGCATTAGGAAATTTTTTATTTTTTGGTTTAAACCATTTTTGGCGATTTTATTGCCAATTTGGGCAAAATACGAAAAAATCTATCTAGTCCCTCATTTTTCATCGGAAGATTCCGAAATTTTTTATGAAGAAACTAGGACTAAGGGGTAAAAAAAGTACTTTTTTCGATTTTTGAATTTCGCCTTATTTTTGAATCTACTGAGCTTCAAAGTTTGCAACTTGTAAAAATTGGCAAATTTCCAATTTTTTTTTTCTTAACAAAGTAGTTAAAGTGGAATATCTTTTTTATTTTTTATCCGATTCGTACCAAATTTTTAACACGAGTTTTTAACCTTCTACTGCATTAGGAATTTCTCTTATTTTTGGGTTTAAACCACTTTTGGCGATTTTATTGCCAATTTGGGCAAAATACGAAAAAACCTATCTAGTCCCTCATTTTTCATCGGAAGATTCCGAAATTTTTTATGAAGAAACAGAACTAAGGAGTGAAAAAAGTACTTTTTTCGATTTTTGAATTTCGCCTTATTTTTGAATCTACTGAGCTTCAAAGTTTGCAACTTCTAAAAATTGGCAAATTTCCAATTTTTTTTCTTAACAAAGTAGTTAAAGTGGAATATCTTTTTTATTTTTATCCGATTGGTACCAAATTTTAAACGCGAGTTTTTAACCTTCTACTGCATTAGGAATTTCTCTTATTTTTGGGTTTAAACCACTTTTGGCGATTTTATTGCCAATTTGGGCAAAATACGAAAAAATCTATCTAGTCCCTCATTTTTCATCGGAAGATTCCGAAATTTGTTATGAAGAAACTAGAACTAAGGGGTGAAAAAAGTACTTTTTTCGATTTTTGAATTTCGCCTTATTTTTGAATCTACTGAGCTTCGAAGTTTGCAGCTTTTAAAAAATTGGAAATTTCCATTTTTCTTCTTAAAAAAGCAAAGTTTCAATTTGCACAGGGGCACAAAATGTTACATGCAAGTACTTCTGGTTGGACTTTTCAGTAATTTTGTTGTCAGTGGGTCATTTCTGTGATATTTTCAAGTGGGCGATAATAGGGAACATTGGGCGATAAAGCAAGAAAGTTGTAATTTTCGCTTTAAAAGTGCAGGAATCAATTCTGTGACCCGAAAATATGATAAATATGATATTTTTCGGGTGGGCGATAACAGGGAATATTGGGCGATAAAGCAAGAAAGTTGTAATTTTCGCTTTAAAAGTGCAGGAAACAAATCTAGGACCCGAAAATATGATAAACATAATATTTTTCGGGTGGGCGATAATAGGGAACATTGGGCGATAATGTAAGGAAATTGTAATTTTCGCTTTAAAAGTGCAGGAATCAATTCTATGACCCAAAAATATGATAAATATGATATTTTTCGGATGGGCGATAATAGGGAATATTGGGCGATAATGCAAGAAAGTTGCAATTTTCGCTTTAAAAGTGCAGGGATCAATTCTATGTCCCGAAAATATGATGAATATAATATTTTTCGGGTGGGCGATAAAAGGGAACGTTGGGCGATAATGCAAGAAAATTGCAATTTTCGCTTTAAAAGTGCAGGAATCAATTCTATGACCCGAAAATATGATAAATGTGATATTTTTCGGGTGGGCGATAATAGGGAATATTGGGCGATAATGTAAGAAAATTGTAATTTTCGCTTTAAAAGTGCAGGAATCAATTCTGTGACCCGAAAATATGATAAATGTGATATTTTTCGGGTGGGCGATAATAGGGAATATTGGGCGATAATGTAAGAAATTGTAATTTTCGCTTTAAAAGTGCAGGAATCAATTCTATGACCCGAAAATATGATCAATGTGATATGTTTCGGGTGGGCGATAACACGGAATATTGGGCGATAAAGCAAGAAAGTTGTAATTTTCGCGTTAAAAGTGCAGGAAACAATTCTATGTGCCGAAAATATGTTAAATATGATATTTTTCGGATGGGCGATAATAGGGAACATTGGGCGATAATGCAAGAAAGTTGTAATTTTCGCTTTAAAAGTGCAGGGATCAATTCTATGTCTCGAAAATATGATAAATATGATATTTTTTGGATGGGCGATAATAGGGAATATTGGGCGATAATGCAAGAAAGTTGTAATTTTCGCTTTAAAAGTGCAGGGATCAATTCTATGACCCGAAAATATGATAAATGTGATATATTTCGGGTGGGCGATAATAGGGAAAATTGAGCGATAATGTAAGAAAGTTGTAATTTTCGCTTTAAAAGTGCAAGGATCAATTCTGTGACCCGAAAATATGATAAATGTGATATTTTTCGGGTGGGCGATAATAGGGAATATTGGGCGATAATGTGAGAAAGTTGTAATTTTCGCTTTAAAAGTGCAGGAATCAATTTGGTGACCCGAAAATATGATAAATATGATATTTTTCGGATGGGCGATAATAGGGAATATTGGGCGATACTGCAAGAAAGTTGTAATTTTCGCTTTAAAAGTGCAGGAATTAATTCTATGACCCGAAAATATGATAAATGTGATATTTGTCGTGTGGGCGATAATAGGGAATATTGGGCGATAATGCAAGAAAGTTATAATTTTCGCTATTAAAGTGCAGGAATCAATTCTGTGACCCGAAAATATGATCAATGTGATATTTTTCGGATGGGCGATAACAGGGGATATTGGGCGATACTGCAAGAAAGTTGTAATTTTCGCTTTAAAAGGGAAGGAAACAATTCTAAGACCCGAAAATATGATAAATATAATATTTTTCGTGTGGGCGATAATAGGGAACATTGGGCGATAATATAAGAAAGTTATAATTTTCGCTATTAAAGTGCAGGAATCAATTCTGTGACCCGAAAATATGATCAATGTGATATTTTTCGGATGGGCGATAACAGGGAATATTGGGCGATAAGGCAAGAAAGTTGTAATTTTCGCTTTAAAAGTGAAGGAAACAATTCTAGGACCCGAAAATATGATAAATATAATATTTTTCGTGTGGGCGATAATAGGGAAAATTGGGCGATAATGCAAGAAAGTTGTAATTTTCGCTTTAAAAGTGCAGGAATCAATTCTATGACCCGAAAATATGATAAATATGATATTTTTCGAATGGGCGATAATAGGGAATATTAGGCGAAAATGCAAGAAAGTTGTAATTTTCGCTTTAAAAGTGCAGGGATCAATTCTATGTCCCGAAAATATGATAAATATGATATTTTTCGGATGGGCGATAATAGGGAACATTGGGCGATAATGCAAGAAAGTTGTAATTTTCGCTTTAAAAGTGCAAGAATCAATTCTCTGACCCGAAAATATGTATGAAAGTTGTAATTTTCGCTTTAAAAGTGCAAGAATCAATTCTATGACCCGAAAATATGATAAATATATTTTTCGTGTGGGCGATAATAGGGAACATTGGGCGATAATGCAAGAAAGTTGTAATTTTCGCTTTAAAAGTGCAGGGATCAATTCTATGACCCGAAAATATCATCAATGTGATATTTTTCGGGTAGGCGATAATAGGGAACATTGGGCGATAATGTAAGAAAGTTGTAATTTTCGCTTTAAAAGTGCAGGAATCAATTCTATGACCCGAAAATATGATAAATATGATATTTTTCGTGTGGGCGATAATAGGGAACATTGGGCGATAATGCAAGAAAGTTGTAATTTTCGTTTTAAAAGTGCAGGGATCAATTCTATGACCCGAAAATATCATCAATGTGATATTTTTCGGGTGGGCGATATCAGGGAATATTGGGCGATAAAGCAAGAAAGTTGTAATTTTCGCTTTAAAAGTGCAGGAAACAATTCTAGGACCCGAAAATATGATAGATATAATATTTTTCGGGTGGGAGGTATTAGGGAACATTGGGCGATAATGTAAGAAAGTTGTAATTTTCGCTTTAAAAGTGCAGGAATCATTTGTATTACCCGAAAATATGTTAAATGTGATATATTTCGGGTGGGCGGTAATAGGTAATATTGAGCATAATGCAAGAAAGTTGTAATTTTTATTTTTAAAGGTGCAGGAAGCAATTATATGACCCGACAATATGATAAATGTGATATTTTTCGGGTGGTCGATAGCCTCTTTTTCATTTTTCCCACGCAAATTAGAATTAATTAGGGTCCACATATTTTTGACGAACCCCCCGCTTTGAAGTTTACCAGGGCATTTGAAGTACGCCTGTCAGGGTAGACTATCCAGGGTCTGGATATACCTCACCCGATCATTTATCGATTTTTAATTAAACGCTGGCCTAGTACCACCCTGGATAGGAATCCACGTTTAAGTAATCGTATGCAACAAACGGCTCGAGATAAGTGCATATAAGAAAGGACGTTATTTAAATTTTGGAGTTCTACTTCTCTTTGATATCAAAAACAAATTGGAGAAAAATTCCTGTTTTTACATATATATTTTTATTTGACAAATATCGTACCGTGTTCTGGGTAGGATGTTCCAAAACTGTATGCACATTTTTATACTCACTTGAAACACGGCCCAAGATAAGTAATAAAAGAAAGGACTTTAATAACAAATTGCAGTAAAATTCCTGTGTCAGTATTTTTCCCATTTATTACAAATATTCAGAAATTTTCATAATTTCAGCATAATTTAATATAAAAAAACATTCAACCAGATCAGACTGTCTTACCATTTTCCAAGAGGCGCAAGACTGAATCCTCAACTGGGCCACTGTCACTTGACAGTCTTGTTTTTTATTATTGCAGTCTGTTTTTTTAACTTGTGGTAATTAAAAAAAAAAAAACGTGAAAAGAATCGATTTCTGCAATGTTCGATTCATGAGTAGTCTATTCCGGAATAGTCTACCGTATGTTGTTTCTTGTTTGCTTCAGAAAAATAGTCTTGTTTCTCGTCTTGTTTTGTGTTTTTTGAAAATTTTGGTCACCTGGCATTGAGCAAATTTTTTTTTTTTTTTTTTTTTTTTTATCTGGCAAAATATAGTTTAATTCTTTTGTAATACGTTTATGAGCCGTAACACCTACATTATCCATTTATAAATTGCCAGTCGCAAATTTTAGAATATGTCTCTCTGTAAAATGCCATTTATTGTACTTTTTCTGGCCTTCGGGTTATTATTTTCACTTTAGGATTTTATCAGCCGGACCGGCTGGTCGATTTCTTGCTATTTTTTTTTTTTAATTTATTTATTTTTTTTTTTTGGCTCAGTTTTTTACGATTTCATTGACCTGGCCAGGGGATGAGAAACAAGGTTATTTTTTTCCTCGCCTAATACGATGTTTTAATACTTGTAAAAGAACTCAAGAAGATAAATGGAAATATTCTCTTCTCATTTGTATAATCTGAAACTAATGAAAATAGAATATTTCATTCTGTCACTGATATTAATTTGTTTCCTCTGCATAATGCGAGTCTTGATTTTTAACCGGGTGATAAATTGAAAAAGCAATACTGCTATTTATATGTGTGTATTAGTCATTGCTTTTCTTTTTATTTCTTTATTTATTTTTTTTAAATTATATATATACTGTTGAGACCAGTTAATTGCATAGCCCGTTTTCCACAGACAGTTATGCATGTCACAGATTTATGCAGTTATCCGGTTTGTTTTAAATGCAAAAGAATTATTTAATAATTAAGGTAACAGAATGATTTTTTTTTTTAATGAAGTGTTTCTTGTTACTTTTTTAGTGATAAAAACTGTAGAAATTATACGTCGGGCTGTGTTGATGGATGCTTTGGTCTTGGTCGTTCAAAACACCCTTTCAAGTGTATCCACGCGTCAAGTACCCCCACCCCCTCACTCTCGCTTTCATAATGGTATTATTAGCCTGCATTTTGTCTAATAAAATGTCGCAAAACATTGTTTTTTTTCCTCAACAATATGGCTCATAAGCAGTGCCCGTGGAAAAGCTCAACGGAGCCCGGAATTCTTGGGTCAACTCATTTGGTTGCTATTCAGTTTTTGTATTTTTGTACATGCAGACTGCTAGTGCGTATTCAGGTGGAGGTCATATTTTTTCAATGAACACAAAAAGTGCTTATCACAATTTCATGTTTTGAATGTCGCAAGAATATAGATTTTAGAATCTATAATTGACTTTATATCACACGCACGAAACAGACCTTCAAGATATTTTGTGGTTGAAGAATAAATGTGAAATGCACGCTGTGTGGTGTTTATTAATAGAATCAATCATTACCGCAGCCTTAAGCTTCTCAGGCGATGGTTAGATTGATTAGCATGTAAGTGGCAGATTCTCCAATCTGGTTTCTAACTTATTTAAAATGGATGCGATTTCTTTTGTCGGAGTTATCAATAGAGATATTTCTGTATCAAAGAAACATGTTTTTTGAAGTCCTTAGTGGTTTTTCTGTGGATATTTTCGTTCTGCCGTTTAGGTGTCAGGTAACTGTGTCAGCCTGTATCAGTGGAATCTCTCAACTGTAACACCGCCACCCCTCACCCCCCCCCCCCATACCCCGACCCCGCACGATCCTTTGCGACAGTAGTCAAAATGGTCACAAGGCGCCATTTTTTAATTTTAGTGTAGGGTGAAAAAAGTGTTACTTCACAAAGTCATCACTGTTTTTTTTATTTATAACGAGGTATTATTTAAAATTAGAATTCTGAAGCAAATAAGAAACCAGATGTTTTCTGGTAGGCTATTCCGGTATAGACTACGGATAAATCGAATGTCACAGAAATCGAAACTTTTTTCATTATTTCACCATTTTTATGTTGCACAATATATAAACAACTTTTTTCTAGTTATGAATAGAAAATATGTAAAAATTGAAAATACAAATACATTTTAAAATTTTAAATTTTCAATAGATTATTGAGAACTGAACTAACGACATTTTAATAAACAGCTAAATGTAAATTCAGTGTTTAATATTTCTTTATTCCTTTCGCCAAAAGATAACAATTTACGTTGTTCAACTTATTTTAACCCTTTGTTTGAAGAAAAATGAAACATTATTGCTTTCTGTGACATTTGAATTATCGGTAGTCTATTTCGGAATAGCCTGCCAAAAAATATTTGATTTCTTATTTGCTTCAGAGTTCTTATTTTAGATAATACGGTGTTTATGGAATGCCGTTCGAACATTTAATGCCTATTTCTGATATAAAAATATAATTAAAGATGTCAATAAACAATGTAGATCTCAATAATTTATATTTTCCTATCAATAATTGAATTTAAGATGACAAAAATTAATTTTTGAAATCAAAAAATCAAATTTACAAACTTAAATAATCTTAAAGGAGACACAAAGTTACATAAAATTTAACGAATCATCAATAAAAGTTTGGAGATGAAAACTTCAATTATTGAGATTGATAATAACAACATAAGTTTTGATCTCAAGAATTGCTTCTTTTTGAACGGTAAAAATTTTAAAGAAAGATTCTGTATACAAGGACCATTATTAATTTACATATGTGTGCTTCTGAATTTTTTATTTAAAACAATAGACTGATATTTTGATATCAGAAATCAATTTTTGAGATCAAAAAATCATTTGCAGATTTCAAAATACAAATTAAAAAAGTCCCATTCTGAAATAATGATATCTGAAATAAATTCTTGATATCAATAAAAGGAAAATGAATTATTGAGCTCGAAATTGATAGTTTGCTCTCAAGTATTTCATTTTTGCTATCAAGAATTGAATTTTTGATCTCAGAAAATCAGTTTTAGATATCATTAAATCATTTTTGATATCAACAAATATTTCTTGATTTCTTTAAATATTTATTGATATCAAGATTATATTTTGAGATCAAGAATACATTTAGAGATATCAAAAATACAATAACAGAGAGCAAAAATGAATTCTTGATATCGGTAATTCCATAATAAATGTGTTTGATTTACTTATTTTTTTCATAGTATATATATATATATATATATATATATTCGAATTTGCCACCAAGAAGCGTCTTGTAGATACAATAGACCGGGCAGTGCGCACCTGATGCTGATGTTGCATACACATGTACCTGATTTTGTATACACATGTACCTGATGTTGTATACACATGTACCTGATTTTGTATACACATGTACCTGATTTTGTATACACATGTACCTGCTGTATTATATGCGTCACTTAGCATCCTGACACATTGCTCGAGATGTCTGCCTGCCCACCCCTTCTCCCCCCCCCCCCCCCCAACTGAAAAAATATATAAATAAATCCAAAAAAATTGGCAGGCATATTTATTAAAAATACACGAAGAAAATGCTGTTCTTCAAGAAGGTAGTAAAGGTAGATTTAAAATATGATCTCGCCGCCCCTGTGAGTGTAACTGCAAAAAAATAAATAAATAAAAAGAAAAACAGAAAGAAAGAAAAAAAGTAATAAAGTACTAGACTGCACATGCCGAAAATTTTAATTTCAAACAGATGTCCTCATTATAGACCAATTTTAATTTTAGTTTGGAGATCCGAGCTCAGAATGTCGATGTCAATGTGCACCCAACCAAGCACGAAGTGCACTTCTTACACGAGGACGCTATCATTGAAGGCATTCAGAAGTGTGTGGAAACCAAGCTGCTGGGCTCCAACACTTCCCGCACCTACTACACCCAGGTCGGTGTTAATACGTCCTACGGGGGTGGGGGTCGGGGGGGGGGGGGTTGCTGATCTGACTGCGTTTGTAATGTTGTGTATAACAGCCATAAAATTTAAGTCTTGCTATGTCAAAATATAGCATTTTAAATTAAATTTCATCGTATGTCGATTCATTTATTCCCCACAGGTAGTACCTGTGGGGAATATATGCGATCGACCGGGTGTCGGTCGGTAGGTCTGTCGGTCTGTCATCAAGAGCTTGTTAACGCGATAACTTAAAAAGTCCTGCAAGGATTTTAATGAAACTCGGTATGTAGCTTTTGTAGGAACAAATACAGATCGTTATTATAAATGGCTCAGGTTCGTCCAAGGAAAATGGACCAGCTGGACTTGGAAAATTTCAACTTAACTGGTGGGGGCCTGTGGGGAATATGTGGGCTATGCACACTGCTCTAGTTGATATTGTTAAAATGTTAGTGGTTTGCATCCTTTTATATGTATTCATCCGCAGTGGCAAAGGGGGTGAGGAAGTCGTGATTAAGATTTTTCGGATGGAAACAGTTAACGTGTCTATTTTCAATGCGTAATAGTTCATGTCGCCCACACACCAGTAGATGCTGGTGTGTGATTCATACTGATGGTACCACACGTGGTGATTCATTATGATGGTACCACGTGTGATGGTTCATATTGAGTGTACCAAGTGTGGTGATTCTTGTTGATAGTACCACGTGCGGTGATTCATGTTGTTGGTACCACGTGTGGGGATTCATGATGATGGTACCACGTGTGATGATTCATGTTGTTGGTACCACGTGTGGTGATTCATATTGAGTGTACCACGTGTGGTGATTCATGATGATGGTACCACGTGTGGTGATTCATACTGAGTGTACCACGTGTGGTGATTCATGATGATGGTACCACGTGTAGTGATTCATGTTGTTGGTACCACGTGTGGTGATTCAAGATGATGGTGCCACGTGCTGTGGATTCATGATGATGGTACCACGTGTGATGATTCATATTGAGTGTACCACGTGTAGTGATTCATGTTGTTGGTACCACGTGTGGTGATTCAAGATGATGGTGCCACGTGCTGTGGATTCATGATGATGGTACCACGTGTAATGATTCATATTGAGTGTACCACGTGTGGTGATTCATGTTGTTGATACCACGTGTGGTGATTCAAGATGATGGTGCCACATGCTGTGGATTCATGATGATGGTACCACGTGTGATGATTCATATTGAGTGTACCACGTGTGGTGATTCATGTTGATGGTACCTGTGCATGATTTGAATTTATGAGTGAGTGTGTGTTAGGGTTTGTTTGTGTGTGCGTCATACACAAATCAGCTGATACAGTCAGCTGTTCGCGGAGACGTTAACCGCACCAAGGCATGTTTTAGGCGCTTTTACCTGGAGTTCCTGCCGATGTGGCCGCTTCGGAAAACAAAACAGACAAGTCAAACCAATCTGGTATGTCTTCTGAGAAAATTTTATCAAGTTAGTCAATATGAAAATATCCAAAATGTTGTTTACCTTAATCTGTTTGTTTGATTGAAAAACAGGAAAGTTAATTTTTTAATGTAACACCTTTTTATTTAAAATAAGAATGTATCAAGCAAATGCGAAAGTAGATATTTTTGTCCTGGTTGAAATAAGTGAGTCTATTCCGGAATAGACTAACGTGGAGTAATGACTGTAATACTTTGTGATACTCCGTACTCCGTATGTATGACTGAGGCTGAGTCTATTCCGGAATAGACTAACGTGGAGTAATGAGGGTAAGACTTTGTGATACTCCGTACTCCGTATGTAAGACTGAGACCGAGCATGTAGTGAGTCTGCATCGGAGTAGACTAACCGAGCGCCCATCACGAAAGACATAAAGTCTTACTGGCTTGATACATTGTACAAATAATAGGGTGTTATGTATTATCAACAAAATAGAGATCCGTGGTGTGTCAGCTGCATATGCTGCCTGAACTGTCTCGATAGAAAAATTGTAGTTGTTTTTCATTGAGTATAATCATGTAGAACTGTAGCTGTAATGACTGACTGGTGTTTTTGTGTGACGAAATGTAAGAGGTTTGATTGTGACCGGCAGGGGCTGCGCGGGTATACGAGCATGATCTGGTGCGGACAGACAGCACCATGCAGAAACTGGATGCTTTTATTCACAAAACCCCGCTGGTAAGCTCATCATAATAGACCTCCTGGCAACGTCAGTGGTCACCGAGGACCGTGTACTGTAGTTCTGTATCTTGTGCAATGATTGAGAAAAAAATTGTTGACAAAAAGTTGAAATAAAATATAGTCCGTGGCTGTTTTGAATTTATATCGGTTATCCTACCAAGTATTGAACTATTTTCGTTAATTTGTTTTTAAAACAGTCGTCTTGAAATAATTGCTATACAGACGAAGACAAAAAGCAGTTCTTCAGAGTCGGCAGCTGCTATGGAAACCGGTGACACTCCATCTGTGTCCACTGACGTCACTGGTGATTCATCCAATCGGGATAAAGCGTGCCGGAAACGCTCGCTGCCTTGTAGTGACAACGAAAGTAGTCCGCGTCTCACATGCAGTGGCAGTCCCGTGCGGCGAGAAATACGCCTTACCAGTGTGATTACATTGCGGAGTGATATTGAGAAGAATGTACATAAGGGTACGTGATACCCGCCCTCGGCTCGTACGGAGGTGCGACCTGCCCGAATTGGCACTACGTTATTATCGATGCTCATTGATAATATACAGTACGCCCACATTTCAGTGGACATCGGTTAAACCAAGTGTTTCCAAGCAAAATATTGTTGCATGAACACATTCTCAGTTTTTTTTTTTATTGACTCAATTTCCCGAATAATAGGATATTTTACGTCAGATTTTGATGTATTTCCTACAGCCATCAGTTAATGTTGAGTCATTTCCGATATTTAAAAAGCACGATTACCGCGCATCTTAAATAACACAATTACCTCGCATCTTAAGTACCACGATTACCTCGCATCTTAAGTAACACGATTACCACGCATCTTAAATAACTCGTTTACCTCACTTTTTAAATAAAAACGATTACAACCTATCTTAAATGACACGGTTACCACGTATCTTAAATAGCACGATTACCGCGCATCTTAAATAGCATGATTACCGCATGTTATCATGCTATTTAAGATTTAGCATGTTATCATCAATGGAAAGGGAGTTTGCTTTTAATTTTAAAGGTGAAAGCGCACATAAGCACTCTCATGCTTTCGCAAGTGGTAGTCCGTTTAAGTAAAGTATACCACACGCATAATACTCGAAATGCCGAAGGTAGAAAAACGAAGAAGTGTCATTCTCGACCTTTGTTTACCTTTTCCTGGACACAGAGGTCCGCGAGATGTTTGAGAAGCACACCTTTGTCGGCTGTGTTTCACCAACACACGCGCTCATGCAACACCAGACCAAACTCTACCTCGTCAACACGACGGCGCTCTGCCGCCAGCTCTTCTACCAGATACTCCTCTATGATTTCGGCAACTTCGGCGTTCTCAAGCTATCGGTAGGTGAAATTGCTGTTGATTTTTTTTTTTTTTTTTTTTTTTTTTTGGTGCGTGGCACATTTGACGGGTTTGAGACGGTCCTTCGTGCTGACGTCAGAAACTCGTGGTGGATAACACTTCTCAATGACTTTACATTTGGGAACAAAGGAAGTAGCTGATAGTGTTTAATCGATAACCTAATAGGATTTCTCTACGAAAAGGATAAATGTTTTATGGTATTATCACATCACTCGATAACAGCAGTAAAAAAACTGATCTTATTTGGAAAGTCTTCCCGCGCCAAATAGGCCATTTATTTATTCAGACTTCATCACACATCAACAACCACATAATGTAGAGAGGTGTGCTGTTGACAGGAACCGGCACCGTTAGAGGAGCTGGCCATGCTAGCGCTCGACAGCCCGGAATCCGGATGGACGGAAGCGGATGGTGCCAAGCCTGAGTTAGCGCAGTACATCGTCGAGCTGCTGACGTCAAAGGCGGAAATGCTCCACGACTACTTCTCCATGGAAATAGACCAGGTTGTTCATTTAGATGCTTTGCATTCAGTCCACTGATATTGGCTGAAACATTTGTTTTAATATTGGTTTCAAAACAAAAACATAAAAAAGGATATAATTTATTGCTTCATTTTACATAGACTGTTCCTTTTTGAAACCTTATGTAAATACATAAACTCAAGATTCTGGAAACCTACGTGAACTGCAATGTAGAATTGGTACTTGAAAATAGTAGTTATCCCCGTGTAACGAGGGGATATAGGTTTCAGCTTGTCCGTCTGTCTGTTCGCTTTCGTGCGCCCTCGTGTCCGGGCTATATCTCTGAAAGTATTTGTCGTATAGCTTTTTCCTTTGGCATACGGTTAGAACGTATATTGAATGTGTGCAACGTTGTATTATTTTTTAAATTGTCCAAAAATTGTCAAAAATACGACTTGTCAAAAATTTCAAAATTTTCAGGAAATTTGTTAGCACGGAAACATTGTCCAGACGAATTCTCCAAAACTGTTCGATCCAGAGCTCTGAAATTTTATGCAGTGAAAATATATATATATTGTACATGTGCAACGTCGTCTTATTTTTTTAAATCGACCAAAAATTGTCAAAAAATACAACTTGTTAAAAATTTCTGTTTTTCAGGAAGTTTGTTGGCATGGAGAAAGGGTTTTGTCTAGATGAGTTCTCCGAAACTGTTAGACCATAAGTTAGACCATAAGTTAGACCATAGGCAATGTAGGGTTTTCAATTTCATTGAATTTACTAACATCCGACGGCATTATGTGTTACACGGGGAATCCTGCCTCACCGAGGCTCTAGTTATAATGTGTGTCAGTTTCATCCTTTGTGCAGGAGGGGAATCTCACCAGTTTGCCGCTCTTGTTGGATGGCTATGTTCCTCAGCTTGAGGGTGAGTAGCTACTTTGTGACGTCATCGTGTCGTCAGCAAACTTTGAGACATACGTGTAGTCTGAGATGGTATCTCGTCATTTAGCCCAAGGACACTTTGTCGAAATCTACGACATTTAGTCGAAATTTACTGTGGTCATTTTGATTTCTGACCAGAAGGCAGGTTTGTGGTTAATTCCAGTTAATTCCAGTGATCGGTTAATCAATTAAGTAATCATGCAAGAACTTGTCATTGAATTATTTAATTTTTCCTTATAGTCTCCAAGGGTACATTCTTTTGGGCCTCTCAGGAAACTGAGAATCCATTCTCCAAACAGACCAGAGAAGCTTCAGAGACGCCGTCCAAAAGAACACGTCTCGAAAAATTGAGAAATAAAATCACAAATCTAGTTATTTGGTGTTTATTTCAGATAAAAATGGTCATTTTTATGACCAGAAACATATCCTGTGACATCCGTTTATTAAGGCATTGGTTGAAATGTGATCTGTTTTACCTGAGGAAGTCCCTACCACTTCAGAGGTCGCTACGGTGATATAGATTCAACCTTAACCTATAGTTAGTGGGGTTAAATCTTTGGGTCTTCTTGTGTTTCACTCTACCTTGTGCAATCACGTCTAAAATCTTCCTTGAACTGAATTTCTGCTCGTAAATATCTATATTTCATATGCATTTTGGTAAATAAGTTGCAGAAATGCCTCTGTTTATTTCCACCATCTTGTATCTGACCTTCTCCAGAGAAATTTTCCGAGGCAAAAACCATCTCTAGATGACGAGAAATTATCCAAAAGAACACCTCTCGTTTTTTTTCGAGAATCTCGGGGTTTTCCGAGCCGGTCCAAAAGAATGTTCCGCATGATATTTGCAGTTGAGATACATATAGCCTCAGAGATTCTTGTTGCTGAGCTACATGTAGCTTCTGAGATACTTATAGTTGAGATACATGTACTCTCTCAAATACTTAAAACTGAGATACATGTAGCTACTGAGATACTTTCCCTTGAGATACTTATAGTTGAGATAGTTGTAGCTTCTGAAATACTTGTAGTCGGGATCCATGTACTCACTGTGATACATGTAGCCCCTGTGGTGCATGTATTCACTGTGATACATGTAGCCTCCGTGTTGCATGTGTTCACTGTGACACATGTAGCCTCTGTGATGCATGTATTCACTGTGATACATGTAGCATCTGTGATGCATGTATTCACTGTGATACATGTAGCCTCTGTGATGCATTTGCTCACTGTGATACATGTAGCCTCTGTCATGCATGTAGTCACTGTGATACGTATAGTCTGTGTGGTACGCATAGCCTTTGTGGTAAATGTAGCCTCTGTGATACATGTAGTCCCTGTGATGCATTTGCTCACTGTGATACATGTAGCCTCTGTGATGCATTTGCTCACTGTGATACATGTAGCCTCTGTGATGCATTTGCTCACTGTGATACATGTAGCCTCTGTCATGCATGTAGTCACTGTGATACATATAGTCTGTGTGATACGCGTAGCCTCTGTGGCACATGTAGCCTCTGTGATACATGTAGTCTCTGTGACACGCGTAGCCTCTGTGGCACATGTAGCCTCTGTGGCACATGTACCTCTGTGGCACACATAGCGTCTATGATACATGAAGTCTATTTCATTTTTGCGGTGTCTCAGACTTATAACGTTATTGTAGTGTTTATGGTTTCCGGAATACTCAGGTTTCCCATGCACTTGTACTTTCTGGAATACTTTACTTTTGATGAAAACTGTCTGGTACTGGGACCTCAAAGGAAGGAAAAACCGATCCTAACATGAAGTGTTGTGAACCAGGGCGAATATTTAGACGTCACTACCGCGACTGAATAACTAGCGATTATTTGATTGGTTTAAAGGTTTGCCATTGTTAGTTTTGCGACTGGCAACAGAAGTCAACTGGGAAACAGAAATGGAATGCTTTGACAGTTTGTCGAGGGAGCTGAGCCAATTTTACGCACTGAAATCTGATTGGATTAAGCCAGAGGATGACTTAAAGCCCTCTCAAGACTCCACAGTAAGTGCCAGTGGTTCGCTTTGTGAGAAGAACAGCAGTGGTAATTGCCAAAAACTTATTCCCAGTCTGGCTTCAATACGGGTCATTAGTGACCGACCGGATACAAGCAGAGAAAAGATTTTTTTTTGTATTTTGGCGGGCTTTTTTTCTTTTCTTTTTTTTATAAGGGGGTGGCGGGATCTTCCAAACAGTTGTGAAAAAAAGTATGATGAAGGGAGAGATATTCGAATGTTAATTGCTCGGATAAACTTGTGTGAGGTTCAGTGATAAACTGCACGAGCGGGTGGACTGATCCTAGAAACCGTCGCGTAGCCTGTAGCACTGGTGGCGGGAACGTGAACGGCGAGTGCAAGCAATGCACAGGGCTAAGGAAGGGCTTTTAGATCTGTCCAAAAGCGCATGTGGTTTTATTTTATTCCATGATTCTTGGTACAAGTATATGCTCTTATAATTTACATATTTTGCGCATTCCTACGATACGTACTGTCGCATAGTTACGTTGTTAAGGCGATGTTAAGTACACATTTTCAGTATTGTGTAGCGTGACGTTTTCGATACTGGAAGGGCGGTAAGCACGGCTGTGTGTACCTACCGTACTGCTTTTAACTGATTACGATTGTTTCATTTTTTTCGTCGGGCAGGAAGGGGAGCCTGGCTGGCGGTGGACGGTGGAGCACGTGATTTACCCAGCATTCAAGAGCACGCTTCTTCCGGCCAAGCACACGGCCCAGGACAGTAGCGTCCTACAGATTGCCAACCTACACGACCTCTATAAAGTCTTTGAGCGATGCTGAGGCTTGAAAAAACAGGGGCGAATAGTATTGTCCTGTAGCGGATAACTGAACCGTACGATGAGTGAAGGTGCCTTGCCTTGAAGGCTGCCCTGAATTGGACAGAGATAAAGTCTGGTTTTCCCGCTGTGCAAACTACGCTACTCTGACATCATTGTGATGGCTTCGCAAAAACCGCGGAAAGAGTGAATGGTGCGATTTTGTGTGGCGAAAACTTCAGATTTTGTATCGATTCCTTGTTATTGTTTTTTTAAGGGGGTGGAGAGGGGAGGATTTGGGGATAAGCATCATGTTACAAGTAACGAGGGGAAAAAAGTTAGAGAAACCAAATAACAAGTGTAATAACGATCAGGTCCTGCTCCACTTGAGCGCTGATTTCGTCCGTGCAGGAGGTCTGTGTTCTCTTGTAACCGTGACTTTTTATCTCTCCCCCGGGGGGCACCAGAATCGTTGTCGGGCTGGACCTAAAACAATGGGAATGCAGTAACAAGAAAGAAAAGAAGAAGAAGAAAAAGAAGAAGAAGGGGAAGAAAGAAGTGAACAAGTGAGGAAGGATCAAAAGAGTTAAAATAACAGGTGTTACCCAAAAGGCATTAATCAGTGAAAATGTACAAACCAAGAGCATGTGAACAGATATAAAGTTAGACTTCGTCCGTGTGTATTATTTTCGTGAATAAAATATAAAACTAGCTTAGAAGCAAAGCTGTTTTTTAGCCCCCAACCGGGGCTTTATTCCCCGGAGGAGGGCTTGTGGATTAGGCTCTGTCCGTCTGTCTGTCCGTTACCGCTCATTGCTCTTAGATGTGTAGGCCATTTGGTCTGATAGCTTACAGAACTCAATCCCGTATTCGTAGCTTGATGTACAACAGGTTTTTTTTTGCGGTTCGTTAAAAATTGAATTTTTGGCGAATTTTTGAATTTTTTTAGCTTGATTGTAAAGTGTATAAAGCTTTTCGTGTGGACACGATAGCTCAAATTGAGATGGACGGATTTCAAGTTCGTGTGTAGGTTATGTGGAGAAGGATCGTGACCTGATTAATCTCTGAGTGACCTTGGGTCAAAGGTCAAGTTCACTTTGAGACTTTGAAATTCACACATCTGTGGCTTTTGGACACCATATCTTAAGGTCGGCTGGGCGGATTTCAACCAAAATTTCCCTGTAACTTGTATGTAAAAGGTGTCGCAACCTGATTAGGTTGAGGTGACCTTGGGTTAAAAGTCAACGTCACGGTGATACAAACTGAATTCCGAATGCTACCGAAGCGTGGTAACTGCGGTTGCTTATTATGTAGGTGTGATGTTGCTCACAAACACGTACTTCGTACTTTGCTACTCAAAAGGCAAAGATATAAAAGAATGAAAAATCTCGAGATGATGGCTTGTTTCTGTTGGCCTTATGAGGGAATTCCATGAAGAACGTAGAAAAAAATGGACTGCAACACTGTGGCTGAACATGTCAAGAACTTTTATTATCAGCCAGCCGTTGCCTGTTTGCGTTTGTAAACAAAAACAAATGTTTCCGCCGACAGCCCTTTCACGAAGTTGTATTTATTTATTAAAAGTTTTCAGAATAATAAGACCTTTTACTTATAAATGTATCTCATGTGCCCAGAAATCGGGTGGGTGCGTAACTGGACTTGTGGATGCCTCAATCCTCTTGCTATACAAGTCCAAGTACATGTGTATTAGCTGGGTCGGTAAGGTGGTCACAGGCAGGTTTTTGTTTGTTTGTTCGTTGGGACGTGCACTATTTTTTTTGTGCATTGCTGGACAGTCCCCTTTATTTTCATTTCAGATCAACATTCCATTGTGCAATTTATAACATATTTTTTGCTATAGGATAATCACTGAGATATTATATTTATACAAGTCACATTTCTATTCAAATGCCTCGAACAGAACCTTAGTTACTGTTACAACTGACATTTTTAATTCTGCAAACCCTAAATATTACACACTGTTAACAAATTTTTATCCGCATTGATCTGCCTGCCGAAAAAAATATTCACAATAGGTCCAGAATGATTTTAAAATTCCTAGCCTTCCAACGTATTTGAAAGAAAAAATAAAAGAAAAGGAAAAAGAAAAAAGGAAAGAAAAAACTACGCTATGAAGTAACGTAAGAAGATGATGAAGATACTCTCACTCTGTTGCCGTTAATGTAAAGATTAAACATAGTGTTGGAGAGAAATAACACATGTCGCTGTACTTTTTCTTTTCATTATGTTGCAACGTTGAAAATTTGAAAAAAATGATGTGGGGGGGGGGGGGGGGGGTATTGGCACTGAGGGGTATGGTCTGGGGGTGTTGTCGGGAGGGTATCATCCGGGGGTATTATCTGGGGGGGGGGGGGTATGGTCCGGAAGTATTACCCAAAAGGCATTAACCAGTTCAAAAATATATAAACCAAGAGCATGTGAATAGATACAAAGTTAGACCTCGTCCGTTTGTATAGTTTTCGTGAATAAAATATAGAACTAAGTTAGAAGCAAAGCTGTTTTTTAGCCCCCAACCGGGGCTTTATGGCCCGGAGGAGTACTTATGGATTGGGCTGTCTGTCCGTCCGTCCGTCCGTTACCACTCATTGCTCTCAGATGTGTAGGCCATTTGGTCTGATAGCTTACAGTACTCAACCCCATGGTCGTAGCTTGATGCACGCCAATTTTTTTGGCGGTTCGTTAAAAATTGAATTTTTGGCGAATTTTTGAAATTTTTTAGCTTGATTGTAAAGTGTGTAAAGCTTTTCTTGTGGACACGATATCTCAAATTGAAATGGGCGGATTTCAACCAAAGTTCGTATGTGGGTTGTGTAGAGAAGGATCGTGACCTGATTACCTTTGAGTGACCTTGGGTGAAAGATCAAGTTCAATATGAGACTTTGAAATTCACCCATCTGTGGCTCTTGGACACAATATCTTAAGGTCGGCTGGACGGATTTCAACCAAAATTTGTCTGTAACTTATATGTAAAACGTGTCAGAACCTGATTAGGTTGGAGTGACCTTGGGTTAAAGGTCAACGTCACGGTAACACAGACTGAATTCCGAATGCTACCGAAGCGTGGTAACTGCGGTTGTGTATTACGTAGGTGTGATGTTGCTCACAGACACGTACTTCGTACTTTGCTTCTCAAAAGGGAATGCTATAAGAAGAATGAAAAACTTTGACGATGGACTTAGTATTTGGACGTGTGCAAGAGTGTGCCCGAACGCGTCAACAACTTTTATTGCCAGTTTGCTTTTGTAAACAAAAACAAATGTTTCCGCCGACAGCCCTTTCACGAAGTTTTATTTATTTATTACAAGTTTTCAGAATAATACGATTTTTACTTCATATAAATGTATCTCATGTGCCCAGAAATCGGGTGGGTACGTAACTTGACTTGTGGATGCCTCAATCCTCTTGCTATACAAGTCCAAGTATATGTGTATTAGCTGGGTCGGTAAGGTGGTCACAGACAAGTTTTTTTTGTTTGTTTTTATGTCGGGACGTGCACTATTCTTTTTTGTGCATTGCTGGACAGTCCCCTTTATTTTCATTTCAGATCAACATTCCATTAAACAATTTTTAACATATTTTTGCTATAGGATAATCACTGAGATATTATATTTATACAGGTCACATTTCTATTCAAATGCCTCGAACAGAACCTTAGTTACTGTTACAACTGACATTTTTAATTCTGCAAACCCTAAATATTACACACTGTTAACAAATTTTTATCCGCATTGATCTGCCTAACGAAAAAAAATATTCACAATAGGTCCAGATTGATTTTAAAATTCCTAGCCCTCCAACGTATTTGAAAGAAAAAATAAAAGAAAAGGAAAAAGAAAAAAGGAAAGAAAAAACTACGCTATGAAGTAACGTAAGAAGATGATGAAGATACTCTCACTCTATGTTGCCGTTACAACCTTCAGCATCACACTTTTATATATATATATCATTATTATTATTTTTATTATTACTGTAGCAGAAAAAATTTCGTTTCTGCCTCTGGATTTATAAATGAAATATTTAATGACTATAAAAATTAAATTAAGTAATGCTAGATCAATTACGGCAAAAATAAACTCGTTTGCTGAAATATGTGTAATATGTGGTGGTTCAGGAAACTCAATTAAATCAAAAATGGCATTTAACTAAAGTTGGGTAATCGGGCAACCAAACAAAGAGTGTAATAGCTTATCTCCTGCTCCTGAGTTGAAATAGCAACAGATTTCGTGTTCTCTGATTCTCCATTTGTACAGGTTTACCCCACAATTTACTGTGTTGTATATGATTTAGAATTTTTGAACAATTGTCCATTTTTGAAGGAATGTCGGTGGATTACATATTAAATTTATAAATTCCCAATAAAAATGTTTACTTTTGGCTTTTGACAAATCTATTTGCCGACCACTTTTAGACGGAGTATGGTACTATTAAAATCTATGTGTGGTCGTTACTCTAACGGAGCTTTGCTTATTATGGGAAAATGCTTCATAGCTGATTTAATTGAATTTACGACACCAAAATATCTCAAGAAATATGTGTGTACTTCATATTTCGCGCAAAAATTTTCGTAGCTTATCCAAGAACCATCTTCTTTACATAAGTATTGGATAAATATAACTATCTTTTCAAACCATTCCTTAATAAAAAGGCACTTTCCCTCTATTTAATAAGTTTGCTGTTCCATATAACATATTCAGAGCCCGCGGAGAGCGTAATATCTGCAGCGCATTTGAGCAAGTTTTTATAAAACATGGGTAGACATGGCAGACAGGTTATGGCACGCCTTTTTATCCAGGTCTGGAAGGTCGTCACTAAAAGAGCCTTTACTGTACGTCTTTTTGCCCGCATCCTGATGGTGATCGGTACGAACATGTATTACTGTATTTCATTTCCCGGGTCTGGAAGGTGATCGATAAAACAGATTTTACTGTACGGCCTTTTTATCCCGGGTTTCATTACAGAAGTTTTTGTATACATACTATCTTTATCCGGGTCTGGAAGGTGATCAAGACAGGAAATTTTTACCGTACGCTTTTTTTGCGCGAATCCGAAAGCTGGTCACTACAAACAGGTTTTAATTTACGTCTTTTTATGCGGGTCCTGAAAGTGTTAGTTACAAATAACCCTTTTAGCCAACGTTGCAGTGAGGATCTCTACCCAAAGTGAAGTTATAGCCATGATATATATCTTGTCTTCGTACATTCCCATCCGCCTAAAAGAAGTAATAAGGCATTCTTCATAACTGCACAACACATGACTCATCTCGGTGAGAGGGGGATATTTTGGTGCCAAAATGGTGAGCTGCTTGTCATAACACAAGATGTTAGATGACCCACTTTAAAAATGAAAAAATACTTCCAAGTACTGCAAACATTGCTAACAGTTACATAATTACTCCCATATATGGAACGGCTTGGCGACCAAAAAAAAAAACAAAAAGGAAGAAAAAAGCAATAAAAAAATAACTACACTTGCTGAGTTCTGTAAATACGACCATATTCGTAACCATCCCTTATGTCCTCAAATCCTGACATGTCTCTGACTAAAACGTAAGTGGGACGAGTGACGGAGGTGAAGGGTTTATCCTCAAACACCTTCCTGAATGGAATGTTCGTATATCTTGGTATAAACCTGCAACTCGTGTGTTTAACTTTCCCACATTCCAGACTGTAACTAAAACTGGCCCCTGACTGAGTAACAGGTTATGTAAAAGCTGTTGGTGAGTAACGCACAAAAAGTCGATTACACGAAATCTAAAAAAAGTCTTGGGTCGATAGCTTTCCTGCCAGTATATTCAAGAATGTCTAAAGAATGCAGGAACTATGCTTAGTTAGCCCCTATGAGACTTTCGACCATGCCTTTGAAACAAACTACAAGAGGTTAGAAGTTTTCTGCTATCAAGATATTTTTTACCTAACTTTTTACCTACTGACGTTATATTACCATTTTCGTTCGTCCAACTCCGAGGTCTTTCGGACCTACCAAACAACATTCCCATAGTTTCATCTGTCTCCGATGGCCAATAGCTGGGAAATTTTCCATACAAAATTTTTATGTAATGCCGTCTTTCTTAACTTCGCTACATGAGTGAAAAGTTGATACAGCCGTCCCAGTGACCTAAGGACTATTAATATAAAATTTGAAGTCGATAGGAGTTCTGTTAATGAGATATTTTCCACACTAGGTCTTGTTCAAATTATACATGTATTTCACGTGACGACGTCACATGCCACACACGCTCTTTCGACTCGCGACAAAATTTGACAGAACCTTTCGGACTTACCAAACCACAATCCCACCATGCTTGAGCTTCCTCCGATGTACAGCTCTTGAGAAATTTCGCACAGACTATTTTGACCTAATGACGTCATACCCTTTCCCTAATAGTCAAAAGTTGAGAGAACCGTCCGAAATACCGAAAGAATAAACAGACCCAAGTAATAAGTCGATCCGACATTTCGTTTCGAGATATCTTGCACATCGCCACCTTCTGCGTTTGATCTCAATCGAGATTGGTATAGTGTTTGTCCGGCGATAGAGTTCGTCGTTGGAAATGGTGTTGGGCCAAAAAAGTTTTAATATACGACGGAGGCATCTTGTTTGAAAAACATCTAGCTTGTGGTTGATGGTCCGTGTCACTTTCCACGATTCGGACCCATAGAGGAGTACTGCAATAACATTGCTCTTGAAAATACGAATTTTAGTTTTTGTACTGATCTTGTTGGATTTTCAGAAGTTTTTGAGTGACGCAAACATTCCCCTGGCTTTTGCTAGTCTGTTGTTGATATCTTCTTCCTAGTTTCCATCTGTTGTGATTTTACTTCCTCGATAAATGAATTCAGTCACTTCTTGTATATTTTGTTTTTGATGGTAACAGATTGTTCTGAGATGGTGTTCAATTTCATGAGTTTGGTTTTGTCGGTATTAATGCGCAGGCCAATCTGTTTGCTTTTTGATGTGAGGTCTGAAGTTTTACATTGGATGTCTTTGAGCTAGCAAAGCGATGTCATCTGCAAAGTCTAGGTCTTCGAGATTTTCTGTAAAAGTCCAGGTGAGACCTCTCTTTTCACTGTTTGCCGTTTCCTTCAGTAAACAATCTACACATAGTAAGAAAAGTAACGGCGACAACATGCAGCCCTGTTTCACTCCTGTGGTTATCGCGAATTGGTCTGATAGGTCTGTTCCGCATATGACTTTCGCCTCGATTATTGTAACTGTTTTATTGAGGTTTGCTTAAGGAGTTATGACTCCTTACAGCGAGCTTTTAGTTATACTGTTCCTAAGCTGTGGAACTCCGTTCCCTTTGAGATTAAGAATGAACAAACTTTCAGTGCTTTTAAAAAATCTCTTAAAACCCTTTTTTTTCTAAGTCATATTATAACTGCCGAATATTCTAGTCATTTTTATAGTATTGTTATGCTTAAATATTCACTTGAATGTTTATATATCGATTGTGTGCTTAGTTTTAAGCGCTTTATAAATGCTGCTAAATAAATAAATATCTCGGTGTTACTTATTTTGGTAACAACTGGCAAAAAATATTGTCGAAAAAAAACAACACATTTTTATTGGTAAAATCTGAACTGATCTAGAGAAATAGCCTTACTGTCTTGAAAGTTTTGGTTGCAGATTGCGGCCATTGGTACTTGCCTGGTTATTACTTTTTTCATAAGTCGCCAAACGTTGGAGGAAATATTTGCGTAAAACCAATTTTTTACTAAAATCTGAACTAAAGCCAGGCTTATGATCCCACTTTTGATTAAAAAAAACAGCAAAAAAAAAAAAAAAAAAAAACAGCAGAAAAAATGACGAAAATGTACAATTTTAGTAAAATCTTGAGTAACGCTAAGGAAATAGTCTTAATGACTTGAAATGCTGGTTAAAGGTAGCAGACTGGTACTTGCCTCGTTTTTACTTCTGCTGATGAAAAAAAAAACTGGCGAAAATATTTGCCTGAACGAAATTTCTTTAAAAACATTTTTTAAAACCCTTGCATTTTTTGTCTTGTACTTATTTCAGAGTTCCCGTGCTGTTTGCTCAAAACAATTCCAGGATTTTTTGGCATTCGGTGTGTGTTATCATTTTGATTATATTTTCAGTTTCCAGGACTTTTCAGGACTCTCACAAAATTACAGGACTTTCCAGGGCTCATGACATTTCAAGACTTTCCAGGACAGCGGGAACTATATATTTTGCAACTCTCCTAAAAGTCGCGGAAATATTATCGAAAAAAAATTAAATAAAATTTTAACCTAGGCTTAGAATATAGCCTTACTGTCATAAGATGTAATTTTATCATGCTGCTATTTTTTGGAGAGTCGGCAAAAATTAACGAAAATATTTACAGTTTTCTAGAAAACTCCTGGGAATTTATTAGTCTTTTATTGAAGGTAGGAAGTGTAAATATCCAACTGGCTATTATATTTTGTCCATCCGCCAAATATTAACGGAAATTTGGACCAAAAGCTTTTTTTTTTTTAATGTAAAGGCATCCTCTTGGGATTTTAGTGAAAACTTCAAACAATGTTGATTGAAAGTAGGGGGCACAAATGTCCTAGTTATTTTGTTTCTGGCGATTTACCACATAATAATGGAAATATTGGTGTAAACCCAGTCTTTAAATTACCTACGCAGTACTGACGCAGTGATATGGTCTTACTGTCTTTATATTTTTACTAAAGGTAGAACATGAATACCTACCCAGCTACTTGGCAGAAATATTGGCAATAAGTCATTTTTTGTGCTAAAATGTTGACTGGTTTGAAGACATTTTGTCGAAAGACAGTGGGTCGTGAGACATTTTGTCGAAAGTGAAACCCGAGTCATTTTGTCAAAGTCTATAATTTCTTAATAGCTGTCTTTTTATTAAGTGACAGAGACATATTTTTGTTTTCCTGCAAAAATCTACAAAACATATATTGATTTGCACTCAAGCACTACTGTGCACTTTAAAGTCACTATTGTAGTGTTCTGGTTGCTAACTAAAGCTACACGTGTCTCTGAAAATAATTTTCAGTTTCTTGTCGAGTAAAAGGAACCTTTCTAGATGGTCGTCAGAGGTCTCGGCCCATTCCCGCTATATCTTAAGTTCAGCTGGACTTTCTGGTGCCGAAGGTGCATTTTTGACCCGTTTTCGTTTATCAGGTGCTTAAGCGCAGAGTCGCTGGGGAGGCACGTTGCGGCACTGATACCAACTTCATGCCTTTTTTAATTAATCATGTTTGAGGTATTTTCTCTTGCAAAAATTTGAACAATGACAAGAAGCATTTTTTTATCGATTTTATACTAACTCCGGACACCAGAGCAGATCCCGTCGTCTGACTCCGGGACTGTATTGTCTTTAGAGTTATTGCAATCAGGAATCGCAGTTTCGAACATAGATATAGGATTTACTCCGGTCAGTGATAGGATGAAGCCAAATTTCTCTTAACCTCTGTATTGCAATTTGCAGTTGCAATTTTATCACATTTGTAAAAATGTCTGTTGTCTTTGATGGGATCAAATATTTCTTGCAATTAAGAATTCAAATTCTAGTCTAGTTTTAAAACAAGGAATAAAAAATATCTCTCCCCCTCGCCCTAATAAAAAAAAATCCGTTAAGAAATTTTAAATTTCGACAAAATGTCTTGAAGTTCACTTTCGACAAAATATCTCTCGACCATGGAATGCCTTTTTAACACTTAATGCTTATTTTTGATATCAAAATGTAATTCAAGATATCAATAAATCAATGTAGATCTCAATAATTTATTTTTTGCTATCAATAATTGAATTTTAGATGCCAAAAAGTTATTTTTGAGATCAAAAAATTAATTTTACAAACTTTAAAAAATCATAAGGGAGACACACATTTACATAAAATGTAACGAATCGTCAATTAAATTTTGGAGATGAAAACTTGAATTATTGTGATAAATAATAGCAACACAATTTTTGATCTCAAGAATTGCTTCTTTTTTGTACAGTAAAAATTTAAAGGAATATTCTGCATACAAGGACCAGTTATTATTTATTTACAGATGTGTGTTTCTGAATTTTTTATTTAAAAAATAGACTGATATTTTGATATCAAAAATCAATTTTTGAGGTAAAAAATCTTTTGCAAATTTCCAAATGAAAATTGAAAAGTATCATTCTGAAATGCTGATATCTGAAATAAATTCTTGATATCAATAAAAGGAAAATGAATTATTGAGCTCAAGATTGATATTTTGCTCTCAAATATTTCATTTTTGCTATCAAGAATTAAATTTTTTATCTCAAAAAGTCAATTTTAGATATCATTAAGTCATTTTTATATCAATAAATATTTTTTGATATCTCTGAATATTTATTGATATCAAAAATTATTTTTGAGATCAAGAATACATTTAGAGATATCAAAAATACAATTACAGATAGCAAAACTTTATTCTTGATATCAAAATATGGATTTATTGATACCAAGAATGAATTCTTGATATCAAAAAATCTATTTTTGAGATCAAAAATTAATTCTTGATATCAATAATTCCCTAATGAATGTCTCGTTGAAATGTCTTCGACAAAATGTCTTTCGACAAAATGTCGTGGATTCATGCTAGATGTACAGCCTTGTCTTGAAAACTGGGTTAACGACTACAATTATATGCGACACATCCTGACATCAGTATTCGCAAACTGGAGCATTGTCAATGGACAAGCTTTTTTCCGCGCATCAACACAGTTTAAAGAAACATGCGCACTGGTCCAAAATATGAACCGCTTATCAACTGAAGTTAAGTAAACATGCACACTGGTCCGAAATGCGAAGCCCGCATCGACCAAGTTAAATAAACATGCTCACTGGTTCGAAATGCACACCGCACATCAATGTACGTTAACTAAACTTGTGCATTCTGAAATGCTTATATCTGAAATAAATTCTTGATATCAATAAAAGGAAAATGAATTATTGAGCTCAAAATTGATATTTTGCTCTCAAATATTTCATTTTTGCTATCAAGAATTAAATTTTTTATCTCAAAAAGTCAATTTTAGATATCATTAAGTCATTTTTATATCAATAAATATTTTTTGATATCTCTAAATATTTATTGATATCAAAAATTATTTTTGAGATCAAGAATACATTTAAAGATATCAAAAATACAATTACAGATAGCAAAACTTTATTCTTGATATCAAAATATGGATTTATTGATACCAAGAATGAATTCTTGATATCAAAAAATCTATTTTTGAGATCAAAAATTAATTCTTGATATCAATAATTCCCTAATGAATGTCTCGTTGAAATGTCTTCGACAAAATGTCTTTCGACAAAATGTCGTGGATTCATGCTAGATGTACAGCCTTGTCTTGAAAACTGGGTTAACGACTACAATTATATGCGACACATCCTGACATCAGTATTCGCAAACTGGAGCATTGTCAATGGACAAGCTTTTTTCGGCGCATCAACACAGTTTAAAGAAACATGCGCACTGGTCCAAAATATGAACCGCTTATCAACTGAAGTTAAGTAAACATGCACACTGGTCCGAAATGCGAAGCCCGCATCGACCAAGTTAAATAAACATGCTCACTGGTTCGAAATGCACACCGCACATCAATGTACGTTAACTAAACTTGTGCATTCTGAAATGCTGATATCTGAAATAAATTCTTGATATCAATAAAAGGAAAATGAATTATTGAGCTCAAAATTGATATTTTGCTCTCAAATATTTCATTTTTGCTATCAAGAATTAAATTTTTTATCTCAAAAAGTCAATTTTAGATATCATTAAGTCATTTTTATATCAATAAATATTTTTTGATATCTCTAAATATTTATTGATATCAAAAATTATTTTTGAGATCAAGAATACATTTAAAGATATCAAAAATACAATTACAGATAGCAAAACTTTATTCTTGATATCAAAATATGGATTTATTGATACCAAGAATGAATTCTTGATATCAGAAAATCTATTTTTGAGATCAAAAATTAATTCTTGATATCAATTATTCCCTAATGAATGTCTCGTTGAAATGTCTTGGACAAAATGTCTTTCGACAAAATGTCGTGGATTCATGCTAGATGTACAGCCTTGTCTTGAAAACTGGGTTAACGACTACAATTATATGCGACACATCCTGACATCAGTATTCGCAAACTGGAGCATTGTCAATGGACAAGCTTTTTTCGGCGCATCAACACAGTTTAAAGAAACATGCGCACTGGTCCAAAATATGAACCGCTTATCAACTGAAGTTAAGTAAACATGCACACTGGTCCGAAATGCGAAGCCCGCATCGACGCAAGTTAAATAAACATGCTCACTAGTTCGAAATGCACACCGCACATCAATGTACGTTAACTAAACTTGTGCACTGGTCCGAAATGCGAACCGGGCATCGACGCAAGTTAAGTTAAGCTGCAGTCTAGCTGGTCCGAAATGCCAACTGCGCATCAACGCAAGTTAAATAAATATGCACACTGGTCCGAAATGCAAACCGCGCATCAACTCAAGTTAACCAAACACGCGCACTGATAAAAAACGGCGCATCGACGCAAGAAAACATGCGTTCTAGTCCGAAATGTCAACCGCGCAACAATGCACGTTAAACATGCGCACTGGTTCGAAATGCGAACCGCGCAACGACGCAAGTTAAATAAATATGCGCACTGGTCCGAAATGCTAACCGCACATTAACGCACGTTAACCAAGCATGCGCACTGATCCAAAATGCGAACCGCGCATCGACACAAATTAACATGCGCTCTAGTCCGAAATCCCAAGCGCGCATCAACTCAAGCGAAGCAAACATGCACACTGGTCCGAATTGCACGCTGGAATTGGTCCTATCGCTTTTCATTATTTGGGACTTTGTTTTTGGACAAATTTGTTCATTTTTGTTTGGGGAGGTTGTGTCCCCAAATTCATTTGGGGATCTTATGGCCGCGGTAAAGCTTAATAAAGCATTAATTTAGGGTATCATACTTTTTTACTTTGGGGACGTTTTGGCCCTAAATTCATTTGCAGACCTTATCACCGGGGGCATTATGGCTGATGTAAAGATTAAAAAACCGTTAATGTAGGTTATCACACGTTTTTTGGCTTATGGCTGGTACTTTCTGGCCGGGATCTTCTGGCCGGGGACATTTTGTGATGGATTCCACTACGACAAATTATGTTTTGGGGACATTATGGTTATAAATTCATATGGGGACCTTATGGCCGGAACCTTACGGCCAGTTGGCCTATGGTCGGGGTAAGTTAAATAAAGCGTTAATTAAGGATATCACCTTTTTCAGCTTTCAGGACGCTTTGGCCCTAAATTCATTTGGGGGCTCTATGGCCGAGGTAAAGCTTAATAACGCGTTGATTTAGGTTCTCATACATTTCTTTTAGCTTTGGGGGAGTCTTGCCCTAAATTCATTTGGGTACCTCATGGCAGACGACATTATGGCCGGTGTAAAGCTTAATAAACCGTTAAGCTTTAGGGACCTAGAGAACAATCGTACAAAACTGAAAAGAAATACAATCCAAATTGTGGGAAAAGAAGCATTTTGAAAATTGGACGCTACAACATTAAAAATGTTCCACCTGTTAAGCCATTTTTTGCCAGATCGCCACAGAAAGTAATTCTGAAGAGTGACCTGCATACAGAACAATCGAACAAAGTTGGAAAGGAATCCAACCAAAATTGTGGGAGAAGAAGCATTTTCAAAATTAAACGCCAAAAAGTAAAAAATGTCCCCATTTGGCCATGTCTTGGCGGATCGCCAAGAAAATTTTCAAGCGAGGCCTACTTCGAAGATATTCGCTCAAAATTTAAAGAAAATCTGATCAAAATTGTGGGAGAAGTATTTTGAAAATTAGCAACCTAAAAAACTTTAAATGTCCCCATTTTCCGCCAATCGCCCAAAAAAAGGAAATGAGGGCATGTGTGTAAAAACTGGAAGGAATCCGACCAAAACTGAAGGATAAGAAGCATTTTAAGTAAAAGTTAATACACGTACACATGTACATACACACGACGGATCCAACTCTATTGATATGATAAGACCAGCTCGACAAAGTCGGCTGATCTGAAAAAAAAATTTTGACTGTTTAAACAATCTGGACAAAAATACGACGTTGCACATCTTCAATATATGCCCTATCCGTGTGTGAAATTTCAAAACAATCCGACCTACAGTTCTGGAGAGGGGGCAGGGCAGACTTTACATGGGTGATAATTACGGATATTAAGATTAACTAGAGCGGCCAATGCACACAAAACATAAGAGTACAGGCTTATATCAATCGACACCTATTAATTTTTTTTGTTTTTGTAAACAAAAACAAATGTCTCCCCGACTAAACCCATCATTCACCAGTAACCATTTTCCATTTTTCCCCTAGACAGCTCTTTCACAAAGTTTTATTTGAACAAGTGTGTGCTATTTTCAGAATAATAAGAAATTTTACCTCATATAAATGAATCCCATGTGTCCAGTAGTCAGGTTGTGCATCGCCTTTATCCAATTTTTCAAGCGGGTTGGGGTAACTTGATTTTTGGGTATTTCAGTCCTCTTTTTATGCAAGTCTAAGCTCAGGTGTTTTATCTTCGTCTAGGAATTGGTCACTAAACAGGTTTTACTGTACGTTTTTTGTCCGGTTCCAGATGGTGGTCGCTGAAACAAGTTTGACTAAACGTCCTTTTTATACCGGTAATAAAGTTGGTCATTACAGCACAGTAGTTTTAGTGTACGTACTTTGTTTATTCGGGTCTGAAAGATGGTCAAGGTTTTACCGTATGTCTGGTTTTCCGAAACTGGGAATTGATCACTACAAACAGGTTTTACTTTACGTCTTTTTATCCGGATCTCAAATGTGGCAGTTACTAATAGGTTTACCGAAACAGCTTTTTTTTGCTTCTTAACCAACACCTCCCCCCTAGCTATCTAATTCAGGTACGACTCCAAAGGAAACCCTGATCATTTTACGGTAAGTGTTTGTACACTAAGAGTAGTTATAGCCATAAGGTATACCTTATCTTCGTACATACCCATCGGTCAAAAAGCACTAGAAAGACATTCTTCATAACTGTGCCACAAAAGACCCACCTCGGTGGGACAGTGGGGGAAGGCATTTTGGTGTCAAAATAGCGCGCTCTTGCTTGTCGTAACACAAGTGTATAGATGGCCCACTTTAAAAGTGAAAGCTAGTTGCAGCACAAACATTGCGGGCCATTACGTGATTACTCCCATTTGTATAAAAGCTTAGCAGCCAAATGAAAACACGCTAATAGCTGTAGGTGCCAACAGCTAATAGCTGTAACACACAATAGCCAAAAAAACAGTAATTGTTCAAGAGAGGTCTACCTAGAGAACAACTATCCAAACTTGGAAAGGAATCCGTTCAAAATTGTGAGAGAAGAAGCAATTTGAAAATTAAACACCAAAAAATTTAAAAATGTCTCCCACTTGGCCAGTTTTTGGCGGATCGCCAAAATGAGAAACTTTTCAAAAGAGGCCTATCTAGTCAAGATTCGTGCAAAATTTGAAGAAAATCTGATCAAAATTGTGGGAGAAGAAGCATTTTGAAAATTGGCAATCACGAAATTACAAATGTCCCCAATTTGGCCAATTTTTGGCGGATTGATAAAAAAACAGTAATTTTTCAAGAGAGGTCTACCTAGAGAACAACTATCCAAACTTGGAAAGGAATCCGATCAAAATTGTGGGAGAAGAAGCAATTTGAAAATTAGACACCAAAATTTTTTTAAAATGTCCCCCATTTGGCTACTTTTTTTGCGGATCGCCAAAATGAGTAAGTTTTCAAGAGGCCTACCTAGGGAATATTCATGCAAAATTTGAAGAAAATGTGATCAAAATTGAGGGAGAAGCATTTTGAAAATTGGCAACCGAAAAAATTCAAATGTCCCCCATTTAGCCAATTTTTGCTGGATCGCCAAAAAAAAATTTTTTTTTAAAGAGAGGCCTACTTAAAGAACATTCGTGTAAAATTTGAGAGGAATCCGATCAAAACTGAAGGAGAAGAAACATTTTGAGTAAAAGTTTACACACGTACATGCAGACGACGGATACCCCTCTATTGATAGGATAAGACCAGCCAGACATAGTCGGCTGGTCTAAAAAGCACAAGCCGTATGCATGACCCTTTAGGGGTGCCTCATACCAAAAATAAATGACATCGGGTCAAAAATGTAGGAGGAGATACATTTTAAATTTTTTTTCTTTAAAAATTGCACAAAAATTAAAAAATCACCCGATAGACTAGAAAAGCACAAGCCGTATGCAGGACCCTTTAGGGATGCCTCACACCAAAAATAAATGACATCGGATCAAAATTGTAGGAGACGCACTTTGAAACAATGTTTACTTAATAAACAACTGACTAACGAACTAACTAGCTAACTAACAGACGCCATCCGCAAACCGACAGGAATACCCCAGCTTACGTGTAAGTAAGCTGGGCTAAAAAAGAATAAGCCACATGCATGACCCCTTAGGGATGCCTCAGACCAAAAATAAATGACATTGGTCAAAACTGTAAGAGGAGATGTATTTTGAAACAAAGTTTACTAAATAAACAACTAACGAACTAACTAACGGACGCCATCCGCAAACCGATAGGAATACCCCAGCTTACGTATAACGTAGGCTGGGCTAAGATGACCAATCACACGAAATCTAAGAAGCGATCGATAATTGTGCAGCTAATTTTTTCAAGTATGTCTAAAGAATGCAGAAACATTGGAGAATCTTCTCGAAAATGCTGAAATTCCAAGTGCAGTTAATAATCCTTAAATAATTAACAAAAGAACCGGGAAAAGGGGGAGCGAGGTTGGGGTAGGAGGGTGGAGTGGAAAGTCGATCCGATTTTTCGCTGTCTGGACATTTTTACCCAATGACATGATCTTTCGGACCTACCAAGCAACATTCCCACCAAGTTTAACTTGAACCGATGTTCAGCGGCTGAGAAATGTACACACATTAGATTTCAACGCAATGACGTCATACGCCCTTCTTAATTTCTACACCCTTCAAAAAATTGACAGAACCGTTCGACTGACTCAAGGAACACCCATACAAAATTTGAAATCCATACGACTTTCCCTTATGATATTTTGTACACCAGATCTTATCCAGAGTGCCACACCCACTACTTAACTCGCGATAATATTTGACAGAATCTTTCGCATCTACCAAGCAACAATCCCACCAAGATTGAACTTTGTCCCATGTTCAGCGGCAGAGAAATTTCGCACACAATGTTTTTATGTAATGACGTCATACGCCTTCCATTATAACGTAATATGCGTCAAACCGGTTACAGAACCGTCCGACTTATCCAAGGAATGAAAAGATCAAGTTTGAAATCGATCCGGCTTTTCGTTCTCGAGATATCTTGCGCAGATTTGTTCACAACAGACTGACACGCACACACACAGAACCTACAAACACTATGTCTCCCCTTGGTCGTGGAGACATAATGAGCGAGTTTATATACAGATGCAGGGGAGCCAAACAGCGAATAAAGTAATAAAACAAACGTATTTCTGCTTCTATTTTATTGTTCACTTTGTGGTAGAAAAGGAGACCGGCGTTTACATAAACATGAAGGACTTTTCATGTAAGACCATTGCTGACAACACTTCTGGCTAAAAGGCCTGTACAGAGAAACAACAGTCGGCAGCCTTGCAGTAGGCTGGGTGTGTGTAGCCGCCGACTGGCTACCAGGGGGTTGGTTGTCAAGGAAACAAAATGGTCATTGCATAGCAACGAGGGCTGGCGGTCTAGTGATTACACGCGAACAACACTAGGATGAACTGCCATTTTTTCTCCGATCTGAACCACGTATTATTCTCCTTGCTATTCTAGTATGTAAAACACACAAATAAAACATTCAAGTGAGCGATTCAATCAAATCGATTTAAGAACGAAAGATTTTAGAATTTTGTTAAATAAAATATTTTTGTATTTTTTGTTTTTTTTTTTTTTTTTTTTTAATTTTTTCTTCAAATTTTGCCACAGAAAATAACACACGAAGTGTCAGAGAAAACATTACATCTCCTCAACAATTTCCAAAATTTTGGGTGTCTGTACAAAGGTAAAAAAACTGAGAAACTTGTGAACAAACGTTTTATATATACACACAATTTTTGTTTAAATTTTCAATCTGTACAAACACAATATTACTATTTTTCACGAACCGCTCAATTTCAAAACGTTACAACGCGGAATAACCAAATTCTATATTGTCATAAATATTAAAGTATTTACATATATGTCCAAGTGTACACAGGTATTATTACTTTGCCTGTGAAGACTGGGGGGAAGAAATCTAGTAACAACACGAACTCAGATTTAAGTTGGCTGGGTAATGAACAGACACCCCAAATTCCACAAAGCAAGCATGGAATTATTTTTTTCCACAACTTTGGTGAGCAGTACATAAATCTAGGGGGAAAGGGGGGTGTGTGGGCAGGGAGTTGCATCGCGCAATACGACCCAATTCCATGCCAGAGCAAAGCGCCATGCACCGGCACACTGAATACGGGTCCCGAAACCGCGCGATCACGCACCATACACGCGTTCACACAATACGGGTCCCGAGACCGCGCGATCACGCACCATACACGCGTTCACAAAACACGGGCCCATAGCCGTGCAGGCACACGTCACTGCACAAGATCAGTTTCCAAAAGCTCGTGATACAGCTATAGGAATAATTTAGACTACATCAACTAATATTTTCAATAATAAACATGGCGAACTATACCGTAACCCAATTGGCATGGCATATTGTAGTAAATGTGTTGCATATCTCTGATTTTGCCGCAAAAATATCAGGTTTACAATAAGAACGAGCGTCTGAGAGAAAGGGCCAATTCCGCTAGCAGTTTCAATTTCTTACAAAGACTGTACCTTTAAAAACAGCCGTTTAAAATTTTGCAGGAGCTCAACCAGGCATTGTTAAAACAATCTTTAGGATTCCAAATAACTGCAAATCGAACTGGCCCGGACACTCATCGGCAGATTGACGTTTTCTTACACTTGTGGCGAAGGACCAACCATAGGCTTTCTGTTACACAGCTATGTAATAATGCCCCCACTTATGATACCATTGCAATATTTTACATTCAAAACATAAACAACACTACTGGTCAGGACACTGAAACAAAGGTAAGAGAGCAAACTATATTATCTAAGGAACCATAGCTCACTACACTTGACAATTACTAGAGCTAACTCGGACATTTGTTTAGCCTGCACGGGTATTTCGCAATGGTACTCACGATCTGTTCACGCCAGGCTATATCGCCACGGCTACAAGTGGCATAAAAGCAAGGTTTGCTTCGACAGTGATTTTTCAAACAGAAATAACGTCGCAAACGTAACTCTGACTGACACTGTCTTTCGACCAGAAACACCAGCGTTACGCAAACATTACTACTGGCCGACTGACACTGCCTTTCAACCAGAAAAACCATAATTACGCAAACATTACTGGCCGACTGACACTGCCTTTCAACCGGAAACACCAGAGTTACGCAAACATTACTGGCCGACTGACACTGCCTTTCAACCGGAAACACCAGAGTTACGCAAACATTACTGGCCGACTGACACTGCCTTTCAACCGGAAACACCAGAGTTACGCAAACATTACTGGCCGACTGACACTGCCTTTCAACCGGAAACACCAGAGTTACGCAAACATTACTGGCCGACTGACACTGCCTTTCAACCGGAAACACCAGAGTTACGCAAACATTACTGGCCGACTGACACTGCCTTTCAACCGGAAACACCAGAGTTACGCAAACATTACTGGCTGATTGACATATGCTACTGTCCTTCCCTTACCAGAAACTGCATCCGCTCACACAGAAGGCAAGAGCCCATTTCAATATTTTCGGCTAGATATTCTGACGGTATCGCATGGCATCACCCTGAAGCATCCAACCAATAAAATGAAGCCAAATGTTGGCAATACCCTCTCAATCCCCTCTCTCAATTTTTCACCACTGTCATCCCTTTTTAAACAGTGCTAAACTAGTCAGTTTTTTTTCTCTCCCTCTCCTCGAAAATGACCCCGCTGGACGGGGCAGCAATAATAGCCTGGTGTCAAAACAGCTTAAACGTCTTGTCTAGTCTACACGAGGCCCTACGTGGTTGAACTGCTGAACAGATACAAGGATTTATTTACAGTGTTTTGCAATGCATCTTACACGAGTAATTGTGGACTAAGCTTTTAGATTATTTCGTTTTTGTCGTGCATCTCAGGACCGAGGAAGACATTGGTTAGCAACTGGCTCGGCCAAAAAAACGAAAAAAAAAAAAAAATTGACCCATAAAGGCTCGGTCTGTTTCAGATCGCTGATTTTATTTTAAGACATCACGAAGTTCCATAGTGGTAATTTCTACTAAACGCTTTGGGTCTAAAATTCTCCTAATATACGTAGACCCGGAATGGGATCTCGATGTGGTTATTTTGCGCTGTGGTGAGCGTTCTCACCTTGGAAAGGACCCTCTGTTTTGTGTGGTTTTACTGCTGGGGGACAACACAGTTGGTACCGTTTGATTTCACTATGCACCTTCCACTGATATTCTCAGTCTGAAATCATGTTCTACCCGGTGACACAGGAAATATATCTACTGGCATTTGAAGCCAAAATTACTACATGTAGTGTTTAATCCCATATCGACTTGCCCAACGCACAGGCTGACAAGAACCTTAAAAACACAACACAATGCTCTACCCTGTCGTGTGGTTACAGGAGAAGAAATGAGCTATATCTTGACGGTACTCAACCCCCCCCCCCCGTCCCACCTCGTTTTCAAACCACCCCAGCGGTTTTCGTGGCACGCCGCTAGACGATAACTTGCGAAGTCGGTTCCGAACCAGATGATAGAAATCTGACGACAGAATCCACGACAAATGGGGCGGGTCCTGGTCATTCACACCACCAAGAGTCCAGTAAAACAATGAACCCACAGGCTTCAAATCAGGAACTCACTGTTATTGGCATATACCTAGCGAAAGCTTCGGTCAGGACTATGGGGGAGGGGAGGGGAGGGGGAGGGCAGCACATCATTGCCTGGTGGAAAACTTCAGCCACCCACGATTTTGCAGCCCATCGTATTTTCCTTTCACCAGAACAAGTCATTTTCTAAACTGGGATGGTGTGAATTGACCTTGTATAGTATGACTACGTTAGTCGCGTTCTATTTGTACGTGAGACAAATGCATAACGAGTCTTTACTTTTTCAGTCCAAAAAAATGAAATTTGTCAAACAGCGAGAGAGTCTGACGGGCCTTATTTGAGCTACTTCTCGCTATAAGTGTGAACGTTGAAAATCAACAATGAGACTGAATAACAATTCCTTTCAGACACGAAAGATTACAGTGAAACTTCTTGACATCTGTAACTTGACGAAAAATGTTGATACTGTAAAGATTGTTTTACAAGAATTTTGTTCTGAGATGACACCGCGGCTTTTTTTCATGTTTCTGTCTTGAAAAAGGTTTTCTTTAAAACGGAAGGTGCTACAGATATTATCTCTGTACCAGAATATTAAAGAAATATACAGATACTTATACCAGTGTTTGTAACTTTCAGTATAGTAATGTCGAGATTAAAGCCTTACATTCACACTGCGAAAGACGAGACCAAGGCAGCACCATTCACACTGTGAATGTCAAGATTAAAGCGTTTTATTCTGTGATAGTACCTCTGTACCATCCAGATGCGCATGCACAGAACAGCGCTGTTCAAGCATCGACTCCTGCTAATGCTCACGGTTAACGTAGCAGCCTTCCCCTGAACACTAAGTTAAGCGGGGTCTCTGGATTTCTCGTGTGATGATTAAGCCTACCTCAATAAGTAACGCTTTTGCAAAAGGATTTTTAACTGGCTCTATTTTTGGCTTTAATCTGTCCTTCACTATACAACTGTAGACTGGAGCTGGAATACAACAGTTCACTAAAACCTCTGGATTGTCACAAACTACATTCCTTGTGAGCTCATAAAAGACGGCTATGGTTGCTTCCGTAATAAACTAGGTGTTTTCGTCATACACTCCATTCCAGGGATAGGTAGTAACTGTCATAATGTTCTTATGCTTGTTCAAACGAACACACATGTATTTTGTCTGTTTTCTTTAAAACTATCCTAGCGCAGAATTTTTTCTCACCTTTTTTTTTCTTTTTTTTTTTTTAATTACTTTTTTTTAAACAATTTTAAAATAATAAATAATAGTAGCAATAGAGAAATGCCGCTTATGACGCCATGTAAAATACCAACAAAAAAGACTCATTTAACAAGTATCAAAAATAAAAGCTTTTCAATAATATGCCTATACGCGTTTTTGTTTTTCAAGTATTTTTTTTTTTCACACACACGTTTGGCTCGTAGAAAGTCAACAATAACACCTCTACACTGCCAAAATAAAATACTTATCAATACAACTCAGTCGATAACGGGGCTCAGAAATTACGGCAGAAAAACGTACATCGCGAGACCAAAGAAAAAACCGCGCATAACCGCGGTGCCGTTTTAACTACACACTTCACGTGCCTCGACGGCTTGGATGAAAATCGTTGGTAACCATCCCGCCAACTGCGTGCCATGGTACTTTCTCAACACAGTAGCACGTGATCTTTTTTTCAATGTTAAGTACACATTTGCCATCCATAATTTCTCAGCACCGGCGTCAGAATTCCCATGTATGAGGTTAAGACGGAATACATATTCCTATCTCACGCGCACACCAAACAACGAGTCGAAGTCGTACATTTCGAGTGCATGCTTTTGATAATCTTACCCCTTCGATTTTTTTTTTTTAATTTCGCGTTCCGCGGCCCATCGAGGAGAACCTATAGCGCCTTCCTCGCCTTTCCATATGTGTCGTTTCTACTGTGCATGGGAACCCTGACTCAAATAATTGTGCCGATAAAACAACCTCTGCAGCCCCGTGCGCCCAGGCCGCAACCCGAGGATTCGGGCGTCGTGAACACCTACGGTCACCGAGAACACACGCGGCCACAAACAGGTCATTTCGTCTTTTAAATGCTTGAATAAAGCCACAGTCCCTCTCTTCACAGCTACGACTGACAGCGTCACATTTATGGCAGCCTGTAATCACTGGCTATTTTCTTTTAAACTTGTGTCTTTAACTTACACACGTCAGTTCTATTTTTTGTTCTACTTGACTTTCTGTATACACTTTGATGGTGTACCTAATTTCTCTGCACATATTTTGATGACGTAACTATTTCTCTACTTCCTCTTTGATTACTTATGTGTACATGGACGGTCCAAAAGCATCTGTGCGGGCTTTAAGGCAACAGCTGCTCCCGTTTTTTTTTTTTTACACAATTCGTCATTTCATACATAATATGTTTTTTTTTTTCGCTTTTTATTGGCATTGGTCACGAGATAAGATCACATTAACTCGGAACTAATGCACATCGCCACTGGCTAAATGCATCAGTTTATAACAATGCACTTCCATTATTACAAAGCGTTTATTCACCACACATTAAAGAAAAAAAAAACAACTCTGGCTCAAAGTCCATGAATTCTTTTATTTAGGAATTCACTTTAGACTTCCACCTACGAGCCAGATTTTCGAAAACCTTTCTGAGAATATAACATTTTTCTTTTGGTGAGGTTAACTAGTGTACTTTCCTAATCATTTTTTCCTTCCTTTAAAATTAAACACAAATAATTTTTGGAGACCACTGTACATATCCTTGCCTGCAATACAATTTTTTATAATAGCCCACAAATGTATCAATATTTTTGTTGTAGGATCTCGGCTACTGAACATTATTAAACATAGATACTTGCAATTTCGAAATCCACATCCACCTTAACTTTCGGCTAAACTCCAAATTCCCTTTTTTTTAATTAACCAGAGTTTGCTGCCTTTTTACATAGTTTACAATAAATAAATACTTAAATCCTATATTTTATAACTTACCTAACAAGTTTTTAAAACACTTTTTGCTTTAATGTTTCACTTTTTGGTACTTCACAATTTTCAGATTGTTTTAGTTAAATTATGGATTTTTCATTTTGTTTCACGCTTTTTAGTTTGTTTGTTGTTGGTTGATGCAAACAACATGCAAAAATGGAAACGAAAAGTGAAAACAAACAGATAACTTTCCAGAAAAGAATTAATACCAAAGCAAAAAAAAAAGTTATTATTTTACTCTGAGAAGGGAAAGGATTAAACCTAAAACCGAAACAGCGTGGCTACGATGACGGCTGGTGATTCTTCTTTTTTGTGTATGTGTTTTTTTGCTTTTTTTTCAGAGGGAAGAAGTTGCAATTATGGGCGTAAGGGCAGATTTTGGCCTAACCAAGGCGTTATTGCCCGCGTGGTGGCATTCGTTGTTGCTGCGGGCGCATGGGTCCGCCGGGCATCGGTCCGCCCGCCCCTCCCCCGCCCGATCCCGCCGCGCCGTTAAGCTGTCCCTGAGACACAAAAGAGCGGAGGCGGTTTTGAGCGAGGTTGGTCTGCATAAAGTTGCCGAAGATCTCGATGGTCACTTCGTCGCCTTGCACCTGTTGATCTTCGGGCACTTTGATCATAGCGCCTGTCATTCGCTGCAGCTCCCGCACCTGGCGTTTACAACGACAGATTAATTAAACAATGCTCCTCACATATTGGTGCCACAACTCCACCCCCACCACCATCCTCTGACAAACTGGCCTACTTCGTCAAGTTTTCAAGTCCTAAAGTATAAAATTGAAACAAAACGAATAAAATATACTTCTGTCTTTAGACAGAACGTTTCACTTGGACCACACAATAAAATAAACATCAGGCGACAACTCTGCGTTCAAGGATCGACTCTTAAGCTTAATCCCTACTTTTGTTGCTCTGCCAAACTCAGGCTAATTATTACGTTAACCCCCGACACCCCATTAAAAATAAATAAACTAATTATATAAAAATAAAAGTAAAAAATAAATAAATAAAAAACGGATAACACAAAACGAAGCCAGGCACACTTACATTGTTCCCCTTCTTGCCAATAACTCTACCGACCACACTGCGCGGCACTTTCATGGCGGTTCGGAGGCGCACGTCGTCATTTCCGGCGAAGCCTTCTTTCTGGAGTTTCTCAAATACCATGTAGCTGGCTTTCCACTTAGCCTCGTTCGAGCCCTTAATTGTAACGATTCGCTCGACAGCCGGGTTTGGGTCATCGTCCTTCTTAGGCTCAATCTACATATGCACAACGGTTAAAAAATAACTTCAAGTGCAATCGTTCTGTGTCAGATTGTTATTTTATCAGTATTAACATCGTTATATCACCTTGTTATTATTTTTAATCACTTTCTTTCAATTCCAAAGAAAGTGTAGTTTTATTTAACGGGAACTTCAAGAGACGATCCCTCGTGAAATCAGCGCGAATTCTTGGTTTGCGAAGCAGCAGGCTACTGCCACTGTCAACAAGTTTTTCTTTTTTTTCCAGAATTCTAGCAATTTTACATTTTTTGAATTTTACAAATTCCATATTTAAAAGTTATTTTGGCAATTTTCAATATCTGTTTTATCCATGTGTGAAATTTAAAAAATGGAGACACAGCCTCGGCGACACGTTGCAACACGCGGACAAAATTGTATCAGAAGTTTTACCAAATTTCAAAATACTATCATTTTGACAATTTCTCATGCCTCTAACAAAACTAGAACAGTGTTCATAGCCCACATATTCCCCACAGGCCCCCATCAGTTAGACACGGCCATCAATAGTCATTTAAGAGCTGAAATTTTTCTAAGTCCAGTTGGTGCATTTTCCTTCGACGAACCTGGCCCATTTACAATACCGATCTGTGTTTGTTCCCATAGAAGCTACATACCAAGTTTCATTACAATCCTTGCAGCATTTTATAAGTTATCGTGTTAACAAACTGTTGATCGCAGATCGACAGAACGACCGACAGACCGACACACGGTCGATCGCATATATCCCCCACCTGTGGGGAATAAAATACGACGCACACCTGCAACATGCCTCCCATCCGTGTGTGAGATTTTTCAATAATCGAACAAAAATCGACGCTGCACACCTTCAATATGCGCATATCCGTATGTGAGATTTCAAAACGAATACTTTTGGAGATCTAGCCTGGACATGTTTCACTAATCGAAAAATACTGTCACTTTAACAATTTTTCATGAACCCGGACCAAAATACGACACTACGTAGCTTCAATACATGTTCTATCGGTGTGTGGAATTTCAAAACAATTGGACCTATAGTTTCGGAGATAAGCCCGGATCGCATGCGGATAGATTGACGAATCAACAAGCTCGCAACTATGTCCCTCCACTCCACGGAGGATAATGATGTCCCACATTTTACACTGTGTTTCGGATCAAGTTTACAATGAAGCCCCAGTCAAACATGTACATAATCTGTGCATACTTCTGGAGATCATAGGTCCAATCTAACTTCAAACTGGAGGATATCAGCTGAGAGGGGGAAAACTTTTTTCCGCCAAGCCTGGCCAGTTCGTGGTTACAGTTTATTCTCTATCTGGCCTGCATTCCTCTCATGCCACTTACCGTGACGTACGCGTTCGAGTCGCGTATGATCTGCTTGATGTGACTACCGCCAGCGCCGATGAGCGCGCCGACGGCTGAATTAGGCACCATGATCATGATGTCGTCACGCGGTGGCTGTGGACCACCCTGCATGGCCATAGCACCGCCGCCACCACGGCCGTAGTCCTCCCTGCCAACCGCAAGGCAAACATCAATTTGAAAAAAAAAAAGCTCATTTTCTTGGCAAGGTTTATTTACCAAGGTTGGCCTCCCACGTGGGTGTTTAAAATATGATCTCGTCACATACGGCATATTAACTCCCCCCCCCCCCCCTCTTGTTGTTAAATGACATCAACTGACCATCCATTTTATTTTCAAAACAAATCTTCATGGTCACAGAGTGCGTATTTTTAGCGCAAGATTTTTTTTCAGTTCAAATTGTGAGCCGCACAGAGACTTAACAAGAAGCTTACCCGTACATGGACTGGTAATAGCTCTGTCCGACGCCACCCATGGCCTGGTAAGGGCTTTGCATCTGGCCGTACATGCCTGCGCCGCGGCTCATGGGCCCCATGCCGCCCATGGGCGCCTGCATCATCATGCCGGGAGGCTGCTAAACACGCAAGCAAATTCCATTAACTTTGCTGTTAATGTCACATAGATTCACTTATTTTGAGGGGGGTGGGGTGCTTTTTGGCATACCTGTTGAGGCTGTTTGATCTTAGTAAATTACCGCTATTGAAAATGAGAGCAATTACGCAGCACATGTATTATATCGCTTCAACATTGGCTCAGTCAAAGCTTCAAAACACTTCAGCATCGAGCGAATTCAAAAGGTTCACTCGTGTGGTTCATCCGGGTCCTTCTGTTACAAAGCTACCCCTCCAGCTGTAACAGTTCCCACAAAAACCCACCAAGCCGTGTGCAAACGATATTTACCATGGGTATATTCATTTCCTTTTCATACGCCTCCCGTAGCTTGGTCGATATGGCGTTCTCGGCCTGGCTAACGTTGTCGGCAGGGCCGCGGATGGTGATGACACGGTCGGGATATAAGGCTGGCATTTCCTGCACGCTACGGTAGACAAACGTATAAGTGCTAGTACCGCCACGGAGGTGTGCAGTGGAGGTGGAGAGATAACACAAAAGAGAAAAAACAGAAAAAGACCATCACAAAACAACATAAAAAGGTCAAGCTACTACTAAAAACAGTTCAAAAAGTTATAAAAGCATCACACGTATATTTGCAAGCATGTTTATCACAATGTGATACAGAATCGGGATTAGGGCGGGAGAGGAGGGGGGGGGGGGGGGGGGGGGGTGCAGGAACGCCCGGTTTCCACGCAACTCCTCCAAACACAATTCAGGCTTGGAAACCAAAATTTGGTTGCATATGGTTGGTCAATGACAAGGGATTCATCGGTTGTGGTTGTGCTGGGTGAATGCGAAATTCCCTATTGCTCAAGTGAAATACTCGATACTCTGAAGCGAATGAAAAAACCTTTTTCTTTTCCTTAATATCCCAACTAACTTCTCTTTTTAAACTAACTTGCCGTCTTGCAAATACACGTGCACTGATTTCACAGGAAAATGAATAGCACCATGCTACTGGACTACTTCTACATTTACTGGACGTGCTTAGCGTTGAAGCTGTGACCTCCTCAAACCAATTAAGTCGTGACAGACCCGCATGTCAACCGAAATATAACCAAAAAAGGGGACTCCGCTCAAGAAGCACAGAACGGTTTACAACATTTTATGCAGTGTTCCAACATTTCCCCCAGACTGAGGTGGTCTAACAATATCTAGGGACCAAACAACCCCACATGGAATCCTCCCTCCCCACCACCCCTAATCCACCGCTTGCATGGACAAGAAACACTTAAGTGATACCACCAAAAAGATCGTTCTTTTGTTTAACAGCTTGCCCATTTCAAAATTTTGAATTTTACATAATCAGTATGCCGAACATGCGCTTGTTTTTAAAACAAGGTCATGGCTTCAACGCACCTATCTTATTAATATACGAGCTTGTTAAATATAGAAAAGATTTAATTACATTAATTATTAATTTATGAATGTTTACTTTTATTAAATTATCACTCACTTGCAATTTTTTAAAAATTTATTCCATGCGCTTTTAATTTATTGATTCATACCCTCACCACAAAATTAAACACGAATATGGTCTTTTAATATGACTAGTTATTCTACCATGCAATATTTAATATGTACATTTTATGACGTAACCAGTTCACTAAGTAACACAACAACAGAAAAATTATTTGACAAAATTAAATGGTCAATAAACAGTTTATTGAATACCTTATGAAACTGGTTGAGGTATTTCTACATTTGAATTCATTAAGTAATTAATACTATAAACTAAAATTTTAGAATCTCTCTCTCTCTCTCTCTCTCTTTCATATTTGTTTATAACAGAACTGCGGGTTGAATCAAATTTAACCAATGACATACTTTGAGACGGAAATCTTGCTTTCAGTGTCTTCTCGCAATTTCTTGATAATTTTGCCCTCCTTGCCGATAATTCGCCCGCAGAATCTATCGTCTGCTAGCATCTTTAATGGCACTTCCCTGCAGCAAAAGACAAATTGAAATATTTATTAAATGTGTGTGACTACTGGACAACTGAAGATTTCTTAAAACTGCATCAAAACCACCTATCTTGCAAACACTCCCCCAACCTACCCTGTGTTATGCAATGAAAATTTTAGTGTTAAAAATTCTGAAAATCATTTATTTTCATTCAACATAAAAATCTTCCCATTCCATGAAGGGTAGATTGTGAAGATTTAAGTCAGTCTAGTAACTATTAGAAGAGAATGAGATGTGAATTTGAATTTCACTATTTTGTGCGGGATCTGAATGTCTTTCTACTAGTGCTTGAAAATCAACTTGAAACACAGCTGAGATGCACAAAATGTAGTTACTGTCTGTTCGTGCTGGCTGCTTCTGTTTGCATGACCTCCATAATCTGTTTACAAGCATTGCTGCAGTTCTCTGGCTGGCCAAATATGGAGATCACCTGTAACAGTATACATGCATAACGTCCTCATCAGAACAACTCGCGACAGCGTTCATGACAGATATTCACCTTGTTCAGTGTGATACTACCAGTTTCCACTATTTCTTTTCTCTCAGTTTCAGTCAGAATTTTGAATTTATGGCGACGAAAATAAAAACATCAAAAAAGAAAAGTGTGATTAATTTGCAGTCGTCTAGCCAGGCCAATCAATCTACATATTCATAATATTTCAGCAGATTATTACGTTAATATACAAGTTATAAAGGGTTCCACTGGTGCAGCAGCTTGAATCACAGCTTTTTTTTACTTCGTTCTGTATTTTAGTTTCGTTTCGTTTTTTTTTTTTTATTTAATTTCATTTACATATGAAAAGTTATTTCTTGCACAACACCACGCTGCACTTACACCAAGGTCTTTGGTCAACTCGGCCCTACAAACTCGGCCTTCACTGAAAGTCAACCCGGTCCTTTTTTTACCGTTCCGAGCTGACTTTCGCCAACGGCCGAGTTGGTAAAAAGAACAGGGCCGACATGAGAAAAATGCTCTAAGTTGGTGCCGAGTCGTCAAAAGGCCGAGTTGACCAAAACCCATGTGGAAATCAAATCAGCCACAAGGATGGCAAGTAATAAGATTTGTAATGGGACCTAAGTCATCATCAGTTCTTCTGTTTTTAGCAGTATCTTTGCAACTTTTTCAAATGTTCAAATTCTGCGACATTATGTTTACTGTTCAACTTTGGACTCTCTAGGCATATTATGCAAAGCATCATCATGCACGTTTTGCTCCGGCTAGTACAATAGCAAACAACGAAAGCGAACTCATGCGTGGGCGCACAAACAACCTGCCGCCGTAATCGCTTTTATCCTTTAAGTTCAATGAACGGTCGACATCCCGAACCAGGAGTCCAACGGGGGCAGTCGACAACATTTTGAACCGGAAAAGTCCAACGGTAAATCCTGCAGCTATCCGCACAAGCAAACTTGGTAATCTTTGGGAATTATTAAGGGCATGGCCCACAGAACAAAAAGAGACAGATAAACCAAATATCTAGCCTTGCGGGGTACACATAATTCTAAATACGGCAGCATCTCTTCCCTTCCGCACATCAAAGCTTTCTATCAAATCTACTATTACACACAATTCTCTGTCAAAATAAACTACTGCAAAATACACGCAGCCAATCTCACAAACACTTGCAATTTTGCAATTTTCTACCGAACAAAGCTGTAACATGCCCTAATTCACGTCTACTAATGGCTGACCCCTCACTTGGTCCTTGGCACATTTACTCTAAGGGTATGAGAACATGTGAGACCAAGACAAAAACCACTGCAAAAAATGAGGGACTGCAGAAAATAGCTTTGACCAGATAATTATACACAGCCATGATCAGGATCCGGATCAGAATTTTTTTTTTTTTAGATTAAAGCAGTAAATTACAAGCCTGAAGATAAGCAACAAAAAAATCAAGTGGCCCGGCTGCCATGTGCGATGTCATAAGGCCCTCGTGACAGCCACCCCTCTGTGGGACCCTCCAAGTAGGGCCAGTCAGACCGCCAGCATGCCAATACATTACAACTCACTTTTTTTATGCGAGAAAGGCCATACTCAGCCATACATGCAAACAAAAGCCAGGTGATAGCCCTGAAAGCAATGCAAGCCGTCCGGATCAAGCTTACATATAAAGCATAAGTCTGGCGTAAACAAAGATTTACACCAGGGTCACGTTTTAAAGTAAAATTAATTTCATTGCATTTTTTTATCAACAGTATGCGATATGGCTAAAAAAAGAAAACTTTTCAAAAGCTTTTTACACTAAATCAACAGATATCATGCCCAGGTATGTGAGTGAAGCTTGAAAAAGCTTTCTTTCCATCTCATGTCAACTTTCAATACCTTGTCTAATTGCCCTGCCATGTTTTCTCGGTGAACGTCGATTCTGCAAGATACAACAGGTAAAATATACTCAACAGCTGGCCGAAAACCACAGAAAAGTTCCCACCGAAAAAAAAATATATGTATTCTGGCGAAGAACTCGAGAAACACCACCTGAAAAGACCAACATATAGCGATTAGTTGTACGATGTGGGATATCTTTTCCTGAGAGAATCCTGAAGGTGAGCACGGAATGACATCGCTGCGGCGAACAAGAGGACTAGTGTGCATGTCGAACACTCTCCACCCAGAAACAGCGCACTCCCCACCGAGAACAGAGCATTCTCTACCTATAAAAACGCACTCCCCACCCAGAAGAGGGCACTCACCGTCCACAAACACTTATTACACGTGAGGAGCCGTCGCAATGCTTGTTTGTCTACATTATCACGGCTCTCGGTGCTGGAACTTTACAACTGACCCGGTCTAAAGCCACGGTTTGAAGTGATAATAATGCACGACCATTCCGAGCACACGTCTTACGATGATACCAGAAGCAAACCAAGAACGACACCTCAACGACCCTACGCCATTCCAAGTTCACGGCATCTGAATGCCGTTCCAGACCTGTTCCTTCACACAACGCCGCCATCTTGATGAAATGTGTGTTCCAAGAGAAAGCTTAGGACCAAAAAACAAACTCCAAAAATTATTTCATTCTGGGTGGAGACTAAAAAAGTAAGAAATGTGTGGCAGAGACCCTCCTGACGTATTTATGTGTAAAGTCGCCGGGTCTATTTCATGGCAAACATTTTTGTTGGTCAAACAACGAAAAATTACCTTTTCTAAAAGGCCCGAATTGCCTTTTCCTTGAACGTCGACACTGAAAATTAAGCAGAAGTAGATTAATGTAGATATAAATGCTAGTTTGTGTCAAATTTGGCGCTGTGGCCAAGCCATTCTTGGCAATGTCGCTATGAGAGAACTGCTGTATCCCACTCTGCAAGGATAGGTTTTAACACCCTGGAAAAATTGCTGTGACCGAAAAAATGATTAAGTGTTTTTTTTTCCCTCTACAAAAACTGCACCCAAAATTAATATGCTTAAGTTGTGCTGTTTGTGCTGTATCGACGTGCGAATCTGGATAGCTGCACATTTTCAAGCAATAAGTGAAACTTGACCTTACAGATACCAGACCACGACGCTGAAGTTGAAAAGTTCCGGTCAATAATATGATCACCTTGAATCGAAAGCAGCCAATAAATGCTTTGTTACATGACTTAATCGGCGTTTTCATTACAAATAACGATAATAGCTATCCACTTTCGCGTTCAGGTCGATACTGAAAAATTATTGACTTCCGAACAGACGCTCAAAGGTGTACGGTTAAGTCGTTAAGCAACTCAACGCAAGTAAATACATGTTATGTATTTCTCTTTTGACTACGACTTCAGCACTGTTGGGTGAGAACTGATGACAAAATTTGGGGATAGGTTGACCAATTTGGGCACGACCATTATCCTACTAGATTACAGAACTTTGTCTTGCGTGTAACAGCGTAATATACGTGTGAAATCATTCTCATAAAGTAATATTTACTTCAAATTTCGTTGATTATGTAATTCTTATTTTTACCTGGAAAAAGGCTTTCGGAAAATTGTGCAAGCCATAAATTTTTTTTTTTTTCGCGAATAAGCTTACCGACTGCGAATGGCTTAACTCAGTACAGCACATGAAATTCAGTTTCTAAATTTTCTTATTCGTGGGTAACTCCTAAATCTTTATTTTCACACTTTTGTTACTTCACCACTTTTGTATATGTTTCATATTTACAATACCATGATGCGAATCTAATCACTGTCAGTGGCTCACAAAGTGTATATAAAATGCATTACAAGATAAATTGATGTTTAACATGGGATGTTTCGTCTCCAGTCTCACTCACCGTGCTTTGCATTCTGTGGTTATTCTGCGGATGGTCGTTCCTTTTTTACCGATAATGGCACCTACGAAATCACTTGGCACCAAAATTCTGAAACAAAAACAGTGAATAAATTAATGGCAACATGGAACAACTAGCAGCACGAAACGTGGTTATAAACTAGAATGGAGACTGACTTTGCTGATAGTAGAATGAATATTGCTCCCCTTGTCGCCACAAATAACCCGAAAGTTTCAGTGCTGGTCAGGACATTTATTTGTTACACGAGGCACGATATTGCTATTCACTGATAATATTTGATTGGTTTTCCGTTTTTCGCAAATCCCCTGGAGCGTTCGAGAATCCACGTAGTGAAGTACTATAAATTCTGGATACAAAGTCTGGATGGCACGTTTAATTTCGCAAACAAAATAATATCAAAACGCGAAGTTTTACCAAATTTCAAAATATTGTCATTTTATCAATGTTTTATGAATCCGAAACAAATATGACGTTGCACACCTGCAATATGTCCTCTATCCGTATATGTTATATTTCACTAATCGAAAAAAAAATCATTCATTTTCTTTCTATTTCATGAATCCAAATAAAAACACGACGCTGCACACATTCATGTGTTTTATCCGTGTGAAAAATTTCAAAACAGTCCGACTACAGCCTCGGGAGATACAGTCCGGACACCTTTTCCGTTACGCGGACTAACTTATAGAATGCCCGTGTTATTTTGACAAATTTTCATTAATCGGAACAAAAAACGACGCTGCACACCTTCAATAAGTGCTTTATTCGCAACCAAATTAATAGTTTTAGAGATCTGGCCTTGATACGACGCAGAAAATACGCTCGGTTCCAACAGTATAAAAAACCTGTCTTTTTGACAATATTTTATGAATCTGAACCAAAATACGACGTTGCACATCATCATATGCTCTATCCGTAAGTGAAATTTCAAAACAATCCGACCTGTAGGTTCGGAGATACAGCCCGGACATGCATACGATCAGACGGACAGGTTCATAACTATATCCCTCAGTTACATGAGGGATAAACAATACTCAGTTTGCTACCACGGCCTCTTATTGACCTTTGACTGACATGCAGTTCCACGTTTGAGTTTGTTGTCTTTAATGTTTTGAATAAAAGGAAGGGTACAACATGATTATATTTACGGGACTGTGAATATGTGATCCCACACCTGCATGGCTGGACAGTTTGTTTCTTTTTTTTTCCCAACATTTCTTTTTTCTTTTCCGCCCTACTTTCAGTTCTAAAAATACTATCCCCCTTTTCTTTTGATATCTGGTTGCTTTTCCGGTTCCCTCTTTACTGTTGCACACTTTGTAATAATTCTCATATAACAATGCTGAAAGCAACAAGCACAAACAGGAACAGTAATATGCCATTAATAACACTTCCTGTGGAAAAGAAAAATCAACCGTCTGCAAGCAGTCAAGTAAATTCAGCACATACATTAGCACGATTTCTGCGAAATAAAGAAAGAAAAAACAAAAATTTTACAATGGGAAAAGAGAGCTGCCCTAGCCGACGTGAAATGCAAACTGCAGAATGTGACAGCTTCTTATATATACTGTGCCTTGCTTTAATGGCGCCTGCTTAGAAGATATATGGAGGGCTGGAAACAGAGCAGCCAGCTTGCAGCTAGGCACAGGGCTTACAACTGGGTCAGGCACCCTTCGCCAAGCTCTCCTCACTAATGCCTGTCTGTTGACGTCAATGCTACCCCGAGAGACACTATGGTGAGCTCACTATGACGTCACACTGCCTAGGCACTAGGATCGCACTCACATGGCTTCTAAAGTTGGCATGATCCTTACAACGTGAAGACAAAACGTTTTATTTTCTGTATGTGCCTCTCACTTACAGCACAAACTTATTTGTATCACCCAGCCTCTGGTTAACTTATCTCCTGGTTTTATATGTGTAAATATATTGAGAATTGGGCAGTCCATGTTTCTAGATAAAGCTCTTCAAGAATGTTTGTCATCTCACTTTTGGACAAATGACAATGGCACAGCCTGCCCCCCCCCCCCCCCTCCATCCCATACCCAGTTAAAAGAATATACGTTATTAGAGTGGTCAAGGCTGCCTAGCCTTCAAAAGATCTGGTTCTGTTTACAAGTCCCGGTGTAAGATTCGTCGTGCCCAAGCTTGGACAAAAAATCTGGCGATGACCACGCCGAAATTATTTACACAAGTTTAAAGACTGCAAAGACGGCAGTCTATTCCAGGGTCCCCAAAACTCTTCTGCATAACAAACCGGAGCTACATACAATACGACCTCAAAAACGTGGGCGAAAACGTAGCAGCTTTTTAGGTGCTGGATTGCAAGACTTTTTGTACTCCGCATTAATCAAGTCGGCAACAAACTAAGAACAAAATGGTCAATGAATCAGTGGTACAGAAGTGAGTGCTTCCAGCTCACGCATTCTGCTTGCGGATTTCTCCCCAATGCAAGCGTTCCGCTTGGTTCGTACATGATTTTTATGCCACAGCTGGTTACCAAACTGTACTTCATGTTTCAATATTTTTTCTTCCTGTCGAGTTCAAATCGACTGGTGCATACAGGGTGGAATGTCAAAGATTCTGACAAGCACTGGGCGACTGCGCAAGCAGCGTTGGAGCACAATACTGCAAAATGTTAACTTTTAAAATTTGTTAAACGCACATGGTTGAAATAGCTGGAAATGAGACGCTGAGAGGTGCACCACAAATCGGGATTCTGATGGGTTTAGAAAAATACAATAGTGACAGTCAGTGAGTGCCTCCATTGCTCAAAAGCAATATCTCAAATGCAGAACGAAACAAAAATATTCTGGTAGCAATGCACGCGTGAGTATATTTCCCTTTCGCCATAATGAATCACAATCAAGCCTCCATTAATCAAAGCAACAAATACATGACGCAACATTTAAGCTGCCTTTGCGCAACCAGGTCAGCAGTTAATTGACATTCGTTTTCAAGATTTTGTGTGACATTTAAAAGCCAAGACTTTCTGGAGATACTTTGAAGGAAAAGGACATTTACAAACAAGGGACGACGCGTGTTTAAGCAATTCGATGAATCCACGCTTGGTTACAAAAAAAATGGTACTCTGTAATGCATTTAGCCAAAATCTCGGTTACATCCCACGACATCCGGGGCAGGGCGGAGGGGGGGGGGGGGCGGGCGGCGGGCGGCGTGGGGAATGATGGAAGTATCACGTCTATACACTAAATACCAGTCACAGCACAAGGGGCGTGAAAAATGTGTTTAGGTCTTTAGTTCAGGTCTTTTAGCTTTGTTTAGGTATTTTGTCATGTGCCAATTTCTACTTCTTGGAATTCTCATTCGTCCCAAAATGTATTTGCTCCTATAAGGTCAAGAACAGAAAAAAAACACTAAAGAGGGGGATTGTTCACTGATACTGAAGACTAAATTAATTAGTTATATGTCAGTGAGTATTTGTAAGGACATTTAAATAGGCAGTTCAGAAATGATAAGAGCAAGGCTCCACTTAAATTACGGATTGGCCATTAACTCCGGGCGCGAACTTCGCCGTAGACGTGCGTCTACACCACGATGTTTACCTGAGGGGTTAGCCATGAGGTTAATATCGCCCCGTGCGTCCATACCATGATTTTTACCTGAGGGCGTAGCCGGGAGATTAACATCGCCCCCGTGCGTCCACACCACGATGTTTACCTGAGGGGGCAGCCAGGAGGTTAACACCCCCTCCCCGTGTGTCTACACCACGATGTTTACCCGAGTTGGTAGGCAGGAGGTTAACACCGCGCCGTGTGTCTACACCACGATGTTTACCTGAGGGGGTAGCCGGGAGGTTAACAGCGCCACCCCTCCCCGTGTGTCTACACCACGATGTTTACCTGAGGGGGTAGCCAGGAGGTTAACACCCCCTCCCCGTGTGTCTACACCACGTTGTTTACCCGAGTGGGTAGCCAGGAGGCTAACACCGCCCCCGTGCGTCTACACCACGATGTTTACCTGAGTGGGTAGCCAGGAGGCTAACACCGCCCCCGTGCGTCTACACCATGATATTTACCTGAGGGGGTAGCCAGGAGGTTAACACCGCCCCCGTGCGTCTACACCACGATGTTTACCTGAGGGGGCAGTCAGGAGGCTAACACCGCCTCCGTGCGTCTACACCACGATGTTTACCTGAGGGGGCAGCCAGTAGGCCAACACCACCCCCCCTCCCCGTGCTTCCACACCACGATGTTTACCTGAGGGGGCAGCCAGGAGGTTAACAACCCCCCCCCCCCCCCCGTGCGTTTACACCATGAATGATGTTTACCTGAGTGGGTAGCCGCTGCCGCGACTGTTTCCTGAGTTTCGTTGACGTGGGCGGCTGTTTCTGCTCGAGTTACCATTGGTCTCCCTACTCTGAGCAAATTCCACCTGCGTTCGAAAACATCAATCTTAAATAAAAAATAATAAAATTGACCCCCCTCTTCACCCTTGATGTTTTGCCTTTGGTAAAATAAATGTCTCCCTTCCGACGTAAAAGGTTCTTATTGAAAAAATTACAGATAACACTTTATAACCTTAAAAATTTGCCCATTTTTAAGCCATAATGCCAAGTAAAATGGTCAGCATTTTTCTCGTAGATTTTTAATCAGCAAATATCTTTGAGAAGACTACAACCCACAGAATAATCGTTTCCGACACAAAGACCTTCTTTAAGCAGCATTGGCGGTTTACTTTGTTGATGTTGATTACACTTATAATATATTACAAGCAATTAATCAGGGATTATGAAATCACAAAGACTCATCGAATTCATGTAATAGCTGCGAGCATCAGTAAATCCACATAACACCTGCGTTAACATGTTTTTTTTTAATGTTTTTTTCTTCTTGTTGTTTTTTAAGAAACACTTGCCACCGCAGCTATAATCCGCACGAGACAATAAAACAAGCTGGTCGTCCTTTTTTTTTCTTACCCTTACTCACCTTTAAAATTGATCCCTGATAATCGTAGCTGTCTAGTCTATCTACAGCCCTGTTAAAACAATATAGCTCGAGTTAACCGCACTTAACCGCAGTTGTCACATTGCAAAATAACACAGAAAAAAAGAAATAACGCGTTTTTGGTCTTGAAGGCCGAGCTACAAAAGCTTCATTTATCCCTGGATAGATGGGAGTAGTTTGTTTTGGCACTTGCCAGTGCATCACAGATCACCCCTTGAATTTAAGAACAACCATAGCGTCCAGTGCACACCAACACGTCGAACACTTTTATTAGCCAGCAATTGATGTTTTGTTGTTGTAAACAACAACAAATGATCTCCCGACATCGCCCCCCCCCCCCTGCCTCCCCACTCCCATGCTTTTCTACCGTTTGTCCCTCCTTGGCTAAAAAAGTTTTATTTTGATAATTTTGTATATATATATATATAGTCTGCCCAGAAGTCAGGTTGCAGACGATCTTTGTTCCATTCCTGAAGGGACGTTCCTACCAAGTTCTTAAAGTAAAGCTGATGACGAATTTTACACGTTTTGACAACATATGACGTCATGCGTTGCCAAATATGCGTCAAATACAACCCAAAAGTGCAATTTTTTTACAAGAAAAAAAAAACAAAACAAACAAACAAAATAACAATACTTCGCTTCAAAGCTCCACTGTTACATGTTTCTATGTCCAATCATTGATTACCAAAACGTGGGCCGTATAAACCAGTGGCGGATCCAAGGGGGAGGGGGGCGGTTCAGGGGTTGCAACCCGCGCCCCTCCACCGAAATCCGAAAAAAAACAGACCCCCAGCTGGCTTAGGAACGCGCGCATGCCCTACTTCTACTCTGGCCCAAGTTGAAATCCCCCCCCCCCGAAAGCTGCATTCGCCACTGTAAACTAATGTCGGATAGTGTAAGCGGACGGACAGGCAGGGTGAATTCTTAGTCTCCCGCTTTGCGTTAGCACGGCGGACTAATCAACTTGTTCTTGGACACAATCAATCTGATTCCTTTCAGGGGAAAATTAGCTTTGTAGCGGGGCAAACATTGCCCCCCCCCCCACCCCGGCATTTTCTTCAGGACAATAATAAATCGCGGGGCCAACCATGCCGTGTCTAAACAAGAATGTCCAGGGACATTTTAACCAGCTGAGATATAGTGAATCGAGCATCAAAAGATTTGTAGGGCCGCCCAAAGTAATTAATTTTAAAAACAGAAAAATTTTGCCTAATCTCTGATGGATCCCAAAAAAAGTAAATTCAAGGAAGCCCAGCCTTGGACTGGGCCTAAAACATTAAAATCTGACTAAAATTACTTGCAGATGAAGAACGATTTTGAGAACTTGTTCTCTTTAAACTCTCAAACGGCGATATGAGGCAAATCTTTGGAGATCACCAAAAATGTAATTTTTAAAGAAAATATAATATGAAGGGCATTATTCTAAAAATCAGAATAACTCCAATCAAACTGCAGCAGGCAACACATTTTAGAAAACTCCTCACAAAAAGATTTAAAATGACACCAAATGGTCAATTTTTGGCGAATTGTTAAAAAAAGTTATTTTCAAGATATGACCACCTGGGAAACATTCGTAAAAAAATTGAAAGGAACCAGATCAACACAGGGTTGAGAAGCATTTTGATAATTGGCTAGCAAAAAATTCAAAAATGGCGCCATTTGGCCAGGTTTTGGCAGATCGCCAAAAGACGGAAACACCTAGAGAACAGGGCTGGCATGATGTAAATCAACTGCTTTGCATCCTGATTTAAATCAAGGTGAAAAATCAACAAATTACTTTTTTAACACGTTCAATGTTTAACTAGAGCGGCCAGTGTTTTTGTTAAAACAAAAACAGATATGTGTCCCCAGGCCCAATCAGTCACTTTGAACAGAACGAATACAGAAGTAAACATGCAAATAAGATTACCTCGCTTACCAGTGAGTATTCTGTTGCGAAAAGGACGTTTCATTAGTTTTCGAGTTACTGATCTTCAAAACGTAAATGCCGTCATATAACTCGTAATTGATGACGTCATAGACAGAAAAATTAAAATTTCGGAACCGTTCCAAAAAAAAAAAAAAAACGAAAAGTCGTACTCGCAGTGAGCCGGAAGAACTACCTTGAATATTGAAATGGATCTCCCGCGTAAACCATTGTAGGAGGTACACTTCGAACACTTTTTTCTACATCATGTATATAAGTATTTTTTTTTTAATTTAAAAAATTCGTTAAAAATTTAAACATTAAAAAAATCGACTAATACAAGCATGTCCAGGGACATGGTGACCAGCCGTGACCTACAGAATATATATCCAAGAATCACAGACAAAATCATGATCAAATTCGCAGACAGCGGTTACGAAAAAAGCCGTAACTGAATGGAGAAAATATTCGCTCACTTGATCGGTGTAGTTGTGGCTGATGAGGAGTCATTCTTTCAATTCTTTCATAAGGGGAAAAATTTTTAAAATGCCCCCATTTGGCGGATCGCCAAAATGAGTCATTTTTCAAAAGAGGCCTACCTAGGGGGGTATTCGTGCAAAATTTGAAGAAAATATATATCCAAGAATCACAGACAAAATCATGATCAAATTCGCAGACAGCGGTTACGAAAAAAGCCGTAACTGAATGGAGAAAATATTCGCTCACTTGATCGGTGTAGTTGTGGCTGATGAGGAGTCATTCTTTCAATTCTTTCATAAGGGGAAAAATTTTTAAAATGCCCCCATTTGGCGGATCGCCAAAATGAGTCATTTTTCAAAAGAGGCCTACCTAGGGGGGTATTCGTGCAAAATTTGAAGAAAATCTGATCAAAATTGTGGGAGAAGAAGCATTTTGAAAATTGGCAACCACAAAATTACAAATGTCCCCCATTTGGCCAATTTTGGGCGGATCACCAAAAAGAGCAAATTTTCAAGAGAAGTCTACCCAGAGAACAAGTATCCAAAATCGGAAAAGAATCCGATCAAAATTGTGGGAGAAAAAGGAATTTGAAAATTTGACACCAAAAAATTAAAAAATGTCCCCCATTTAGCCAATTTTTGGCGGATCGCCAAAACGAGTAATTTTTCAAAAGAGGTCAACCCAGGGAATATTGGTGCAAAATTTGAAGAAAATGTGATCAAAATTGAGGGAGAAGAAGCATTTTGAAAATTGGCAAGCACAAAATTACAAATGTCCTCCATTTGGCCAATTTTTGGCGGATCGCCAAAAAGAGTAATTTTTCAAGAGAGGTCTACCTAGAGAACAAGTATCCTTAATTGGAAAAGAATCCGATCAAAATTGTGGGAGAAAAAGCCATTTGAAAATTTGACACAAAAAATTTAAAAAATGTCCCCCATTTGGCCAATTTTTGGCGGATCGCCAAAATGAGTAATTTTTCAAAACGGGGTAACCGAGGGAATATTGGTGCAAAATTTGAAGAAAATATGATCAAAATTGTAGGAGAAGAAGCATTTTAAAAATTGGCAACCACAAAATTACAAATGTCCCCCATATGGCCAATTTTTGGCGGATCGCCAAAAAAAGGTAATTTTTCAAGAGAGATCTACCTTGAGAACAACTATCAAAAATTGAAAAGGAATCCGATCAAAATTGTGCGAGAAGCAATTTGAAAATTGTAAATCAAAAAATTTGAAAATGTCCCCCATTTGGCCAATTTTTGGCGGATCGCCAAAATAAGTAATTTTTCAAAAGAGGTCTATCTAGGGAATATGGGTGCAAAATTTGAAGAAAATCTGATCAAAATTGTGGGAGAAAAAGCATTTTGAAACGAGCAACCACAAAATTACAGATGTCCCCCATTTGACCAATTTTTGGCGGATCGCCAAAAAAAGTAATGTTTCGAGAGAGGTCTACCCAGAGAACAACTATCAAAAATTGAAAAGGAATCCGATCAAAATTGTGCGAGAAGAAGCAATTTGACAATTTGACACCAAAAAATTAAAAAATGTCCCCCATTTAGCCAATTTTTGGCGGATTGCCAAAATGAGTCATTTTTCAAAAGAGGCCTACCTTGGGAATATTCGTGCAAAATTCGAAGAAAATCGTGGGAGAAGAAGCATTTTGAAAATTGGCAACCACAAAATTACAAATGTCCCCCATTTGGCCAATTTTTGGTGGATAGCCAAAAATCGTAATTTTTCAAGAGAGGTCTACCTAGAGAACAAGTATCCAAAATTGGAAAGAAATCCGATCAAAATTGTGCGAGAAGAAGCAATTTAAAAATTTGACACCACAAAAATTTTAAAAAAAAGTCCCCCATTTGGCCTATTTTTGGCGGATCGCCAAAATGAGTAATTTTTCAAAAGAGGCCTATCTAGGGAATATTCGTGCAAAATTTGAAGAAAATCTGACCAAAATTGTGGGATAAGAAGCATTTTAAAAATTGACAACCACAAAATTACAAATGTCCCCCATTTGGCCAATTTTTGGTGGATCGCCAAAAACAGTAATTTTTCAAGAGAGGTCTACCTAGAGAACAACTATGCAAAATTGGAAAGGAATCTGATCAAAATTGTGGGAGAAGAAGCAATTTGAAAATTTGACACAAAAAAATTTAAAAAATGTCCCCCATTTGGCCAATTTTTGGCGGATCGCCAAAATGAGCAATTTTTCAAAAGAGGCCTACCTAGGGAATATTCGTGCAACATTTGAAGACAATCTGATCAAAATTGTGGGAGAAGAAGCATTTTGAAAATTGGCAACCGAAAAATTTCAAATGTCCCCCATTTAGCCAATATTTGGCATACCGCCAAAAAAAAACAATTTTTAAAGAGAGGCCTACCTAGATAACATTCGTGTATAATTTGAGAGGAATCCGATCAAAACTGAAGGAGAAGAAGCATTTTAGGTAAAAGTTTACACACGTACATACACACATACATACGTACATACGGACGACGGATACCCCTCTATTGATAAGATAAGACCAGCCCGACATAGTCGGCTGGTCTAAAAAAGTGGCATACAGGACCACCAACGGATGTTTTCTGCCAAAAATACATTCGGCGCCACAGCCGGGAATCGAACTGATGGCCTCAAGATTTTAAGTATAACGCGCTAACCATTACGCCACGAGTATGTTGTCTGTACAATACATCGACACTTTTTACCAAAAATTTGCCAGAAATTGAAAATTTACTCAAATACAAACAATTAATAGGCTGTACACCTCCAATATATATTCCATTACTGTGCAAAGTATAGTGAAGATCCGACAGGCTGTCTTCTAATCAGACCCCAACTAAATATAGCATAAATAAAAAAAATCAAAAATTCGCAAAAAAACCATTTTTTGACGAAAACAAACAATAGCCCCCATGTACAATTGCACTCTATGGTCGTTCTTCTTTGAAAGTTTGAGCAAAATCTAATGAACGGTTTCGGAGATATCGAATACACCGAGTCAAAACGACTGGAGCAAAACTGTAGGAGGAGTAGCATTTTCTAAGAAAAAGTTTAACATACGCACATACATTCAAGCCCCCTATACTGATACAACTAACCCAGCCCCACAAAGTCGGCTGTGTTAATGATGTCCGCAAGGGTACGAAACAGTGATTAAAAGTTCGGTCTACTGTACATAACACTTTTGTTACTCCGCGGACCCACTTAGGATTCCACGAAACAGTACTCAGAAAAGAGAAGAACTATTATTGAAATATCCATTCGCCCTGTATTTATACACAATAGGTAGATATTCTTAGAGGTCAGCTGTTATATAACAACGATTTAAATGCTGATTTAAATTTGCCAATTTAGACGACAAAAATAACACATCGCACGAGTACAGTTTATATGTCAGGTATAACTTTGAAATCTGCACGATTTAAAAATTAAGTACAGCAAAATTGATAAACAATGAGATAGCATTTTTCATCAAACAAAATCTTTCACATTTCTGTTTACACTTTAAACGGTCTTTTAATATAAATTTTACTTCAGCAGTGAATCTGATAAATCTTACTGTTGAGCTTGGTCTAGGGTTTCATAGATCACATTCACCACGACATCGGTACTATTGCTAACTGAAAATAAACAAAAAAAAAAAAAAAACAAGGTAGCATCACGTAAAACAAAACTAGAGCGGCACACAAAACATGACAGCGCAGGCTCGTGTTACACACTTGTTCGACACCTATTCAGTTTCTCGCTTTTGTAAACAAAAAAAAAAAAAAGAAAAAAAAAAAGAAAAAAACAAAAGTCTCCCCGACTTAACCCCTAATTCCCCAATACCTTTTTCCCTTTTACTTATGATTGAAATCGAAGACTCATTTCTACAAACCCAACTAGAGCAGTGTGCATAGCCCACATATCCCCCACAGGCCCCCGAGCAGTTCAACACGGCCATCAATAGTCAATCAAGAGCCGAAATTTCCAGCTGGCCCATTTTGCTTGGACGAACCTGGCCCATTTTCAATACCGATCTGCGTTTGTTTCCACAGAAGCCACATAACAAGTTTCATTAGAATCCTTGCAGCAGTTTTTAAGTTATCGTGTTAACAAGCTATTAATGACAGGCCGACCGACAGACCGACACACGGTCTGATCGCATACATTCCCATTCGGGGAATAAATCACAATGCATTTTCAACCAATCAAAAACAAGCACAGCTAGATGATGGTCACTAAATCTGACTTTACTGAGCGTCTTTTTTTTGTTTCCGAGACTGGAAAGTACGTCATTAAAACGGGGTTTCCTGTACGTCCTTTTTGTCTGGACCATCCGATGTACGCATGAATCTAAATACAACCCTAACCAATTTACCAAAGTTTACAGTAACGGTCTGTACCCTAAGTATAGTTATAGCCACGATATATTACCTGGTCTTCGTACATTCCCATTACCAAAAAGCACTAAAAAGATATTCTTCATAACTGTGCAACAGATGACTCATCTCAGTGCGACAGGGACGGGAGCATTTTGGTGAGCTGCTTGTCAAAACACAAGATATCAGATGAACCACTTTAAAAGCGGAAAATACTTCCAGTTACAGCAAACAATGCTAACCGTTACTCCCATAATAACTCCCATATATGGAACAGCTCTGCGGTGAAAGAAAAAAACAATAGCTAGACCTGATGATACCTGTAACTAGATGCTCGAGAAGCATGAATCCGCCGGGTTCGCGCAAATTGTATACCTGATGCTGATGTTCTTCTTGAAAACTGTTCCCAAGAACACCATACAGCCTTGTGGTCACTAGCAGAGGTTCGTACAGCCAGTGGTACACACTGGCCACTGCACTGCGGAATGCTAGGAGCAGCCCTGGGTGCAATCTTAAATGAATCCATCCACTAATGTGGGTCGTAGGCGCGGGGGACTGAAAGTGCACAGACGGACAGAGTGAAAACTATGCCCCTCCGGTGCCCGGCGGATAAATACGACCATAAAATTCCACGGCCAGTCATGGATAACGACTTCATAATGCATCACAACTCACATCGACTCCTGACTCACTGACATGTTATGTAATACCTGTAGATGAGCAACGCACAAAAGGTCAGTAATGTTGCTACTGTTTTCAAGCATTCTGAAGAATGCAGGAACACTCGAGAATCTTCTGGAAAAGCAGAAATCCATGGCGTGGTTAACAACTATACAAAGCCAATAAAAGAGCCGACAAAACCGAGGAAAGCGATGGCGGAGGGGAAGGGGTCGGTGCTGACGTCAAACAACTTCCTAAATTTTTCTACGAGTCAAATGCTAAACAAATGCTCAACAAAAACCGTGCAAGTTATCCAAGAAATAACTACACTAAGCTGCAGTCGATCCGACTTGACGTTATCCAAAAATTTTGCTTAATAATACAGTAGATGTTCGTTAATTGAAACTCGGGACCCGGCAAATTGGTTCCAATTAACCGAGGGTTGACTTTTGGTACCATGTATGACTAGATATACGGGTGCAAAATGAACTTCATTTAACACTTGGCAAGCCGAAACCTGGCGAAGAGTTATACGCTTTGGTATTTTTTTTTTTATCTTTACAGTCGCCCGTGATTTTGCCCGTCATTTTGTCATCACCATTCGCCAGAAACTACTGGCCCGATTGACACCAAACTTTTTGGAATTATATAGAACTTGACCAAACGAGTTCTATCAATATTTTTTTCATTATTATTTTTGTTTTCAAGGTCAAATTAATACGCAAAAACAGGGTATTTTCGCTGCCTTTACTGCTTGCATAGTTAACGCTCAGCACAAAGCCAAAGCCTTCTGTGCGCTGCTGCAGTTACATAACACAGGGTTCGCGCTGGGGTCTCAGGAAAGTGAGTCAAAAAGAAAAGTGAATAAAAAAATAAAAGTGACTCAGTTGGGTCCAAAAAACTCGGTGGGTTCCGAAAAAGTGAGTCATTTGCTCAAAAAAAAAAAATAAAAAAATGCCCAAAAAGTGGACAAAAACCCCGCCAACGCGAACCCTTAAATACTTAAGGCCTCTTGCTGTAAACACTGTGGAAAAATGAACTGTTCAATTGCCAAGTGTTCATTTCGCTAATAGTTTTGAGTGTGTCGATTATTTATAATGTTAACTTTATACTTAATTTGATTTCATCTAACCAAAGACCAATAAAAAAAATAATAAAACTCAAATTTATTTTATTTTATGAAATTCAGCTTTCAGTCACAAACACTGCACGTACATATACATAAGACTAAAGTGTAATGGAAGTTTTCTGTCAATGATTAGTTTTGCATTCTTGAATTAAGCACTAAAATCAACTATATACGTCTCCCTTAGGGGGGGAGACATATAACTAACTGTAAGGGCCCAGCGAAATATGTTAACAGCAACAGATTTTAAAAGAAGATTCAATACAATTAATGAGTCTGAACTTCTTTGGAACACTACTTCGTACATGTCTATTCAGCACTGAAATAGTCTTTATTGTCTTTTGGATATTTTTTTTTAATCTGGATTTGTCTGAGTCGTCGATCAGTTTGTTTACCAGGTTCAGGGGTCCCTCTACTTGATTCAGCGTGGTCAGCAAACTTAAATTAAGTCGGATTATGGGATTATTATGCCTTTACCTTGAAGCCCTAACATCTAAAGACTGCACTGGAAAGTAAATATAAACAAACATGTCCAAGGGTATGGCCCAACCGAGTTACCAAACAAGGAAAGAGAGAAAAACTCTTGAAACGAATACTGTTACCCCACAAAATGAAGACCTTTGTTTCTGAACGTCACTTTTTCATAATTTTAATACACAAAAACGAGTTTTCCCGGGTGGAAGGTACCCGAAAAGGGATGTTGGGTTTTGACGATTCGCGTATTTACCGACATTTGCACAATTTCACAAAATTTTTAAAATTCCACCATTTTTTTTTTTTTTTTTTTGTCATTTGCGAAAAAAGCAAAGTCCAGGTGGAGATGCACCTAAGAAACTTTCTATTAACATTTGTAACTATTTGAAAAAGACAAATGAATGGTTTGACAATTCACTTATTTATTATCATTTATTCCATTTTTGCCAAACTTCAAAGTTCCGCCATTTCGGCAGTTTTTGGCGAACAGCGGAAAAAATAGCCTGGTAGGCGAATCCCTGGGGAACATCCCTGCGTCACATCTAAACGATTGGAGTAAAACTGTTGGAGTAGCATTTTTAAAATGGGTCAAAACGGGCACAAAAAGTGCCGCCATTTTGTCAGTTTTTGGTCAATCGTCAAAAAAGTAATAGTCAGGTGGGGGACCAACTAGGAAAAATCCTGCGTAATATCAAAACGACTGGAGCAAATCTGTAGGGAGGAGCAGCATTTTAAAGAAAAAGTTTAACATACGCACATACATTCAAGCCCCTATAGTGATACGACTAACCCAGTCCCACGAAGTCGGCTGGGTTAAAAACTATGTTTCCCTTTGGTCGACGAGGATTAGTTACAAAGCTATCACATTTCCAGTACATGGGGTATGGACAACTCGGCCCATTTTGGTTAATTAGGCCCTCCCATATTTACCAAAAGGGCCTTTCGCGAAAGTCATCTCGGCTCTCGCTTACGAACTCGCACCCCCCCCCCCCACCCCGTTTTCACGTTGATTTTATCTTGGGTTATATTCATTTCTTTGATTACAATTTCAACAGGATGGGAAAGACTGCAAGAGTATAACTGTTGTGCCATGAATAACTGCAATCAGTTGAGAATTAGTTAGGTATCGAGTTCTCGTTCTCATTAGCTATGGCCAGAATACATCACCCAAATTCAAAACTCGGGATGGGTTGGGGTCAGAATTTTGGCCCCGGATAACCATGACACAAAACCTGCTCCAAATTTTTGGCATTGCCAGTATGGTTAAATATACAGTGCTTGATACCCCAGTCCGTAAATGCTAAACTCGCCGACAAACCGACTCGACAAACTCTCCGACAGAATGCCGAACTCACCGACAAAATTATGATCAACTCGCCGACACAAGAAAAGTCAACTCGCCGACACTTGAAAAATATATCTGTGTGTCAATATTTTAGGAAACTTCTTTAAATTTTGATGATATCGTAAAAGATTTTTTGAACATCATACCGTAAGATCAAGTTTTAATTTCTTGATTTCTAGGAGATCGCTCATTTATGTAATAACAGAGAACTGATCACAGGCCAAAATGGAAGTTAAAAATTGGTACCTCATTGGTGAGTAATCTCAGCCATATTTGGAATCGCTTATTGCACTTCACTGTTTATAACCCATCATTTATCTTGCCATACAGATGTCTATGCATCTTAAAACCTTAATTGCAAATGTTCTGTGGTCCTGATTCTTAGTCCATTATTACACATGTAATTTTTAGTTTTTATTGGTGTTGTTATAAGTCACAAAAGTTGAAATACAGAATAACTCCATTTAAAGATTATCGGGAGGCATTCAAGAAAAGTACGTGTAAAATAAAATGAACTTTATTCAGTTCCAAAATACTATGAACAAGTATAAAACAACAAAACTCGATAAAACTCAGAAAACTAACCAAATTGCTTAATTATTTATTTTCACTTATGTATTCAAACTACGATTTAATTGATTGACCAAGGCAATTTAGGTCCTTTTTATAAAAATATTCGTGTGACCAAAGACCAATAAAAAACAACAAATAGTTCCTTAAACTAATTATACTTCAAATTCATGTTCAACGTGAAATTCTAATTGCAATTAGATTGCAATTGTGCTTTACAATGAAGTTTACAGACGTATGGGCGATCGTGTCACACTCACTGCGCATCTTAATTGCATCACGTATAAACCAATCAGATTAGGCGTTAGTTAAATTCACCATCTATCCTCGAACGCTTAATAATTGCCATCGGGGTATTAGCAAGTAATCACTTTTAATACCATGAAACATCCGATTTGTGTCACAAGTGCAATAAAAAATCTTTAAGGGACTGATCACAGGTAAGAGAAATCTTAACAAGCCCTTTGAGTAATTTTAAATGCTGATGCTGAAAGAAACATCACTCGAATAAGAACGACTGATTTTGATTTATACAACATCATCAAAATTTGTCACAAGCGCAACTAGAGCAGTGTGCATAGCCCACATATTCCCCACAGGCCCCTCATCCGTTAAACACGTCCATCAATAGTCAATCTAGAGCTGAAATTTTCCAAGTCCAGCTGGTCCATTTTCCTTGGACGAACCTGGCTCATTTACAACACCGATCTGTGTTGGTTCCCATAGAAGCGACATACCAAGTTCCATTAAAATCCTTGCAGGATTTTTTAAGTTATCGTGTTAGCAAGCTCTTGATAACAGACCGACCGACCGACCGACACGCGGTCGATCGCATATATTCCCTGTGGGGAATAAATAAAAAAATCTTTAAAGGGCTGATCACAGGTAAGAGAAACCTTAGCAAGTCCTTTGAGTAATTTTAAGTGCTGACATTGAAAGAAACACCACTCGGATAAGAATGATTGATTTATACAAAATCATCAAAATTTTCTGGGTGCACTAAAATATTGACACTCAAATATATTTTTTCAAAGTGGCGGCGAGTTGACTTTTCTTGTGTCGGCGAGTTGACTTTCTTGTTGGGGAGGTGACCAAAATTTTGTCGGCGAGTTGACCAGAAACCCCTAGTCTTTTAGAGTCGTCATGCCATTATGCCACGGCTAAACGAAGAAAAACATGTATTCTACTGTCATAAAATACCGAATCGCGCAGTATGTTTTTATGGCAATAGAATACACTGTTTTGAATCTTTTAACTGACTTAAAACAAAACTCTACCTGAAAGGTAGCAGGTTTTCTGAGCTACAAATCCACACTTAATATTCCACGAGATATAATAATCGAGTGCTCCTAATTAAGCAATTTAATTGATAACCTGATGTCAGTTTTTTTTTGAAATGCAGTAAACATGTGATTCACATACATGGCAACAAATGCCGTTTGAGTATTTTTTTCTGCTTCAAGACCGCATACACCCCCCCCCCCCACGAGACGTTTAAAGCCCCCCCCCCACCCCCCCCCCCCCAAGACACATACACCAATATTTTTAGTGGAACGTTTAAAACTCAATGGCAATGGGCACAGTGACCTTGTGTAGGGACTGGTTTTCTCCCCGAAACAGATTTCTCTCCTTCCATGGGAAGTAATTTGGGAAGAAACAATGCCACACTTAAACAGATGCTATTGAAAAAGTGGGATGTTAAGTACCAACCTCGGGATTCACAAAAATTAACTGTGCAGTTACTTTAATTCCCAGTAGCGAAAATCGCTTGGTCTAGCTCTGTTATGCAAACAATTTCAGGTTAAATTTTGTTTGTTAAACAGGGTAATTCTATTAACTTACTTTTGGATGTTCTGACTACCAACGGAGCAGTTAACGGCATCAGTTAACTGTACAGTTAACGTTTGTGATAACGGCCACAGTTGATTTTGGGACTCACTAATCGCTATTACGACAAAGGCAACCGAAATCTTCCCTGTTACGAATAAGCAAACAAGTAATACTGAAATGACTGTCTGATGCACTGACACTTGAAGTGAACGTCAAACGTAATTGTAATTTAAAAAAAAAGTAAACTTGGCATTCAGTAAACCCAAGTTTGGGTTTTTGGTTCTGCTCTGTCCAAGCTACAACCCCCCCCCCCCCCCCCTTCTGTTTAAATGTACGCTAGCCATGCATCTTACAAGGCAGTATCACAAATCAGGTCTCAAATTGGAGAGAAATTATACGACCTGTAATTTATGTTTAAAGAGTGCCTTTAGCCGAAAAAATGTGTCTGTGATTTTACCCCAAAAAATGTTGGCCAGTCGGTACCTGTCAGCCAGTTGACTTTCACGTGTCAGCCAGTTGACCGAAATTTTGTCAGCCAGTGGACCAAAAGCCAATTCAAGTATGAGTTAACGACCAAAACTGACATTAAGATGTTACTGTAAAAAGTGTGGGAAAAAAAATTAAAGTTTGTTTGATTTTTTTTTTTTGTCTTTGTTTCAAAATAAATTTACTGATAAAGACCATGGCACACACATATTTATAGAGGTGTGGGCCGAGTTGACCATCGGAAGATAGAGTTGGTAAAAAATGAGCAAGTACGGCCGAGTTGACCAGAGACCAAGCATACGCAGCAACTGAAATAGCGAGCGTTGAGTAATGTTCCACAAGGACATAAAAGAATACTAAAAAGAAGGAACCTTTCTCCGAAAAAGTGGCGTTCACGAACAACGGAACTCGCCATGAAATACCAGAATTTAAATCATGAAAGTTCGAATACTTCAACCGTCGGTAACATTAATCGCTTGCAATTTGGTGGCGTTATCAGTCTGGTGTTATCTTTGACAGACAAGAATCTGTTCTCTTCAGTTAAAACTCGCAACAAGATGAGCTATACATATACCGGTATAATAAAAATTTCACGTTGTAAAAAAAAATGTTTCGCAGCTTGAAAACAATCCAAAGCAGATGACGACCGGTAGTCTGCTAAAATTGTGACAGGATCGCCGATAAAAGACCTTAAATTACCATAAAACTGTTTGTCCCTCAAAATTTGCAAGTAACCGCAATGGTTTTTTTTCTGGAATTTTATTTGGGCGCACTAAAACATGTTTAACCTTGAAACGTCTTCAGGCACACTTACCGACGTCACATCTCTGTACTTGACCAAATGTGGCAACTAGCTGTTCGATGTCGTCTTTGTTTGCATGTGTAGGCACGTTGCGTATTTGAATCCGATTAGTGCGCCTATCCGACACAAATAACAACATTCAATTAGACTGGTCGACAACAACACAATACGCAAGTGTACAACCAAATTACAGTGTGCAGTATCTGCCCCCCCCCCCCCCCCCTTCACGAAACCCATACAAACAGGAACTGTTACCTCAGGACTAAGGCTTAAAGATAAAACACCTTATAATCTTGTATAAAATATCAATACACTTTATGCATTTTCTGTTCAATTACATTAGGCAACAATTTCACCAGTAAAAAGGTTAACATTAAAATTACTTGCGCTTGGATACGGAAGAAGGTTCGACTTGCATTACGGAACCCATTAAGTTATAACCTGAAACGACAAACAGAAGCACTTCTTTACGTTGTGCTAACATTCTTAATATTACACAACCATACTTTTAATGTATACTCTACTTTTAGTCTGCTAAATCCGGTAACATACGGCAGCCCAACATACAATCCTCCAAATGTGAAAGAGCGAGACTATAGGAAGGCGCCGTTTTTTATATAAAATTGCGCAAATAGAAGGCCAGCGTTCAATACGTAACAACGTCTTACTTCAAACTGGACAGAACCGTCACATTGAGACCACCCGTGAAATCATTTTCGAGAATACTTTTTCATACTAACGTCTAAATAAGGTACAAACTAAACACAACACCATCCCACCACCACCACCCCACCCTTTTTTTCACTGGGGAAAACCTCACAAGGTAATTTAAATTTCAGAATTTCCCTAGCCCACCACAGCCACGGTTTTTTTTGGTCCTCGCTATTTTTAGTGGTTCTCGACAGTACCCAGAAAGATACTGTGCTTATTTGAACGAAACAACTTCTAAAGCCTGCCAACGTCCCCTGGAGTGATCACGGAAAATTCGCATTCATGTAAAGGTTCGGACAATGAGGAGTTTAGACGTTCAGGCAAAGACTGTTTACTTTTTATTTTTAGTCTTTGGTCCAGGGGAGCATCCAAGTTAATTTCCTAACGCGGGCATGTGGCAAACAGTTTTGGAAGCCTACGGGCTACGGTTAAGATTTTACATAAGAATGCTTCTCTTCGCTTTTTTGCTGCAACGCCTGCGTAGAGAACACTTCTTCAGTAAAAGTCGAGGTCCCGAGTCAGAATAATCCAAATGACAGCCACACGACAGTCAACCAAGCACCCCATGTCACACTCAAACCCTCCCTCCCTCACCCTACAAAAACATTTAAAATTAAGTTACTGCAGAATTCAGTTATTTTGAGGATAAAAAATTTTGACCCTAAAGTGAAGGGACTTTGAAGAAAGGAAATGATTTCTAAGAATCACAAAAACAAAAAAGAACAAGAGCAATCAGTAATTGCCATATCCCCCGCCGTGGGTGTAATAAGTAAGGCGATTGGCTTGGTCCTACTTAAACCCAAGTCACAACCACACTATATTGTTGTTATGCAGACGAAATGAGAACCGAATCCGGCAAATATTTTAGAGTTGTCGCCTAGAAAACAAAGTATACGTTGAGATCCGGATTTTGGGATTCTAAGTCCAATTACAGATCCAGACGGGCTTTGATCCGATCAAAACCGCCAAAAGGCACATCTAGATTTCTTGGTTGTTGCGCATATCAAATATGAACCGGATCCGGTCACTAGTTTCGGAGATACCGTACACGTTGACATCCGGATTTTGGGAGTTGATATCCGGATTTTGGGATTCTAAGTCCAAGTACAGGTCAAGATTTGCTTCGATCCCATAAAAACTCAACATATAGATATCTTGGTTGTTCCGCATTTCAAGCATTAACCGGATCCGCTAACTAGTTTCGGAGATATCGTCTGGAAACCAAAGTACACGTTGAGATCCTGATTTTGGCATTGTAAGTCCAAATACAGATCCGATCCGATCAAAACCCCCAAAATGCACATCTAGATCTCTTGGTTGTTGCGCATATCAAATATGAACCGGATCCGGTCACTAGTTTCGGAGATACCGTACACGTTGACATCCGGATTTTGGGATTCTAAGTCCAAATACAAATCCAGATGGGCTTCGATCCGACCAAAACCCCCAAAAGACAACTAGATATCTTGGTTCTTACGCATATCACATATGAACCGGATCCGCTAACTAGTTTTGGAGATACCGTCTGGAAACCAAAGTACACATTGAGATCCGAATTTTGGGATTCTAAGTCCAAATACAGATCCACAGGGTTCGCGTTGGCTGGGTTTTTGTCCACTTTTTGGACATTTATTACGTAATCACTCTTTTTCGGAACTCACCGAGTCTTCCTGGACCCAACTGAGTCACACTTTTCTTTTTTGACTCATTTTCCTGAGAACCAGCCCAAACCCTATGATCCAGATGGGTTTCGATACCCCCAAAAAGGCACATCTAGATATCTTGGTTGTTAGGCATACCAAATATGAACTACAACCGCCAACTAGTTTCGGAGATATCGTTTGGAAACTAAACTAGCGACTGAAGGACAGACACAGTGCGTTTCTATACCCCCCGCCTCCGGCAGGACGGCGGGTGATAAAAAAAAAACAAACTTCTTTTCTTATTTTTTTAAGAAAAACAATTCAAAACGTGGCAGATCAGTTTAATCAGAAGGCCGACAGGCGATACGTCATATTGGACAACAACATCACGACTCTTCTTCAGACTTGCACAGATTCGAGTAAAACCAGCGATTAGGCGAGTCAAATCCCGCACAGATGTGGGACTTGTCAAACCACTTAATATCACTTACACCAATTTTAGACCCACGCTGTCATTCCCGCAGATTCTAACGGATTATCGTCGTGCAATTTCTTTATGGTCTCAATTTTCCCCCATGGAGTAAAAGGTGCGGAGAAACTAACACGTGCCAAAAAAAATCGCATTTAATAATGCAGGCAAAATTCCAACTAGATGCTGTCAGAGAGCAGCAATATCCCCCGTGAAACCCTAAAAATCATTTAAAAATATTACTCACCTAATGCGCTTTAAGAACAAATTAACGTCCGTTCATATAGTGGTGCCCACGAAGTCCACTCCGTTTGCATATATGTCGATTTATGACGATTTTTAAAAGCCTGTCATTTTGTCAATTTTGTTTCGATCAAACTGAAACCTTGACGTTGCACATCTTTATACCCTATATGTTGCCTATATGAAATATGAAAGCGGAATTATGCTTCGTTGATATAGAAGTGGTGTCCACAAAGTCCTATACATGTGCACATATGTCTATTTTCAACGATTTTCAAAAGCCTGTCAATTTGTCAATTTTGCTTCGATCAAACTGAAACCTTGACGTTGCACATCTTTATACCCTATATTTTGCCTGTATGAAATATGAAAGCTGAATTATGCTTCGTTGATATAGAAGTGGTGTCCACAAAGTCCTATACATGTGCACACATGTCTATTTTCGACGATTTTCAAAAGCCTGTCAATTTGTCAATTTTGCTTCGATCAAACTGAAACCTTGACGTTGCACATCTTTATACCCTATATTTTGCCTGTATGAAATATGAAAGCTGAATTATGCTTCGTTGATATAGAAGTGGTGTCCACAAAGTCCTATACATGTGCACACATGTCTATTTTCGACGATTTTCAAAAGCCTGTCAATTTGTCAATTTTGCTTCGATCAAACTGAAACCTTGACGTTGCACATCTTTATACCCTATATTTTGCCTGTATGAAATATGAAAGCTGAATTATGCTTCGTTGATATAGAAGTGGTGTCCACAAAGTCCTTAGCTTGAAGAGGGGACGGACGGACGGACGGACAATCTCAAACCTATATCCCTCCGTTTCACGGGGGATAATAAACACAACTGTAGAGTATAAACTTATTCGCTCTCTGAGTTTAAACTTTTTCTTTGTTTACTCAGTTGGAGCAACAAATGCGCACACAACAAATCACACAAACGTTATGGCGTCGTTATCATAAAGAAGTGGCTCCCTACGGAGGGACTCGGGTCTCTGTTTAAGCCCTGCCACCGAGACTCTTATAGATGTCAACTTCACTCGCTTTGAGGACCCGCTATGGGGATATTACCAGATATTAAGTTACTTAAAAATCTTCAATTACCTTTTTGATATGACCTCAAAAAAGAAAGGGTGACAAATTTTCTGAATACGCCAACATGTCTCCCGCAATATTTGACATCTTGTTTACACTTTGTAAGCATGGCCAGTGATAACTTTACAATATATATTCTTCAGTCTAAATACAAAACTACTAAAAGACAATTAACCGCGTGAAAGAATAAGAAAATTCAGGGAAATTGCAACCAGCCAAGATCTAGAGAATCAAGTTATTAACAGGCTTGTATGATCGTCAAAAATGTGGTCTGAAATTTACGTCCAAAAAAATGAAATCCTGACTAAAATTATTAAATTTGCAGTAGAACTGTTTTGATAAACTTGATCCCGAAAACATTCAAACGGTACATAAGACCAATTTTTGGAGGTGTTCAAAAAAAAAATTTTAAAATTTCACATGAAGAGTAATACTCTTAAAAAAATCAAACTGCAGCAGGCAACGCATTTTTAAACGAAAATGTTGAATTTAAATTGCCGCTAATTGGCCAATTTTTGGAAAATCGCCAAAAAACTAATTTTTCCAAAGAGGAACATCACGGAAACATTCGTATAAAATTTTGAAGGAATCCAGTCAAAATTATGAGAGAAGCTTTTTTAAAACTGAAAACTAAAGTGTTTTTCTAAACGCTTCCATTTAGCAAATTTTGGCGGATCGCCAAGAAATCGCCAAAAAACTAATTTTTCCAAAGAGGAACATCACGGAAACATTCGTATAAAATTTTGAAGGAATCCAGTCAAAATTATGAGAGAAGCTTTTTTAAAACTGAAAACTAAAGTGTTTTTCTAAACGCTTCCATTTAGCAAATTTTGGCGGATCGCCAAGAAGTAATTACTCAAAAGAGGATCGCCTAGTGAACACTTACGCAGAATTTGAAGGCAATCCGATCCAAAATTGGAAGAAAAAGCATTTTGAAAACTGGCAACCAACAAATTATAAATGCCATCATTTAGCCAACTTTTATTGGGATCATCAAAAAGAAACTCCAAGAGAGGACAGACTAGTGTACATTTATGGAAAATCAAAAATGTCCCCTATCTGGCTAAATTTTGGCGGGATGCCAAAACATATCAAGACAGCCCTAGTTAAGTTAACATTCGTTCAAAACTTAAAGATAATCGGATTCAACTTGTGGGAGTAGAAGCATCTTGGAAATTGGCTACCAAAAATTATAAAAACATTTAGCCAATTTTTGGCGGATCAACAAAACAAGAATGTTCTGGGACAATGTGACCAACCGCAATCTAGTAAATAAACTGGCAACAGGCTACAAATTTATAAAGGAATCCGGGTAAAATTGTTAGAGAAGAAGCATTTTGAAAATTGGCTACTAAACATTTTTTATTGTCCCCCATTTAGCCAATTTACGGCGGATCGCCAGAAAATTAACTTTTAAAAAGTGGTCTGCCTAGTGATTTATGAAAATCTGAAGACAATCCGATCCAGGGATCGACCCAGTAAATATCCGTGCAAAATGTGAAAGGAATGTCACTATGTGATCCATAGCGTGGGAGTAGAAGCATTTTGAAGATTGCCCCCCCCCCCCAAAAAAAGTTTTCTTTAAAGCCCACCATTTAGCCAATTTTCTTTTAGATCGCAAAGAAAACAAGTATGTCAGTAAAGCTGACTAAGTCCCCCGCAGGCGTGCAATCACAGGATCTCAAACAACAATTGAGTAGCTTAAACAGTTAAGGCAAGATAGCGCCGACAAGCAGCTATGTACAAATACGGTGAAATTTTAACGGTCTTTCCATTTACCCCTTTTTTTTACGAAAACCTCAAAACAATCCATCGTTGCACAGATCCCCTATATAATACTTCTATATGCAAGAGAGCAATTGAATCGCTTCACTGGTTACGGAAATATGGCGCAGTCAAACACCCATTGAATATGTAAATTGTGCTGTATTTTCGAAGTTTTCCAATTTTACCAACTTTTGCGAAATTTTCGAAATAACCCCTCATTGCACAGGTCTACTATATAGTCTTCGCATGTGCAAGAGAATAATTGATTCGCGTCAGTGGTTACGGAGATATGGCGCCGACAAACACCTACTGAATAGATCAAGTGTTAATTTTCAAAGTTTTCCCCATTTTTGCAAAAATTTCAAAATAACCCCTCGTTGCACAGCTCCACTATATGGTGGTGAATTTTCAAGGTTTTCTCATTTTCTTTATTTCTGCGAAAATCTCAAAATAAAATCTCGTTGCACAGGTCCACACAATAGTCTTTGCACGTGCAAGAGAATAATTGAATCGCTACACTGGTTACAGAGATATAGCGCCGACAAACACCCATTGAATAGGTCAATTGTGTTGAATTTTCAAAAATTTCCCATTTTCCCAATTTTTGCCAAAATCTCAATATAACCTCTCGTTGCAGAGGTCCACTATATAGTCTTGGCACGTGCAAGAGAACAATGGAATCGCTTCAGTGGTTACGGAGATATTGCGCCGACAAGAAAAAGTGTCGATGGACGAACCCGAATCCTATAGTCCCCCGCTTCGCGGCGGCGGTGGACTAATGAGGATCAGCTGCTCATATCTACGAAAGGAACAGAACAATTGCCACAAACCCCCACCTTCCCTACGACCGACATCTTGCCTAGGAACGAATCGCGCCCCTCAATTTAAATGAAACTTTTTAGACCAGTCGACTCCTTCAGCTCGGTCTCTTCACATCAGTATGTATGGGGGGGTGTGGAATCTGCACGTATGCATGTAAAATGCTACTTAAAAAGTCTACTTCACTCAGTTTCGATCAGATTACTTTCATATTCTGTATAAATATTCCCTAGGTAGTCTCTCCAGAAAAGATCCTCTAAGGGCAAACCGCCACAAATTGGTTAATGACAGTTTCTCTTCTAAACTTTTGGGAGTCAATTTACAAAATTCTTCGGCTGGTCTTGATATTCCTGCGTCATAATGCATTGGTAAAAGAGACACATTATGAACTACAAGGTAAATATTACAAAATACAAGGGATGCTAACATAAAATTGAACAGCACATCGTAATTGCAAAACTGAAAACATGTCCTGTTAATGTGACAACAGACTTTTCACTACTATTCCAGACTTATTTACAAACTGGAAGCCATACGGTTCGCCATGAGATTCTTATTATTCATCATAATCTTCTGCAAACAGGCAAATTTATAATTTAACCAATTACGATGTGCTGCTCAATTTGAATGTCCTTTGCCTCGTAGCAATAAAACACCCGAAACCCAATCCTGCTACTGGTAACATTGACCAGCAGAGTTCGCGTTGGCGGGATTTTTGTCACTTTTTGGGCATTTTTTACCAAATGACTCACTTTTCCGGAACCCACCTATAGTCTTTCTGGACCCAACTGAGTCACAATTTCCTTTTTTGACTCACTTTCCTGAGAACCCAGCGCGAACCCTGGTGACTATAAATGACAGTACGACGAATAGAAACACCACTTGGGCAATTAATTGTATTTAAAAACATCAGAAACGCGAGCATTCAATAGAAAAGGATACTGGTGTGAACACGCTTGCTCGTGACGAATCATTTCAGTCAAGTAAAAAGAAATGCTAGTAATTTGACGTAAAGGCATGGGCGAAAAATGTACGAAGTTGTTAAAAGGCCCGGGGCAATAGTCGACAGGTAAGGGGGTTAGTCCTACAAGGGCAATATGTAGAAGGGCATTAGTTCCAGGGCCAGTTTTTCAAGAACTCGCCCTCGATTTCAACACAAACACGTCCAAGCGCAATGATGGCTAAAATATCTAAGAAACGCTTCCAGTTACACTTTATAGTCATTCACACAGTAATATCTAAAGTTAATTAGCGCGAGGGGAGGGGAAAAACGAATGGTTGCAGCAGGTGGAAATTGGTGAAATGAAAATTAGCATTTTTCGTGGGCTGGTGGAAAACAGGTTTCCTTTACAAAAAAAATAATGTATAGTTTATTCAACAGCCTTGCCAAGTTTGCAGCTGGCTTATGTAGTGTTGTCGGAACAAAGCATTTTTTGTCACCAATTTTGACTGTAATCAATCCTACCTCTCTCTACGCAAGGATTTGTTAAAAAGTTACCCCCCGTCCCCAACAGCCTAAAGTGGGTCCAGAGTTTTCAGATGCTTGACCTTCACATTGCCTTGTAGATTTCTACACTTCTATGTGCCTTTGCTTCAACATTAAATGAATTTAAAATGCTGGGTTGCCGGAAAAATATTATCTAGGCCACTACGTGTCGGCCATATTGAAAGTAGTGACACATGCCGGCCGGTGTTTTGCTAAACTTCTTTAAGCTTTTTAAAGTTATAACATGCACAATTATCACAAAATGAACGTGCAGACGACGGTCAAATATATATACTCTATCATAACCTACCGTTCAAGGTTTCAATGGCTCTGTCAAAGGAGAAATGGTCCGGTAAATCAACAAAAGCGTAGCCACGCTTTACCAGAATGTTGAAAGGAGAGAGGTCGTGCTCTTGAAACAACCTCTCTAGCGTTTCTTCTTGAACACCTTCTACTAAATTCCCAACATATACTCTGTATACCCCGGAGACGGCCATAACCAGTGTCATTCAGTCATCGACCTGTAATTAGTTCAACATCACACAAACTGTTCTTAGTAAACAACTCAAATAAATATTGCACTATTTATTGTCACGAATGTGCACTTTGTTGTTTACAACGCGGAACAATATCAGATGTTCCTATTTAATAGGGAGACCATCTATGCAAATACCAGGTACGAGCGGCTTTATGCGTAATTTCTGAAGGCTTCGACTCGGGGTGGTGGAAGAGGGAGGGGGAGGAGAGAGGGGTGAGTTCGAAAAAAAAAGAACAAAAGAAAAAATTGTACAGCCACGGAAACATGAAACATACGGCATGTTATTCAGACCTTGCATTTTTTAGGATTATGCAGAATTTTTCTTTTACAGAAACTTTGAGCAAAGCGTCCTTCGCTTTCGGATAACGGTTAACTAGTAAATATAACTCATGAAACTAAGTTCCATTACTTCCATTCACTTAACAAAGCGACTATCTTAATAACTTAACATTCCATCGATTTCAATCTTTTTTTTTTTCAAAAGAAAATGTGATGTGGTATATTTAGCTGGTGCAATTTAATCCATTTCATTTACAAATACGTATATCAAGTTGAATGTCTTCAATTCATACAATTGTTTTAATAAATGACTATGCTTATTTTTTGGGAAGCAGAGTGGAGGAAGTAACACATTTATTTCATTCATTTAATATAGCGACTATCTTAATAACTTAACCTTCCATCGATTTCAATCTTTTTTTTTTTTTTTTTTTTTTTTTGCAAACGAACATGTTATGTGGTATGTCTAGCTGGTGCAATTGAATCCATTTCTTTTACAAATACATATATCAATTCTTACAATTGTTTGAATAAATGACTATACTTATTTTGTGGGAAGCAGAGTGGAGGAAGTAACACATTAGTTCAAGTGAATAAATGTGTGACAACTGGTTGGGCTGAGTCGTACTTTTCACTGGAATAAATTTATTATATTTTTCAAACGAATAATTGGATGGGCTGAGTCATACTTTTCACAGGACTAAACGTATTATATTTGTCACACGAATAATGATGCAAGCGACCCTTATATAAATGTAAAAAAACCCTAAAATTAAATTAAACCCTATCCTAGTCACCAACTATTATGTTTATACTTATTCCTCTTGATAAAGTAGATAGATGATAGATAGATGATTTTTTTATTTACAGACTCTGTACATACAGTTCCATATTTGTACACAGAATAAACAAATGATTAATAACTAATATATATATAGACCATTCAAGTAAAATTTTGGAAAATTACATGTATTCATCATATTTGATCGAAATATCGTTATAACACTTTTTTGGACATTAAACTTTATATCTAGTTTTATTTTCCACACAGGATTAGATTCGACTTACATGATCTTTCACAAGGCTTCAACTCCCACACTACCCGAAACCATAAAATTCTTCTTCAGTTTACTACATTAAAGTTGTACGACATAAAAAATTGAAATTTGAAATGATACTATGTGCAGCGACATTTGTGAAGCCTTTGTTGAACGTTTCTAGAACAAAAAAACATTGCATTTAAAAATTCCCCAACCATTTCACATGATGAAGATAAATTGTCTGTTCCAAAGCTGTCGAAAGAGCACAGTACTAAAACACAACTTTTGTAAAGCAGTATTTTAATTTACAGGGTTTTGTGTCACAGCTGATTAATATATCTTATTGGATTTTTAAAAAATAATAAGAGCTAAATTCTTTTGAATTGTTGTTCAAAACTTGCTCATCTTTAAAAAAAATTATACAAAATTTGTTGATTTATCATCGAGCATATAAAATAACTAGAACACAACTTTAAAGGTTGCGTTCATAAAACTTTTATATAATTATAACAGTTTCCAAAAACAATGCAATCAAATGACCCAGGATACTATTCCCAATTAATGTTAATTGAAGGAGTACCTTGTAATAATCACATCGAGAAAGCAAACAATATTTTGATTGTTGACCTGATTTCGACGCTTCCAATGTTGAGGAAGGAAAAGATTTGCTTTGAGTTTTTACTTCTTCATTTTAATGGGAGTAAAGATTTCCTTAAAACTGAGTAAATTTGCCTCTTGACGAAGGTAAATGCAAACAAATTCAAAATTTTGTTACTCTACACTTTAAAAGTTTTTAAGCTACAAATAAAAATGAACGCTGTCGAAAAAATGCAGTCAATAGACATCAAAATCATGCCTATTTTTATTACATACCATAAAGAAATATTTTTCATGGACGCCTTAACTCCCTGGCAAATTCTTTCTCAGATACTAAATTATATATTATACATACAGTGGACTCTCAAAATAACGACTCCCAATGGTTCTTGAAAATTACGTCGTTATATATGAGGTTTGTCTATGTCCAAATATGAAATCATCATTTAAAGGGGTGTGCTATATAAGATTCTAAACTAATTGAGTCTTTCTCTGGTTTTCTATGGAATATAATTTGTTGCCAGTTATTACAAAGGACGTTACACTTGGATACAACGAAATAAAAAAATGAGAAGGATGCAAATGCATTTTATTTGAATTCTATGCCTAAAAATATGGTCATTGTGATATGGGCTTTGTAACTGGAAGATAAACATATTTTTTGTGAATGAGGATTTTTTAATGGTTCTAAACCATGTCATTACAGAAAATGTCGTTACAAAGGGCACTTATGACACATATTCTAGCAAGTGAACCCCACGTACCGACAGTGGAGACGTTGATATATAAATATATGCTTGGATATTTACTCAAACTCACGTGAAAATTCAGTCTTTTCGTTGTTCTACGCTGTGATTGAACAAAATCCAGTAAATTTATAATAATGTATGGAACAAATTGTTCATCAGTAGTTCCTATAGAAGAGATATATTAGGAGCTGATGATTTACATTCCGAAATTAACCAACTGTCTGTTTCTAAAGTCACTAAATAGGGGCAAATATTAACTTTTTAAAACTGTCAGTTACCGAAACAAACATATTTAATAAGTTGCAGACGATTTAAAGAAAAGCTGTGTTGCATGCATTTTTGAATATTTCTAAATGGATATATCACAGTTGGCGAGATAATGTAGCCGGAACCCCGCATCCAAAACGGTCTTTGATGGTAGTCAAATCAGTTAGAAAATATAATGTAATAATGTAATTAAACGGACAAATATAAAAATTTATAAAATACAGACATTTTCAATATCTCTTTTATATCTACGTGTCTTAAATCTTCAGGTAACACTTATGATCTAATTCTTAAGCGCAAAGTGTCACAGTTTCAGACAAATTAACACTCAAGTCCCTCCTAATAAAACTGACATACATACAAGTATATCCAATTTCATCTACTGCCCGAGGACGTCAAAAATAATTTTAATAAAATTTTCACAAAACTCTTCACATATCGTGTAAACAAAAAATTATCAAAAAAATTTTGTAGACAATAATGTAATATGTGCTCAAGTGTTTTTCCTCGTGGAAATATGAATCACAGGGAAAATTGATGCAAAATCTTAGTCACAAGCTTTACCACAACATTTACTCAATACTACACTCATCACTGATCCTGTTCTTATCCTTGCAAACATTTTTCCAACTTTTGAAAGAAATATTTTCCCGGCTTTGATATTTGTCATATATTTAAACAAAAATGTCAGAAAGATATGGCATAAATAAAGCAAACACAGACTTGGGTAGGTCGTCAAATTGATCAAGCAAGAAGTTATAAAAGCTTCATTAAATGTCCTTATTTATTTATTTACTTATTTATTTTATGGCATTGCGCAGATTTGTCACCTGTTTTTCATTTTAATTTTCAAGATTTTTCAAGCATCATATCTAGCGTGCAAGAAATTCATATCAATGAAAATATACATTATGTAAGAGAAATGTGAAACACAAGAGCGCAGCTACAGCTTCTCGAAACAATTTATCAATATAAGATTGAGAAACAGAAAACAGATGCAACTGTAAACAAAGAGAAAAATATTTGGACTTCCATGATTTATTAAAGTCATATTTTAACACCATAACATTGAGAACTAGAAGATGGAAACAACCTTAATAATTATGAAATTTTCGTCACTTCGCTGACTGATTGAACGTATAACATCCTCGCAATTTCCCTTGAAAATTGAAAATTTTATTTTATTTTTCATTTACAGAATTTTTATAGATCTCCATTTAGTGGTTTCCAAATATTTGATTCACTGCGACACGGCGGTAACTAGTGGGCTTGATAAATTTTCCAAAACCTGGTTAAAAACTCAGCCAACATGAAAACTGCATCTTATCAATTTTAGACAAAATACGGGCTCAGTGCATTACCTTGGTCAGGCAATATAGATAACATCGTGCTCTGGAGTAAACAGGATTGAAACAATATTATTAGGAATCATAAGGAATCGTCATTCGTGTAATATCACTTAGCCGTAAGATAGCAAATTTGGAAATTAACTCGCACCTTTGTTAATTATCACTTACACCTTTGGGAGTTATGAGTTGAAACGATATTTCATTTGTTACGGAGAAGAGGGAGGGATATGACAATTTTGCTGCATAAATTGTTGAGATAATCTACTTTGCTTAACCTTAAACATTAACTATTTAAATATTACAATATTAAATTCTATTTGTTAGTGCGTAATATTAAGGTTTGATGGCAAAAGTGTCCCTACAACATATACCAGATTAAATTACATGAATATTTGAAAATTATTTTCAAAAAGTTTGTATACTTACATCCTAATGCGAACGTCACGGGCTGTTTATTAACAACTGACAAGTCGAGAACTTACAAGGGTCAATTGAAATATTTCAATTATATGTTCTATTTTATTGACATTAGTCCTTCATTTTGTTATTTTCGCTGCACATACTGATCTGATTATCACAAAGTTTTGCACATATATATAACATTCCTTGCAAAGTTGTTCAACTTGATTGTTTATTGTTCTTTTATTTTCATGGTTAGATTAAAATATAAAAATGCAATTTTAGCAACAAACAGAATGCTTTAGTAATGCCTACTGTATTAGGACATTGCCAGGAAAGCGTGGCCTTTGTTGTGAGTTACAGGTGCATTAATGAAAAGATAGTCCTCTATGCAGTTCTAAGCTTAAAGAACAAGTTGTAGTGGTTTTATAGGAACGTCAATTAGCCGGAAATGAAACCGCTTTTAAAAATTAACTGATTATGCATTTATATACAACAGATGCGGATTTCGTGAGGTTTGTTGTATTGATTATATAAATTCCAATATTTGATGGTAATTTTATTTGATTATTTATTTATTTAATTATTTGTTTATCTTATAATTTATGTGTTTGTAACTAAATACAACTACAATGTCTTCAGATTACTTGAAAATTTTCAAAATTCTGAAAACGATCTTATTTTCAAATTTGCGTTGCTCTTGCAAAAAAAATAAAACCCCAGCTTAAATCGGGATGGTATTTCGTTATTTATTTTTTATCAAATTTTCAAGCATGTACTTTTGCAAAATTGGTTCTCGTGGGTTCTGAATTTCACATCCAAAATATGTACAACTCTAGAATTTCAAAGAATTTAATTCAAGAGTGTAATACTTTATCACCCATTCTGGTTATTAAAACAAAAACATATACAAATGCAGAGCTTGACTGAGTTTAATTTTATATTGCCTCACAGTTTATCCTATAAGTATCAAATAAGGCGTGCTGCGATGATTTATAACCGATTTTACAACGGATAGTCAATATGTCGTTGAAACCCAGTTAGCATAATTTTTCGTCCCACGCATAAAGCGCGAATGTCCATGTATAATATACGTGGACATTCCCACGGTGTGATTTTCGTATAAACTCTATATATACTATACATAGGCTTTCCCACGTGCACTTACTATCGCAGACCAAAAATAGCCGCCATTGAGCGATAATATATTAAAATTTTGCAAAATTCTGCATATTTTCGTGGAGGACTGCCTTTCTTCTAAGTATAATAGAAAGTTAGACATGGAAATACCAATTTCACTAAAATTTTTATACTTAAAATTCTTTAAAGGAGTACTTTATAACTGCACTATAGTTTCAAAGGTTCATGTCTTTGTATTCGATGGAGTTATCGTGTATGCACAGGGTGGGTCGTTCCTTTAAAATTCCATGCTTAATATGCGTGGGTATTCCCGCATATAAAATGCATGGAAATATATGCGTATAAAATGCATGGGTTCACATGCGCATAATACACATCGGAAAGAGTCTCAAACTCTCCTAAATCCCACGTAACTACATGGGAATTTCCCCAACAAAACACACATTATTTATGCGTGGATACGTGGGAATACCCACATATATCATGCAATGTCCCCATGTTGTACAATGAAAAAACCCGTCAAAGAGGCTGCGGTTTCGTCACTTCTGAAAAAGCCTTGTCTAGAACATACTCCTCAAAATTAAAGACCAGTTTCTACTCCCATTTGTTTAAAATCTTATAGAAGAAGCAGTTCTAAACCACATAAATCCATATTTTGAAGAAAATAATTTAGACGAACCTCTACAATCCTCTTATCGAAAATTCCATAGCACGGAGACAGCATTAATGAAAATCACAAAAGATCTAATCCTCGATGTTAATAGTCACAAGTGTGTGTTCCTCGCATTGCTGGACTTATCGGCCGCGTTTCATACGTGTGACATTAATGTTCTGTAAGTTCGTCTGCGGATGAGTCATGGTATAACAGACAACGCAGTGAAATGGATCAGATCTTTCCTTAGCGATCGCTCTCAACCAGTTACACTTTCTGGTGAATTCTCTGACTCCCTGCCTTAATTTGTGATTTCCCATAAGGATCCAGGAAAGAACCCCAATTTTACAAATGCTACACTAAACCCCTTAGTCAAATCATACGATGCCGTTTTTATGCTGATGATAGTCACCTTCAAAACTGTGCAAGCATTTATTCTCCTGATGAACGGCTGTCGTTTGTCCGAATTCTTGAGCTGATTGAAACTCTACATATAATATATATAGGCTTTTCCACGTGGGCTTATTATCGCAGACCGAAAATAGCCGCCATTGAGCGATAATATATTAAAATTTTGCGAAATTCTGCATATTTTCGTGGAGGACTGCCTTTTTGTTCTAAGTATAATAGAAAGTTAACCATGGAAATACCAATTTCACTAAAATTTTTTATACTTAAAATTCTTTTAAGGAGTACTTTATAATTGCACTAAAGTTATAAAGGTTCATGTCTTTGTATTCGATGGAGTTATCGTGTATGCACAGGGTGGGTCGTTCCTTTAAAATTCCATGCTTAATATGCGTGGGTTTTCCCGAATATAAATGCATGGAAATATATGCGTATAAAATGTATGGGTTCACATGCGCATAATATACATCGGAAAGAGTCTCAAACTCTCCTAAATCCCACGTTACTACATGGGAATTTCCCCAACAAAACACACATTATTTATGCGTGGATACGTGGGAATACCCACATATATTATGCATAGTCCCCATGTGGTACAATGAAAAAATCGGTCAAAGAGGCTGCGGTTTCGTCACTTCTGAAAAAGCCTTGTCTAGAACATACTCCTTAAAATTAAAGACCAGTTTCTACTCCCATTTGTTTCAAATCTTATAGAAGAAGCAGTTCTAAACCACATAAATCCATATTTTGAAGAAAGTAATTTAGACGAACCTCTACAATCCTCTTATCGAAAATTCCATAGCACGGAGACAGCATTAATGAAAATCACAAAAGATCTAATCCTCGATGTTAATAGTCACAAGTGTGTGTTCTTCGCATTGCTGGGCTTATCGGCCGCGTTTCATACGTGTGACATTAATGTTCTGTTAGATCGTCTGCGGATGAGTCATGATATAACAGATAACGCAGTGAAATGGATCAGATCTTTCCTTACCGATCGCTCTCAACCAGTTACACTTTCTGGTGAATTCTCTGACTCCCTGCCTTAATTTGTGATTTCCCACAAGGATCCAGGAAAGAACCCCAATTTTACAAACGCTACACTAAACCCCTTAGTCAAATCATACGATGCCGTTTTTATGCTGATGATAGTCACCTTCAAAACTGTGCAAGCATTTGAAAATAGCCGCCATTGAGCGATAATATATTAAAATTTTGCAAAATTCTGCATATTTTCGTGGAGGACTGCCTTTTTGTTCTAAGTATAATAGAAAGTTAGACATGGAAATACCAATTTCACTAAAATTTTTATACTTAAAATTCTTTAAAGGAGTACTTTATAATTGCACTATAGTTATAAAGGTTCATGTCTTTGTATTCGATGGAGTTATCGTGTATGCACAGGGTGGGTCGTTCCTTTAAAATTCTATGCTTAATATGCGTGGGTTTTCCCGCATATAAATGCATGGAAATATATGCGTATAAAATGTATGGGTTCACATGCGCATAATATACACCGGAAAGAGTCTCAAACTCTCCTAAATCCCACGTAACTACATGGGAATTTCCCCAACAAAACACACATTATTTATGCGTGGATACGTGGGAATACCCACATATATTATGCATAGTCCCCATGTGGTACAATGAAAAAATCGGTCAAAGAGGCTGCGGTTTCGTCACTTCTGAAAAAGCCTTGTCTAGAACATACTCCTCAAAATAAAGACCAGTTTCCACTCCCATTTGTTTCGAATCTTATAGAAGAAGCAGTTCTAAACCACATAAATCCATATTTTGAAGAAAATAATTTAGACGAACCTCTACAATCCTCTTATCGAAAATTCCATAGCACGGAGACAGCATTAATGAAAATCACGAAAGATCTAATCCTCGATGTTAATAGTCACAAGTGTGTGTTCCTCGCATTGCTGGACTTATCGGCCGCGTTTCATACGTGTGACATTAATGTTCTGTTAGAGCGTCTGCGGATGAGTCATGGTATAACAGATAACGCAGTGAAATGGACCAGATCGTTTCTTACCAATCGCTCTCAACCAGTTACACTTTCTGGTGAATTCTCTGACTCCCTGCCTTAATTTGTGATTTCCCACAAGGATCCAGGAAAGAACCCCAATTTTACAAACGCTACACTAAACCCCTTAGTCAAATCATACGATGCCGTTTTTATGCTGATGATAGTCACCTTCAAAACTGTGCAAGCATTAATTCTCCTGATGAACGGCTGTCGTTTGTCCGAATTCTTGAACTGATTGAAACTCTACATATAATATACATAGGCTTTCCCACGTTGGCTTATTATCGCAGACCGAAAATAGCCGCCATTGAGCGATAATATATTAAAATTTTGCAAAATTCTGCATATTTTCGTGGAGGACTGCCTTTCTTCTAAGTATAATAGAAAGTTAACCATGGAAATACCAATTTCACTAAAATTTTTATACTTTAAATTCTTTTAAGGAGTACTTTATAATTGCACTATAGTTATAAAGGTTCATGTCTTTGTATTCGATGGAGTTATCGTGTATGCACAGGGTGGGTCGTTCCTTTAAAATTCCATGCTTAATATGCGTGGGTTTTCCCGCATATAAAATGCATGGAAATATATGCGTATAAAATATATGAGTTCACATGCGCATATTATACACCGGAAAGAGTCTCAGACTCTCCTAAATCCCACGTAACTACATGGGAATTTCCCCAACAAAACACACATTATTTATGCGTGGATACGTGGGAATACCCACATATATTATGCATAGTCCCCATGTGGTACAATGAAAAAATCGGTCAAAGAGGCTGCGGTTTCGTCACTTCTGAAAAAGCCTTGTCTAGAACATACTCCTCAAAATTAAAGACCAGTTTCTACTCCCATTTGTTTCAAATCTTATAGAAGAAGCAGTTTTAAACCACATAAATCCATATTTTGAAGAAAATAATTTAGACGAACCTCTACAATCCTCTTACCGAAAATTCCATAGCACGGAGACAGCATTAATGAAAATCACGAAAGATCTAATCCTCGATGTTAATAGTCACAAGTGTGTGTTCCTCGCATTGCTGGACTTACCGGCCGCGTTTCATACGTGTGACATTAATGTTCTGTTAGATCGTCTGCGGATGAGTCATGGTATAACAGATAATGCAGTGAAATGGATCAGATCTTTCCTTACCGATCGCTCTCAACCAGTTACACTTTCTGGTGAATTCTCTGACTCCCTGCCTTAATTTGTGATTTCCCACAAGGATCCAGGAAAGAACCCCAATTTTACAAACGCTACACTAAACCCCTTAGTCAAATCATACATGCCGTTTTTATGCTGATGATAGTCACCTTCAAAACTGTGCAAGCATTTATTCTCCTGATGAACGGCTGTCGTTTGTCCGAAATATTGAACTGATTGAAACAAAGTACAGCCAATAGATATATGGACGCAGGCCTTTCTCCATCTATGCTCCTAGACTCTGGAATGCTATGCCTGAAGAACTTAAGACATATACCTCTGTGGCATCTGTCTTATTACCTAGTATTGTCTTAGATTTAACTGGAACAGATGAATGTAGAATATTTTGTACTGTTCATATTGTATAATTAAAAGGTGACAAATATCAGATTTTTAGTAAATTGTGTTTAGGTTGAAGTTGTTCTGTTAAGTATAGCTATATATTTGTTACGCTATTATACAATTTTTAGGCTAAAATCGCGAAATTCGAAATAATAATAATAATAATAATAATAATAATAATAATAATAATAGTCTTACGATTTTCATATTTTGTAACTGCAGTGAATACATTTTTATACAAATGCAATAAATAACTAGACCGTTTTCGCTAACGAGTAGCGAAAATTACATTTGGGGGCATAAAATTACGAATCTGAACTCTTAAAATTCAGAACTGGCCATGAACGAGGAGGTGAAGGTCACCAAGATACTTCTTCCCTTATCGTATCTTTTAGGCAAAAACGGTCGAAAATAAACTTAAAATTGCACTACCTCTAACCGTTTTTGGAACTTCCGGTTTTTGACATTGCCCATGACCGAAATAGTCAAGATCACCGAGGTATCATCTTACATAAAGCTTTCTTCGGCTGAAAGGGTCGAAATAACCTCAAATAGATCTTTTTCTACCCTTTTTCAAGATACTGGTCAACTTTCGGTTTTTCATCATGACCGAGGTGGAAAAGGTAACCGAGGTACCTCTTACATATAGTCTTTTAGGCCCATAGGATCGAAAATAAGCTCAAAATTGCTTTCGAGACAATGGTCAACTTCCGGTTTTTGACTTTGACCATGGACGAGGAGGTCAAAGTCACCGAGGTGCCTCTGGCATATAGTCTTTTAGGTCCAAAAAGTCGAAAATAAGCTCAAAATCTCTAACCGTTTTCGAAATAATAGTCTACTTCCGGTTTTTTATATTAACCTTGAGATTAAAGTCACCGAGGTACCTCTTACATATATTATTTCAGGCTCAAAGAATAAAAAATAAGCTCTAACCGTTTTCGAGATAATGGTCAATCGTTTTCTAAGCTCTTGGCAAAAATAAATGTGCATTTCACGACGTCTCATCATCCTCTATCAGAGAGCCAAATTTCATCAATCTTTTGCAATTGAAAAAAAAACAACCAAACGCTGCAGTCAACTTCAGCTTGTACACACATACTGTAATCGCTCTTTGCAAAGAGTCGAGCGATCAAGACGCCTGTGCTGATAGCGTAACAGTTCCTTTAACTGCGAAAGTAAAGCGTTTGCCTACCTTTCAATGGGTGTAAGTGGCGAAAATTCAATGTCCATTTTCACATATTAAATGTTGATGAATTTCTTAATAAAATTAAGCTAGACCAACTACATATCCCACGTTATGTCTCTGCCAAATTTGATCGTTCTAGCCCCAGAAGTCTCAGAGGAGTTTGCGTGACAAGGTTTTTAAATTTTAAATTTCAATGTCCATTTTTGTATATAAAAAGTTAATAAATTTCTTTAAAAACTTCAGCCGTGCCAACTAGATATGCTATACTATGTCTGTACCAAATTTGGTCTTACTAACCCTAGCCGCCTCAGAGGAGTTCGCGTGACAAGGTTTTGGCGAAGAAAGGAAACATATGGAAACACTTTACCCAGTCTTACGAAAGCAATGAACTAGGAGATTGAAAATCCCCAAGTGTAATTAGCTTAATGTATTTTGTAAAATTTCTCTTGTAGAATTTCTTTTAAATGTGGTTTAGCATTAATTTTTGACAAGGAAGATTCACCCAAAATAAATTTATTATAACTGTTACTATTTTAAGACTTCGAAGAGTCAATGTCTTTCTAATACATTACCTTTTTTATCCTTCACATATTGCTTTTTGCTGCAACTTTCTTATGAAATGTAAAACCATCCCTTGATTTTAAACAGTTCATCGAGTATGTATGGAGACATAACCACTGCTGCTGGGACAAGCGCCGCAAGACAACCGCTGTCTGAACAACTGCCACTGGGAGGCAAGCGCAGCCAGCTTATAACTGCTGTCCATTTTAATTTGATTATTATGCAAGACATTATTTTGTTAGTTTTTACATTCCTTTTTACGATATAATTAATTAGCTTCTCTCAAAAGTACAATGAAATAGGGTAGAGCAATGGATTGCGAGTAATATAGTGTTATCCGGAAGTTTTATGTGTTGTTGTTTTATATGTAAGAGAGAATGGTTGAAAGCAAGTATGTTAAATAAATACTTTAGACATGATATGCTTTCAACCTTTCCTTTATTGGGCGGCAGTTATCCGTCGGCAGCACATGACTATCAGCGGCAATTGTCCAAGCAGCAATTGTTGTCCAGCGGTACTTTTCCGGTCGGCACCTGTATGCAGGCAGTTTTCCTAGAGCCAAGCTTCGAATACGACCAGCTGTTTTAATATAAACAACAGTGATATGATTGGTACAGTGTGAGAACATCCTGTTCATGCTGATACTTCAAGAAAAGGAAAATACATGATTAAAATGTTTTCTGCAATTTACAACAAACTGTTTGCCCGAAAGACAAAAAACTGCAACTTAATTATTGATATAATGCAGAAGAATAATGCACAGGGTGGGCCTTGCACCATTTGGTTAGCAAAAATCCAGAACTGCCATAAAATTCTGGAAGACCAGGAACGTACTTTGGAAGAACAAAATCCTTTTATTGAAAGCAGCTACTCGCAAGCTTTTATTCTCAACGTCATTGAAAGGATTTAAAAAAAAACCATGGTGGTATGATGTGTGTGCAATTTTTAAGATGCCCTTGTTGTGGTAAGGATGAGCAACTGATAACAATAAAACTACCTGTGCAGGAACTTGCCAGTTAAGAGTCATGTTTGTTGCGTAATATCGTGAGGACTTTCTCTTTGTAATGAAATTGTGAATCTGTCAACGAAACGATTCCAAAATTGGATTACACAGCATGGAACACGTGAAAAATCTTCACAGATTGTTAAAAAATGTGGTGAAAATAAGTTTAATTTGTGTAGACTTAATTAATGTGTCTATTTCAAATATTTATTAGTAGTATAGTGTAGATGTCTTTGTTCTATTCATTCCCAAATTTGCCGTGAGTGTTTCATAGATTGCTTTTTTTTTATAGATATAAGGCTATTTCTGATTTTTGCTTTGTTCCAAAAGTTACAGAAATTGGCTGAGCGAGATGATTTTCAAACATAATTTTGCACCTTTTTCAAATTCTATGATTCGTTACCATGGAATACGTGGAACCAAATTTTGTGCACAGTTGAAAAGTTGAAAGGCGGAATGCTGGAATGTAAAAAATGAATTTTTCTTATTTATCTCTTTATTCTTTGTTTGTGACTTGGTCAAGACACATGGGGGAGAAGCGATTGCTTAACAAATTTAGCAGAGAAATAAATTAACGTTTCTACTTGATTCTTGGTTTTGTTATGAAATTCATCTCCAATTTTTAAAGAGGCATTGATGATGTGCAGTTGAAACATAAGCATTAACTTTACACATCAGTAGAATCGGACAGCATCACATTCCACTGTCTTCGGCTTGAAATAAATTACGTGCTGCCCAACCAGTGACACCTATTGATACAATCCTCGAAAATCACGTTGAAGTGATGTTGTTTATAATTAAAGAGTCTACTCTTCTTATAATGGTGCTTAAGGCATTCACTCTCAGAGTCGCATTCAATTTTTAAGATTTTGGTGGAAGTGTAGAATTTATTCTTAAGATTTATTATATATGTAATGCGTCCTCTTCATAATTTTACGTTTAAGCATCAACATTTCAAAGGAGCCAATCCGCTCCTTAAGTTATGCTGCAAATGAGTTGCTAATTTTGTATTTAATCAATTATTTTGAGCGATAACAGAAACCAAGGTGGTAGTTAAAACAGGTCACATTAAAATTTAAAATATTTATATGTATTGTAACTTTGGTCTAATCAGTATGCGTTAGTGTAATCGGTATGATTTAGCCTCACTAAGTGCAATCTCACACAAAATATTTTATGTAGAGTTAAGACATCGCTTTTGATTCTGTCGCTTTTTATTTTATAATAAAAAAGGAGAAAACAGTGATTATTTATCGACAAATACAAGTCTGCGGAATAGTAGCACGCATTTTAACATTGCCCGCAAAGCCTCGCAAGCGTCGTTAGCTAAGTGCAGATGCACTGACGCATGCAGCTGTGCTAATTATAGAAAGCTGCAGTGATTTTACAACTATGCCTCAGGCTGCATTTAATTTATTTATATGTTTGTTTACAGCTTCGGCTGACATCCAGTTTTATCTCTCGTAGTAGGCACCAAAAGCACCATGTTTTCAAGTAAAGTGTTCTACCATACGCATAACAATACCACCAAAAATAGGGAAAAACCTTTTGCTATCTTCTGTCCTTTACCAAAACAAGGAGACCACCTCTAACTCAATTTTTTGCTAGAAAAAAGATAGGTAATGCATATTTATGCAACACAACATACAAGTATTTAACTGTACAATGACTAGTTTTTATTGTTTTCTACCTACTGTGTCGGTTATTATCCTGCGATTTATCAAGAAGCTATTTTGTGTAAAATTTTTGTTGGTGAACCAGGAGCAAAGAATTGGGGTCTGATTCTCTGAGCAGTGGTAAAGAAGCGCTTTTATAAGAACGAGCAATGGATGAATCCTTTCTTTTAAGTAAGCAGATTTGATACACATAACGTCTATATATATATTTTTTTTCATGCGGTCGTGGTTATTTATTAGGGGTTTGTTGAAATTCAAACACGGTACCATATTAATCCACACAAGTCAGTACCGGCTCAATGTTGAAAAGTTATGAAATTCCACATGATGTCGCGGATAAAAAAAAACTGTCGCGACCATGGCTATTGGCATGCTTGAAGCTGGTGCTTTTGCTCAGTTCGTTGCCAGACATTTCGGGTGCAGTAAAAGAGCAGTAGAAAAACTCCGAAGAGAACTGCCTTAGGTCCAGCTCTCTGGTCAGATTAGTGTTCATACCTTTCTTTAAGATATGGCCAAAAGACTCAATATGCGATAATTTTTAATTAGCCCATAAGTGATCTGATCCATTACATTCGCCTTTCTAAGTCAGTTGGATTGTACATAACAGTACATACTGATGCATACACAGATGCAGTATGACAGTAATATCTAGTATTCTGGAAGTAATTTAAAATGTTGCCAATATAGTTGCAAGTGTTAAGCGATGTAATTTTTATGTTTTTGTATATTTGCTACAAGAATCATAACAAATAAGTTTTAAAATATTTGCGGTACAGGATACTATCTGTTATATGTTAACGGGCGAAAAGGATTGGTATGAATGTGCTCATTTCCATTAGTATGAATGTGTTCATTTGCACTGATGTGAATGAATTCATTTTCATTAGTATAAATGTACTAATTTTCATTTACTATGAATGTATTCATTTTAGTTGGTGTGAATGCAGGCATTTCCATGAATATGAATATGAATTCTATTGTTATAAATGTGCTAATTTTCATCAGTATGAACGTACTAATTTCCACTGGCATGAATCTACTCATCTCTATTGGTTCGAATGCACTTTTGCAAAAAATGAGGTTAATTAAACCGCAAATCATTCAAAAACTGAACTGAAATGTCATTAAAATCAGTTTTCTTAGTAGTATGTGGTTTCACAATTGTTGTTGGCTTAATTCTGCAGGCAAATTAGAATTTGATATTTGGTCTTTAAATTTCAGACGTTGCCCCATGTATTGTCACGTTTTAGGGATGACGCACATTAACTGATGGTAACCAGTGATTTAGTTTCTCCTCCCAAAGCGAGTTTTCTGGCACAAAACATGTTTTGCATGTAAATTGTTAACGTCATTTCTCTTCAAAATACACATAGTCATAGTAGGACCTTTGGCTGTGTCTTAATTTTGTCCCGAATATTGTAAATTTTATATCTTTTCCATCCCGTTTTTGAAACTTGTTTACATATGATTCGTGTTTTTGATTGGGCATGGCTGGATTCCAAATTTATAACTGGATACAAAATTTAAATTTTATTTGATGTTGACTGCTTCTGATCTCAGTTAACATTTTTGATACTCTCTTACTTCCGGTTAACATCTTAAGAAAGAAATTAATGTAGTAATTGCATACTCACTGATTAAACATTTGCTGGCGATATTATATTATAAAATATTTAAATGAAATATCATAATGGTAAAATAAACATATTGCCCTTAAAAGTCAAAACTAGGTGATGGTCGTGATTCGAATAAAGCTAAACTTTTATTAAAGTGTTTAATTAAATTATAGCAGAATATATAAATGTGTGTAGTTATTGCACTTCTCTAAAATTCACCACTTCAAAATTCAGCTGTAACCTTACGGACTTGTGTTAAAGTAGGAAACTCATAGCCCTAAAACAATTAAAAAATGTTTTCTTCATTTTTCTTATGAACAGCAGGCTAGAAAAAATCAGTTGGAAGCTCCTTGGCTACTTTTAGCTCGGTAATAGGCCACTTTTAAATATATGTTATACTTTATTTGCAGATTATAAAGACACTTTTTTATTTATTTGTTTATTGAACAATGTTTCTAAACTACCACCTGCTTGTCGATCTTAACAGGAGACTTTTCTTATTTTAGCAATAATGGTCATTACCCTTGTTGTATATCTGTTAAATAAGTGATAGTTGCACTAAGCCCCCATGTTAGATTAATGATGATAAATATCTTCTTAAATGAGTTTTTTTCTGAACGAATGCCCTAAAATCCCTGGAGAGATCATATTATAAATTTCTGAAAACTGATCGAGTTCAGATCACAGCTGAATGCAATACTGACAGTACAGTTATTGAAATAATAATAACAATAAGTTCTGTTTGACAGTTGAAATCATAAATTTTATATCATTTTCTACATCAGCAGTATCTATGGTATAAAGCACAAGAACTTAAATCTCAGCATCAAAGCTAGAATATTTAGGGCAGAACTAAATATGATGATTTGCCCATATAGGAATGTGAATATTTAGACCTTTAAAACCTTTAGATTAGGTTTAGAACCTTAAGACCTTTTTATATAAATTAGTAGAATAAATGTTCTACGCCCAGAAGAAAGATAGGAAAGAATATAAAGTTTCAGTATCCAAACAGCATTTCTGAGAGACCTGCTTCCCAGTGTAATGAAGCACAAAGATTGAGGTACATGCACACTGTAGATGGTGGAATGATGAATACGCTCATGTACGCACTTAACAGGCCAAATTTTGATGCCCAATTTTACATTGAAAATGGAAATAAATATCAAAACAGATTGAAAATGAGAGGATCATCAACTAGACATATTAAAATAACTCTGAATTTGGTCCTTCCAACCACAACCATCTCAGATATGTTAGTGAGACAGAGGTGAGAAGAAACGATGCCGGCAAACACTGCAACCGCGGTAGTAAGGTTGCAGCTCTAACAGCCAAGCAACCACCAATCTGTTTAAACTAGTGTAGAGCCTATTTTTGTTCTTGCGGTTTTAATAGAAAATGACGATGCAACCATTCTGTTTCGTAGCTTGTTTCTTCATGTTGTAATGGCTGTCTAAGGCAACAACCACAAATATGCTTAAAAAGTACTTTGCCTCTTTTTATTCTTGTGGTTAAAGGGCACAATTGTAACCACAGTGATTCTGTTTCATGGCTAGTACTTTAATTTTTGATCTATATTAAACGACTTACATAACCTCTCAAGAATAGTTCCGCCTACAAAATCTACAACAATCCTGTATTAACACTTAAAGATCAATATTTAGCCTTGTCTTCTTAATGTGGCACCACTATTAACCCGTAATCTCAATTAAATGAAGCATAATTTTCAATCTTTCGCCTTAACTCGCCAAGAACAAAAACATTCAAACTTCTATAAAATATAGGCTTTTGAAACTCCGAAGCTCTTTGTGCTTGGTAAAACTCTGCTCGATGAATCTGCAATCTGCAATTAAAGTTATACTGTTAATTTTATTTAAAACCGAGACCGAGTGAATGTAACTAAAGCCAGTAAAATTTCGACTGGAAGAATAAAGATAAAAAAAAATTAAATTTAAAAAGTCGGATAAACAAATAAACTTCCCTCTATTTTAAAAAGTGCCACAACTCTTAATTATGTTCCAACGTTGGAATTTATAGTGTACTTCTCCGGTTCAGCTTCTATCAACATTGATAGGAGTTTGTCTTTTGCTTCAGGTGCATGCGTAAATACCATCCCAAACTAATAATAAAACACTAAATGCTTTGTATGGAGCTTGAAGCTTTTCATAGGAGAGTTCTAACTATCCTTGTCCAATTTGTGATAAATTGATTTTTGGAAGCTAAATTTGAGCAAGACAAAATTAAAGCATCTTTATTTTTGGCAATATAAGGCATATTCTTATCATTCGTTAAGTAACGAACTCAAAGGTTTATTAGACGGTTCTAAAACAGACCGATCACGCATAAGCTGCTACAAGTAGACCTTTGTAAAGAAGACGCACTTGCTAGGATTGACGCAAGCATCTTGCACTGCATTAAACTCGATACTTGTTTATTCATTGACTACAACAGGGGCCTAGTAAAATCATTGGTCTAAAGTACATCTTTTTATGGGAAATTTATAAACATTTTTGTTGTTGTTTACATTGAAAAAACCTAGAAAAGGTATGGATTGTTTTATTCATAGATGGGCATTATTATACTTTAACCATGGTTACGTAGGATAATTCAGCTTTTCGTGAGTAGTATTTGTTTCGCTTATTGCTTTTGCAAAGCATCTTATCTCAGGTGTTTTGGGGTTCACAGCATTGCCATTTACACTAAGATGTAGCAATATTAATATTTTCAAGTTTGTTCGATTTAGTAGTCAAAACATTTCAATTTTGCTTGAATGGGTGTTAACCAAATACTATTTTTTTTCAAAAAGAACATTTATATTTACAGAGTGGATACCATCGTGTAAACAAGAAATTGTTCTCGAAGGTTATTGGTCAATACAAAACAACACAATGACTGTTTTGAGCATAGCATTGCAACGTTCTCTTTTATATATACTTATTATGTTATATATTGAGAGTGCTTAACGTCACTAGTGGCCAGTTACTTTTAGAGAATATGTTATTGATATGAGATGAGCTATCTCATTTCAAATACATTATTGTCAGATTTTAAATTATTTCACCTTTGTTCACTTTAGTATTATCTGTTTAAGTTGTAGTTTATTACTTCTTTTTTGGTTAGAATTTCTTTTACGTTTCACTGCGTTTTAATAAAAGCACCCATTTGTATTTTTGCATTGTTGTAATTATTAAAAGATAATTATAATAATGCAATCAAAGTTATGCAGATTGGGTCAATTACACCTAACATTTTCGCCTATTTAATCAAAGTGTGGTATTTTCGAATTATCAAGAAAAATAACATTAAACTACATTTAAACAATATCATGCAAGCTAATAGATTTTCAGTAAAAAGTGACACTCAGTCTATTTTTGCAAAATACGATTCTTAGCCTTAAACGCTAGTATTCTTGTCATATGACTCCTAGTAAAATTCATTTGATCAACATATTTAGAAGCTTAAAAGAATCTATGCTGTACTACAAATAATAATCAGAACATTAAACCAATGAGTTGCACTCTTTATCTTCCCAAAATTTCATTATTTACTCATAAGACCTCACTCTACCAACTTCGAATAATTACGTAATTTTGAAAATATTTCATAAGTTTATAACCACATGATTCAAGTAATATCTGAATTATAGAAATACTGACATTTTAAATTGGGGTCTAGGCGGTCCCCCCCCCGGCGGACTCTCCCCTACCAACTCCCCCCTGGCGATCTCCCCCCGTAGGCTGAATCCCCCCGTCCTTCTCCCCCCCGCCCCCATGGCAGATTTTTTAGTTAGTAAAACTTAAATCAGTAAAACTTGTACATTTAATTCCTTTTTTTTAATTTTCAACCTCACCTTTCATCTACTTTTACATAATTATTACTAGGAAATTAATCTGCTTTAAAATCCAATTTCGAAATTACAATCAAACACTTACTGTAAACTGAACTTTCAAATGTGATCGCGAAATTTAGCTTTACTGTGTCACCACCTTACTGCTTTCTTCGTATAGTCTTAATGAATTCCATCTTGATGTGATAATTTGGCTACTTTTTGGTGAGCTTTTATGCAACCGGACGCAAATCTGATATCCATAAATAAACCAAACTACTCCGGAAAACATCATCATCAGTAGCCTACTCTGGCGGCGAAGGCTAATAAAAAATTGCAATTCTTACGCATGCAATGAGCCTAACACTGGATCCGACGTTTCATTGATTCTGTTAAAAAATTCACTATATCAATCACTTAATTAAATAGATTAAAGAAACACCAACAACCCTTTGGTCTTCATACATCAATAAGGAAAGCAACTTTGAGGGGGGGGGGAAGGAAAAAAAGAGTGTAATGTACAAGTTGTGCTGATGTAAGTTTTAAAAAATCTGCCGTGGGGGGGGGGGGGGAAGGACAGAGGGAGACCGCGTAGGGAGGGAGACCGCCAGGGAGGAAATCGCTGGGGGGAAACCGCCGGTGGGGGGGAAAGCGCCAGGGGGGAGATCGCCTGTTCCCTTAAATTGTCATCTCTGTTGTGTGGACAATTTCTTAGATTGTAATTATCTAATGGACATTGAATTAGATTTCATACAATTTCTCGTATAAACACGAGCGATTTGAGTTTGTTATGAAGTTTCAATGAATTAGAATAGAGAGTAAATATATGGAAATATTACACAGCTACAGCTGCAGTTTAACACTCAATTTTCAATAATTTGCATCGTTTGAATCACCATTAACATTTTAACTTATACCCACGAAATGCAGAAAAATTGCTATGTCTAATTTACGTGTACACTTTAAAAAAAAGCCCTTGGTGAAACTTTGCTAGGTATTAAACCAGTGTGGTTGTAAACAGATTGCGATCTTCGCTACGAAATTACGACAGGAAGTCGCGTGATTTCTCTATGGATTTTGAATATGTGTGTAACAGGAGAACTCAAATAATTTCATGCAGGTATAAATTAACCAGGACAGTCCTAATAAGGTCATAATGTTATTTACCATAAAGGTGTAGGTGTTAATGAGCACAAAATACCTGAATAAGTCACACCTCATGTTAATTTTAGACTATGGAAATTGTTTGCTTTTGATTTTCGGTAAAAAAATCTTATTTGGAATTATTAACAGAAACCTGAATTGCCACCACATTAACTTTTTTAATTAATGGGTTACTCAGTTAAATATTTATCGAATAAAATAAAACAAAATGCATCAAAATTAAAAGTCTGATCTTGCTAACATTTTTGTAGCAACATCATTTATTCTGTTTATTTGTAATGCTTGCCATGAGCATGTAATGCCATAAGCAATGTCTGGCAAACAACCAATGGTAGAACCTTATTGGCAGAGAAAGGACTTATTATGCTTTAACCATGGTTACGTAGGATAATTCAGCCCTTCGTGAGAAGTATTTGTTTCGCTTATTGCTTTTGCAAAACAGCTTATCTCAAAGGTGTTTTGGGGTTCACAACATTGCCTTTTTACTCTAAGATGTAGCAATGTTAATATTTTTACTTTTCTTATGCGATTTAGCAGTCAAACATTTCAATTTTGCTTGAATACTAAACATTTCTTATAATCATGAACAATTTAAGCATATTCCATTCGTCTGTATATTTAAAATGTATAATTGTATATCGGTTTGGTTATTGGAATGAATGTTTGTTCAACAGACCTTTTTCACGATCAAAAAAAGAACGTATTTCAAATTTTCAAAAGTAAAGTAATTGAAACCCACATTTTAGCCCAAAATTAACACTAACCCTTTGACCAATGATAAATTAGGCACATGGTCTCACAAAAAGATGAAAAGAACGAAATGAGCAGTAAGTATGTTCTGATACAATATCATGAAGGCTGAATGGATGCAGAAATTGCAATTCATCACAAATAAATGAATAAATGCACAAATAAAGTCAAGATTTTAAGTCGAATTCAAAGTGGAATTACACTATATTTCAATAGCTTTTGCTATCATTCATGTATTTAATTCACTCATTTATAACTGAATGTTTATGCAATCCACCTAAAAGTGTTCCTCCTTGTAGTAAAAGTTTAAAATATTATTAGTTTCAATAATATGATATGCTATTTTTCAGTTTAAAGCATTTTAAAAGATATCTTAAACGGTATAAAATTAACAATGCTAAAGTTATTACAATTATGATTATAATAATAATAACATCAACTAAATAATATACCGTTTTCAAGTTTATGAACGAACTTATTAAGGTGCAATAATGCTTAATTACGTTATCAAGCTACAGAAATCTTCATTTCTAGTAGTCATATTATAGCGATCTCTATTAACAAGCACTGTAATGTAATTACTGAAGATGTTTTGTTAACTCTGTCAAAAAGAGATATTCAAAAATAAAGAAATTGAATAAAGAAGCAAGAAGTTTTTTATTTTAAAATTTCAATGACGAATCTGATTTTTATTTTTCTTTTTTAATTATTTAAATGTAGTAAAATTAGAAAATTTGCTTATTTATGCAATAATTTTATTTTTAAATATCAGTCTTTATTTACTAACATCAGTAAAACTTTTTTGTAAAGTTATGAAAAAAATGAGTTCTTCTTTTAGGAAATTGCATGGCAAAGTATCTCAACAAAACTGCAATTACATTTTTTTCCTTGGACAATTTGGGGCAATTTTATGCTTTAGTGTTTCTTTTCATGTGATAAAAGCACTACGATGTGTCTTTTGTCAATTACGTACGCTCCAGACATATTTGATCAAGTAATTCGTGAAGCTTCTTAAAAGAAGGCTGTAATTTATGGCATTGCAATTAATAAGCAACTAGGATGCCGAAATTGCAATACACCCTTTACGCAAGGCTTTTCCGATACTGATTACTGACGCAAAATAATCACCATCAACCAGTAAACACTCGCGTCTCAAGAAATGATTAACCCCATCCGAATATAATGATATTCTTGCCTGATGGCATATTAATTGCCAATTCGTTGGCATTACATTACCTGCTGAGGAGTTTTACAGAATAAATTCAATCGAACAATGTGTGCACTATACACTGAACGCAAATGAAACAATCTGATAAATACTTATTAAAAATACAATGTAATATAACAGTTTGAAATATAACTACAGTATGCCTGAATATTATACTCACTCATAGAAGTTTTCATAGTTCTTGAGAAGCTATGGGTAGGAGCTATCGGTACATGGGGCGCACATTAAAATTACTATATCAGGGAAATATTTATTAGTTAGGTAACTAATGAAAATCATCTACAATTTTATTCAACATAATTGATGATCACAGGCTACTTGATCGCACTTCACGGTAAAGAGTTAATTATCTACATAATTTATCCAGCATTGTAGAATTTTATGCGAGGCTGAATTATTTAACTAAACTAGTTAATTTATGGTTTTTAATTAACAAGTCCAATTTTAAATGTTTCGTATGGTTTAACTGGATTACTATTTAGTATGGTTTAACTGGATAAATTCTTCATGAGGTAAAATGTTAATTATCTACATAATTTATCCAGCATTGTATAATTTTATACGAGGCTGAATTATTTAACTAAGCTAGTTAATTTATGGTTTTTAGTTAACAGGTCCAATTTTAAATGTTTCGTATGGTTTAACTGCTTACTATTTAGTATGGTTTAACTGGATAAATTCATTCATGAGGGAGCAAGAATCAATTTTACAGGATCAACGTTACAATACTTCTTTGCTTCTGTTGTTATGAGTGTAACTTCTATAAGTGGAGTACACTGATAGACAACCCAGATGTTGCAGAATATAACTTAAATAGGAATAGGATTTAAAACAAACTGAAACTTCGAACGAAGTTTTCAAATCACCTTTCCTAAAAATGCATAACTAATTTCTTATATCCAATGCATATCTCCTGTTATAATGAAAAGAAAATATTGTAAATTAAAGGAAAATAAAGATAAACTTGCATAATTCAAGTGTGATATATTTCGCCTATGCTTTCTGACTATATATAGGCAGTAAACGAGATGTCAAAGAAAATCACAGCAGATATTTTATTTATCACACAGCCATTTGAACAATAAATAAAGCTTATAACTGCTGATTTAGCCAGGATCTTTCGTTTTCTAAAAAAAGATAAAATGAAAAATATCTGAGAGACAATGACAAAGGAAAGGGAATAATTTTCTTGAATTATGTGGTGTTGACGTACCACCAGTCGCGTCTTACGGAAATACTACACCACAGCTCTGACGGTTTCTATAAAATGAGGCTGCTAAAAACTATGATAAAAATAAATTTTCCGCTGTGCATAAAGACAGGAGCTTAAAGGAATCAGGAATGAAATATGTCCGTTTAATAGGATGTTCAAAGTAAAAGTTAAGGTCCTGACAAGTGGTGTCTTCGATTGGGTGCAATGGTAAAGATGTATCCATTAAGTGTCATCGGTATGACTTTTCCAGTGTATATTGTAACCTGTATAGCAGGGAAAAGGTGCGCAATAATAGGTACTAGGTATGTTTCCGACATACCAATTTATGCTTTCTGTGAATGAAGTACTTCTTAAAAAATCTTTTGAAAATCATGTACATATTAGAATATTGTGTACTGAGGAATAATTGTTATTTTATTAGCCCATGCTTTTTAAATGAACAATAACTCAGAAAACTCCAAACCCGTTAGTGCTGAAGACATTTCTTAATAAGAACCGGTAGTCTAGCTCTGTTGAGTTTTCCGATTATTTTATGTCATCACACATAACTTAACAGTTAAATAACGTAGCAATAAAACCAAGCTCCATATCTTGTATTCTATGATTTTACATAGTTTTTTTACCGATCAATAAATTTGTTTCCATGTCATTCATCTATGCCATACTTTTGTGTCGTTCCTTCCATATTTGTATCATTCTAATATTGCTTTTTATGCTGTTACCATCATTTTTGTGCCATTTTGATATTTCTTTGCCTAGCGTTGCACATTTCTGATAGATTTATGTTAATGCTTACAATAGTTTGCATGCAGTATTTGCTGAGCTTACGTTTCCTTTCGTCACCCGTCAAGTCAGGATGCTTCAAGAAAAAATGATAAAACATAAAAGATACCCTTTAACCTAATGTGGCCAATGCAAGGCCAGATCGTGTGGTGGGATCCAGTCAAACAAACATGTATGTGAATCTTGAGTTGACAGCACCACAGCAAAAACGTGAAGAAGGGGCCTATGAGTGGAAAATATTTAAGTGCGAAGAGCTGGTGGATGAGTGTCGGAGACGAGGCTGGAACATCTGGTGCTCCCCCTCCCGTGGATTTTGAATCCCGGGCAAATTGGTATTAGCGGGTTTTCGATAGGCTTGGTACAGCTGAGGAAAGCAGAAACAAGATCAGCGAGGCAAGCAAAAAGGCAATTTCAATAGGATATTGCTGCTGTAGTAGGAACCAGTCGAAGACTGAAGGAATAACCAGATGATGGTTCTAGCACCGCAAAGAATTCTTTCTATTGCATTTTAATTGAGGTAAAAGCTAAGGTCTTGCCTTGGAGGTGAGTAACAAAACTCTGGAGAAGACTGAGGGTGAAATTCTTATCTGAAGTCTAGACCAGGGTGATGTAGGTTTCGCTATTGGAAACCAGGCCAAGAGTATGTTGAAAAGAGGTTTGTTGCAGAAAACATTTGATACAGGTATTAATTTTAAAGATCTCAATGTTTTAAATATTTGCATTTGCGTTGATAACATTATTTTATTTACACGGCATTATCTTTAATATAAATTTTGGATCTTAAAAAAAATGTGAAAATTTTGCTAATGCTTTATTGAATATCTAAACCTTATAGTCTACAGGCAACTTATGAATGCTTAAACCATACCTTCTGCAGATATATACATATACAGTGCGTTTCACAAATCTGGAATATTTTAGGGAGGGGGCATTTGGGCCGAAAAAAATCCATAATGTTTCTCATCACATGCGTCAAAGTTTCGTTTTTACGCAGTGTGGGACCATAAATAATGAATTCCACTGTGAAACACAAACTCAGGGACTAGAAACAAATCCCACAAAATGATCAATGAACATGTTTGTCGACTTCTCAATAACACCTAAATCAATTCCACATCTTTTGTTTCCATTATGAATTAATTGCTTCTATGCCTCTAACATGGTTGTCAATATTGTTTTATAAGATAAATCTTTTATCCCTCAAAACCATAAATACAAATCGCGAAAATTACCTGTGAAACATGCCCAATGGGATGCTGCTCTACGATTCAACTTCTCACAGTCTGCAGTTTCAACGATTTAGTCACAATTTACAGAAAACGAACAATGTGAAGACTTTGCCAAGGTCAGGAAGATCTCGAATCACATCAGTATGGGAAAATAGTGTCATCAAACCATCTGCCAGTAGAAATGGCCGAATTGGAGGTGTGTTTTGCGATTAAAATTTAAAAGAAAACCTTTTCACCGTTATTGTTTATTTCATTTTTTTATCATTTTTACTATTGCGATTTTAGAAAACGCGTATGCATTTTTCATGGTCACTGACTCTCATGGCTTGAATAAAGTTCAATTTGACGGATAGGCACCAGCACGAACGATTGAACTGGACCAGAAAACGTCAGCAATGAATTCAGCGTAATCAACAGGGAGTTACACCATAAAGAACAGGTAGTGAACACCAGGGAGTTATTCGGAGGTGGTGGTGTCCTTGTGTGGTATGTTTATAGGGCGAAGTCGGAACTTGAGAAAATGCGCTTTAACATTAACGCTGTACGATATCGCGACTGGTCACTGAAAAATGGAATGACATTTCCATGACCACCATACGCCAATACATAATTCAATGCACACAAGAACTGGCCATCTTATTGATGCCAGAGGTGGACACACAAGATACAGAGGTTTTTGCATATACAGGTGGTGCTTCAGCTAATAAAGAGTTTGTGCAACATATGTAGTTCGTTTCATTTAGAGTCGTCAGGAGTCAATGCTACTAAAACAAAACGCTTCAGCAATCTTCATCACTTTTTAAGATTAGTTTAGGACCCATTAATGCTTGGAAAGGTAACAAGTTTGCTTCACAGTGGAATTCATAATTATAGTATCAATCTGTAGCTAAAAACAAAGCTGTTGATGGAAAACATTATCAAAACATTATCCCACAATATATATATATATATATATATATATATATATATATATATATATATATATATATATATATATATATATATATATATATATATATATATATATATATATATATATATATATATGTGTGTGTGTGTGTGTGTGTGTAGATCACTACACGTCAGATTTTGGCGACCTAAGCTTGAAAATGATTTTGACAATTAATCGATACAAAACTTATCGTCTTAATGTTTGAAATTAAATTTGCTAATATTTCAGATATAATTTAAGCAACGGGCATATTAGTATGCATGGTTTGGTTATTAACTGTCATTAAGTAACATTTGTTAAGTTGGTAGCATTAATTTCAAGATATGATGTTGCTTAAAAGCGTCCTATCGCAACCTGCATGTATTTTTCATATTCATAAGAAATTGGCAATAGGTCAATAGTTTTAGGTTTATATTAATATTTGTGAAAAAATATAGTTGCAACCAAAATTTATATAATAGTAAACGTATTCCGAAGTAATTGTTGATAAACATTATTGTAGATGCAAAAGAAAAATCTTGAAATATAATCTTACTGGATAGTTGTTATCATTTTAAAATTTCTTATCAATATAAAATTGCATGAGAATTTATGATATTTTTTGGACTTGATACTGTAACCGGCACAAGGGCGTCTTTATTCTACTATATATATATAGTCACGATATATAGATCCTACACTTTTCTTTCCATTTAAATAGTGTAGCTGAGACCGGTTACAAATAAATGTTTTAAGTATTTTCATTCATACCAGATATTCATTTAGTAGTGGGATATTTACGATAATTATTCAGGACCTTTCTTGTTGTTATTAAATAATATTTGTTGATAGGAAAACGAACGAGGACTAATACGATAAAACAAACTAGAAAACGAGTACTAATGGAAAAATTGTTTGACAGTGAGGGAAAACTTACTGAAGTGACGCGATCGCCCAAGTGAAACTGTCGAATATCCATTTTATATTTGAAATCTTAGTTTCGAATGAAAAAGTATTGATATGCCTTTGCTTTGGAATTGTTCAAAACCTGAACCTGTGTAGCCTTGTAGAACGATTACATAGCTATAGGCAGATAGGTAATGTTAGACGTTTTAGAAAAGTCAATACGTTTGAATTATGGTAAAGAAGAATTGTTTTTAGTTTTAGATATTTCGCAAAGTAAGAGAGCAAAAAAAAAAAATAGAACGTATAGTCAGGATATTAATAAGTCCGTAAGTTTTCAAAAATGCATTTTCCGCCATTTTTGCCTGACATGCATTTGAATAACATAGTGTATTCATAGCTTTGTTCCCATGATTTTCAATTGTGCCATTAATAATTTCAAAGTTATCTGTAAGGAGGACTTAAATCTGATTATGTTATATTATTGAAATATTCTTGGGATAATTCCTGTGATTGACATTTGAAACTGTTTTGAATGGAATAAATGCAAAGAAACGTAGGTTTTCAATGCCTTATCTTGATTTTTCTTAAAGCTTGCTTTCGAGATTCAGTCAATATCTATTTCAGATAATCACATCGTATTTTACAGGCGTATAGTATATTACGCTATTCCATGACCAAAAATGTCATTCTGTTCAAGAATACAGCATTTAATTTTATGCCTTTCCTATTGCGGAATATCTTACCTGGTATGGAGAATATTGTTGCACAGTTGTTAAAGGAGGCCTGCTAATTGTTATATCATTATAATAATGAGAATATGCACTTTATAACATAATAACGCGATGACTAAGCATTAATTATTTATTAAATAACTCTAGAAGTTCCAGCACTAATTAAATTATTGTATAAATAACGGTTTATCGAAATTTAGCAATTTTAAATTTTAGCAGCCTAAACTATTGTGTTTTTTTCTGTTATTTTCTGTTCGCGAACACTCTGATTAATAAACCGCTAAGGTTATTGCACGGTTTATTTTTACTGTTCCTTTAAGCATTAAATTGTTGACGCAATTTGTAATTACCAAGCAGGCCTATAATAGGGAACACTTATTATGGCTCCAATCAAGGACTATACTAGAGAAAAACACTCAAAATTACATAACAGCATACCATTTCAAAATATTCTACTCAGTACTTAAGTTCTCAGGAGATGAGAAATGCTTACTATGAACAATAATGACAAATGTTTCCTAAGTTGAACAGTAAAAGCAGATGACAAGTGCTGACCAATTTGAACAATAACCAATGCAAGTGACAATACTTGCTAAGTTGAACAGTAATGCAGCAGATGATTTGTTTTGCCAATTTGAACAGAAACGTAGCAGATGACAATTGCTTGCTAAGTTGAACAGTAACAGTAGATGACAAATGTTTGCTAATTTGAACAATAACATAAAAAATGACATATGCTTGCTAAGTTGAGCAGCAACACACGGCTGACAATGTTTGCTAACTTGAACAGAGCAGACGCATCAGCAAAATTTGAATCTTAAGTTCAAGAAAAGGTGTTTAAATCTCTTCAGCATCACAAGGTTTGGTTAAGCCAAGCAGGTTTAGCTAAACTAAGTTACACCTCTATATTAAGAGGCACCAAGTACGACTAGGTTTAAGACGGGTGTCCTAATTTTATGCAAAAATTAAATTACTAGTACAATTAAATTGCTTTCAAACACAAAATGAATATATTTGTTTCTGTTATTATTGTTGTACTGAATGGGACGATCCTAAGATGCAATTTTTAATTTGTGCAAAAACAAACTTTCGTCTTTTGCTATTTTCTTTAGAACGAAATTGTTCTTATTTATTTTCGTTGTAACTATTTCTTTAGGGTTTATTTCTTTCTAAAAAATTTTAGCGTTCATCTTGTTATATCAAGTAGAACTTCGAAAACGAACGTTTTTTAATATGGCGTAAAGCTATTACACCACGATTACAAATTCATATAATCAACGGGTGAATACCGTGAAAACTGAACAGAAAAATCTAAGGAAAAGCATTTTAATTGGTTGGGGGTTCCCTTGCAATCCCGCTGTTTTTACTTGTCAAGGACTTATTCGCAGCCTTCAATCTGCTTAAATCACTACATGAGCATAGCATGGCTTTATGGGCAAATGTAAATAGGTTTAACTAATCCAGTTATATCTGGATGCCCAGCTAAATTTGCTTAGAACTGTTTAAATAGTTTTATTAAAAGAGTATCATATCAATTCACTCATAATTTTGCCTCGTCACAGTGTGTCAGTGGTTTGTCAAGAACTTGTCAGTTGATTTTCAGTTTGACAAGTTTGACCTCGTCAATGTCTTGACGAGTTTCTGACCAATGCCTCGTCACACAATGACAAACAAAATTATCACGTCTTAAAAATATGTTTAATGGATAAACCATAATGTAAGTGCACATATCATATTCTTTACATGTTTTGAAATAAGTTGTGATGTTTGTAAAATGCTTGTGAAATTTGTGAAAATTGTATTATCGCCCACTTTCGAGTGAATAATGTATATTGTGTACTTATTGGCATGTGATCAAATAGGGTGAATGGATTCGATTATTTTAATGTTTAAAATAACAAAACCTGAGAGTATAACTATCAAAATCTGCAGCTTACGCGGTCACAAGTAAACACCATGAACAAAATATTATATATTACAATACTGTAAAACTTGTCGGAAACTTGTCACTAGTTCGTGAACCTGACCAATTCGATGTGAAAAGACTGACTTGAGAATTTTAGGCCTTACGATGGTTCTGCCTCAAAAACTTAATCTATTAGAAAGAAACCCAATTCAGTCGTCATTTCAGAAATCAGTAAATAAATAAATGACATCAGTTATTGAATGAAAGAATATAAGAATTTTGCGCTAGTTTTCAAAACACCTCTATTATTTTCGTCGGATTGCTTTTAAAATTTATGAATGTTCCCAAGGTAGTCCTCTCTTGAAAATATGCCTTTTAATTATTTTTTAATTTTTTTCGAGTCACGTTTCAATATGTTCCTACTTCCATAATTTTATTTTGCCTTCCATTTCAGTCCGATTCGTTCTCAGGTGAATCTTTGTTTAAAAATACTTGTTAAGTACTTGGTTAATTGTTGCAAGAAGTTAGCGCAATGGAACCTCAGTAAGAAGGGTGCCTTTCTCTGCTTTTTCGGCGGATGAGAATGTTCAAAGACAAGGTATATACCGCTAATGTAAGTACACTTTGCGTACGGTCCCATACAGTAAAAGAGGTAAAGGGATTAGTGCTGTGTTGAGATTCGTGCCAAAATTAGATGGAAGTAGAGGGGATGACGGTTATCAAGAACAATGAAATAGGGAATTGGCGATGTGGCGACCACCTTTCAGACGTTTAGGATAAAACTACTACGACATTACTCATTACTAACGACAACCTTCAAGATCCGAATAAAAGAGATGCTCATATAAACCTGTTTTAGCTACTCCCTTCCAGAATCAGATAAAAGACAAACAGTAAGACCTGCTTGTCGTGACCCGAATGAAAAAGACTTACAGTAAAACCTCTGCAGTTACCACCTTTCAGATTCGGATAAAAAACGCTCAGTTTGTAGCAGCACATTCTACACGTTCCCATACGATGTGAAGATACTCATAATTCAGGTAACGCAGCTCCCCTTAATCCCGCCCACGCCCTTCAGAAATGGTAAAAAGATTTTTTATTGCCCGTAGTCTGGTCATATATATATATATATATATATATATATATATATATATATATATATATATATATATATATATATATATATATATATATGTAAGATAATAGTCTTAATTCTGAAATAGTACAAAACTGTCAAAGTAAAACTTTGTGAAAAGGAGAGTAAAGCGGTGAAAAAGGATGGCAGGGGAAGGGAGTGGGGCAAACATTTCTTTTTGTTGACAAAAACAAAAAGCTATGACTGCCTTACAAAGGAGTTTGAAATGATGGGGGTATTCTGACGTTGGTGTGCACTGGCCACTCTAGTATGATTAAATATTAATGTTTGGGGCTGGTAGCAATGTCCCTGCACATTCTTATTATACTTGATTAACTAGAACTTGGCTGGCCACCATGTCCTTACACAATGGTGTTAATTGAAATATTTTCAAATAGTAATTATTTTGTTTAATATTCTTTATTGGAATAGTTCGTCATTCACTTGTTAAAGATATTCTGACGGATTTGTGAAAAGATATTAACAAGCTGTAAATTAGGATTTGACAAATATGTGACAAGAAAATGACAAGCAAGTGACAAAGACAACTTTTTGATAAATTACATTATTGAGTTAGGCATCGTCAGGCTGACGAGTTTAGGGTCGTCAATCAATTTGACGAAGTTTTGACGAACTTGTGACAAACTGACAAGTTTGAAATGACAAGTTTCTGACAAATATTGATAAATTATTAGCCTGACGAATTAATGACAAATTTATGACAAAGTATTTACAAATTTTTGATTGGAATTCGCTGAAATGGAAAAGACATCGTCAAATGGAGAAAGCAAATTAGTCAGTCTCTTGTCGGTTCTACAACTTTTCGACAAATTCTTGACAAAGGCATATTATGTGTGTTCAGTCCGATGGCATGTAGCCGAGAAATAAGTAAATTAAACAACACTTTGTACGATAATTTTAATATAACTTTATAAAACACAAGAAAAATTCAAAGTAATATCAAAATCCTATCTGTTTAATGCAGTTAATTTAATATGTGAACTGCAATTGCTGAATTTAAAAGTCTTATGACACATATATGTGATAACCTCTCGTCTTAGTATAGGTTCACAAACGTTGATTATGTGTTTTCTTACTGTACGTTAAGATTTGTGTTCCATACTCTATTAGTTATTGCCCACATTTTATGCAGAAATTTGTTTATTTTTTTTAAATTTTCTTATAATATTACGAGCCATTTGGAATCAACATTATTCAATTTTATGTTATTTGAATTATTCTTTTTTAATCAAAACATGAATTTTGAATATCTCGTTCAAATAGTTTGTCCTGGCTTTCATCATTTAATGTAAGTCAAAGCGCGGAGTAAAACAATCGTGTCTCTCTCGGTGACTGATGCTTATGGCAAACCTTTTGCGTTTTGCTTCATGTAGGTTGATTGTAAACCTGGAAATAGCGGTCAGATGTTCAGATTATTGTGCTTAAAAGAATTAATTTACTGAACACCCTGGGTTCACTCCCTATATCAGGCGGAGAGACAACAGCCTTCAGTAATTAAATCTACACCAACTTGCGGATTTTCAATCCTCCTTATTCAATTCATATAATGTGGCTAGGTGTTTCCATATGATACCTTTTTTTTAGCCATGAGTCTGTCAACGCGAACTAGTCTGAGACGGGCTATGACGATAAAATTTGGCAAAGATGTATTGTAGTTGGTGCACATCTAAATTTTTTGAAGTTCATTTGCATTTTAAGGGATATTGAAATTTTGAAGCCCATATATAGGGCACATGCTAAGATAGCTCATAGTACAGCCTCAACTTGCCGATCGATTTGCTGTGGACAATGAGAGCCTATGCTGTGTTTTGCAGCTTGTCAGCTGAACAGCAAATGTCTCTACTTTGATGTTTATCTTCCACATTTCAATGTAATTACACTTGCTACTAAGCTGTATTCACATTATGAATAACTGAAATTTAGAAATATTTGGTTTTCCAGCTATCTCCCTGTTACCCTTTATTTTACTTTATTTATTCAGTTATTTTCGCCGTTATCTTGAAAGAATGTATTGAAATTTTGGTTGATTTCAGAGGTCATAAGAACCTATCTGGTTATTACTTTTTTTGGCTTTTCGCCAAAACTTGACGGGAATATTGGCCAAAAATCAAGTTTCTTTAAAACGTATATCCTACTAGGGTTTTCGTGAAAACGTTCTAAGGTTTTGGTGGAAGACAGGTGCATAAGTGTCCACCCGGCTATTACTTTTTAAGCGATTCGCCAAAAATTGCGAAGTTATAGCAAAATCTAACCCATCTCAGGAAAAAGTCTTATTGTCTTGAAATTTTAAGTAAAAGTAGTAGGCGTCCCCCTACTTGGCTATTAATTTTCTGGTAACTGACCAAAAATTAGCAAAATTTTGGCGAAAAACAAAAAACATTTAAGTTAAATCTTAACTAACTGCTCGAAAATAGTCTTATTGTCTTGAAATTTAAGTGAAGGCAGCAGGCGTTATAACCTACCTAGCTGCAACAATTTTTTGGGGATTCGCCAAAAATTTGATGAATTTTTAAGTAAAGGCAGCATGCATTACCACCTACTTAGCTATTACTTATGCTGGTAACTGGCAACAAATTGTCTTAAATTTTGGCGAGGAACCAAAAAAACAGCGAACTCTTAACTTACGGTTTTGAAATTTTTAGTAACTGCAGCGACATTATTACCTACCTACCTATTACTTTTTGTGACTGGCCAAAAAATTTGCATTAACATTGGCGAGAAATCAGATAATTTTGAGTAAAATCTTAACGATTATTCTTTTCATGATCGCGAAAAAAACTGGAGAAAATTTTGGCGAAAAGCCCGAAAAAATCCCGGAAAATAGCCTTACTGCCTTACTGCCTACCTGACTTTTACAATTTTTGTGATTTGTTAACAATTCCGATAATTTCGGCAAAAAGTAAACAAATGCAGCAGAATCTTAACAACTAATAGCCTTTCTGTCTTAAAAACATTTAAATAAATAAATTAATCATATAAACAAATTAATTAAATAGATATGAGTATTGCCTAACAAGCATTACGTTTTTGGTGGTCGGCCAAAAAATTGGCAAAATTTTGGCAAATAGAAAAAAACCGTAAAATCTTTGGGTAGCAGTCGCACACATTACTATCTAAGTGGATGTTTCTTTTTTGGCGAAAATTTTGACGAAAAACCAAAAACTTTTCAGTGAAATCTTAAGCAAATACAGAAAAATAGTGTAACTGTCTTAAAATTTTAAATTTAGCATGTCTTTCTGCCTACTTAGTTGTTACAATTTGGGATTCCTTAAAAATTGGCGAAAAGCATAAACCTGGTTATTGCTTTTTTCGCCCTTCGCCAAGAAATGGTCGAAACATTAGCGATAAAACGTTTTGAAATTTTAACCCACTGTAGGAAAATAGTGGTACACAGGCGAGCTTAAGCAGGAAAGAAAATCTTGTAGAACTATCGAAAGAAAATATAGGAAGAATTCAACAGTTAGCCTTAAAGACGAACTAAAGGCTGCCTACAGAAGCTACTATCAAAATGTAGACTTAGCCAAGTCTTCACATCACACCAGAGCAATACAAGATAGTAAAGGAGATCAGAAAAAATTGTACGGTGTCATCAACGGCATATTTTCTAGCAAATCAATTCGGTGCCCTTTTCTAGGAAAAATTCTCCGATGATGCGAACGCATTTCTATTTGACAGAACTGTACCTGACTCTGTAGCCCTGACAGAGTTCCGAACTCTCAACATCAATGACGCGCAGAAACTAATCTCGGAATCAGCTTCCAAAGGATGCTGCCTGGATCCGGTTCCGACCTGATTAGTCAAGGAGTGCATAAATTAATTGGTGCCAGTCAAAATGTGTATCATTAATACCTCTCCAAAATACAGTGTCGTCCCAGCACAGTTTAAAGAGGCAGTAGTTACACCCTTGCTTAAAAAGCCGATGCTTGATAAAATTCCAAAAAAGTTATAGGCCAGTATCTAACCTGCCTTACGTTTCCAAATTTTTAGAGAAAGTTGTCTCCGAACAAATGAAGGAACATTCTCTTATTCACCAACTAGATGAACCCTTACAATCAGCCTATAAGAAAAGCAATAGCACCGAAACCTCACTCCTACGGATATTTAATTTCATTTTGAAATCCATCGACGAGAAGAACATTGTGTTCCTCTGTTTATTAGATTTAAGCGCCGCGTTCGATACTGTGGACTACAGCATTTTCATTACCAGACTCGAAAATTCCCTTGGTCTGAAGGGAAGTGTATTACGTTGGTTTAAGTCTTATTTCAGCGACCGTTGTCAGCGCATAAAGATAGGCGACGTCCTCTCGGATGAGTTCAAGATGTCATGTGGTGTTCCTCAGGGGTCAATCCTCGGTCTCCAAGAATCCAACCAGTAAACCAGACCATTAGGCATTTTCATTGCCTTCTTCGAAATATTTTTAGCTTTTTCGCAGCTGATAGACAACTCTTAGATAGAGCCCTTGCAAATTCAAAAGAAGACCAGCTCTAAAAAATCGAAAAGCTAGAACACTGTATTAAATCAGTGAGTGTTTGGATGCGCAACAATAAATTAAAACTAAATAATGAAAAGACGGAATTTATGAAAATAGGAACTTCAACAACCATCAATAGTTCTGAAATTTCGCCTATCGCTGTGTGTGGTGATACCATTCTCTCTTCTCCTACCGCCAAGAATCTTGGCGTCATCATCGATTCCCAAATGAGCCTCTCCAACATGTCACTTCTGTGTGTCGCTCATGTTATGGCATGCGCCAGATTAATAAAAAAATATACGACCATACATCACTGCAGATGCCGCCAAAACCGTTGTGCAGGCACTCTTAATCTCCAAAATTGATTACTGTGACTCACTCTACTATAGATTAAAAAAGCGGATCAGTGTCGTCTTCAGCGAGTGCTAAATTCGGCCGCGAGGGTTGTGATGAGGACAGGATATAGAGAACAAATCACCCCTGTGCTTCACGAGTTGCACTGGTTAAAGGTACCTGAAAGGATACGTTTCAAAATTGCCCTTTTAGCATTCAAGTGCATTCACGGTTTGACTCCTGAATACCTTTCTGATCTGGTACAAGTGTATAAACCGTCTCGCCAGCTTCGCTCTTGTGGATCCATCCTACTCGTTCAACCTCGTTTCAATCGTAAAGGCAGTGGGTATAGATGTTTTTCTGTCGCCGCTCCTAGAGTCTGGAATTCTCTACCAATATCTGTGCGAAATTCCAATGGAATACTGAATTTTCGCAAGAAACTGAAATCGCATCTCTTTCCCATTTCGTTCTCGTCGGATAACTTATCACTGTGATCTCATTTTAGTGTTATTCTAGTCTATGTACATTACGGATAAGTATTAACTAAGTGTCTAGTCAGTTACATCAGAATACCTTTTATCTCAGCTACATGGATACATTCATGCTTTATTCAATTGTGAAGCGCTTGGATAGTAATGGAACTTACAGCGCGCTATACAAATAACATTGAACAAGTAGCCTTATGTCCTGAAACTTTAAGTATAGGTAGCAGACATTACTGTGTACCCGGTCATTATTTGGTTTTGTTTGTTTTTGTTTTTTTTTGTCGTGATTGGCCAAAACTTGGCGGAAATATTGACGAAAACCCTCAAAAATCAGTAAAGTCTTAACTCACGTCATTTGTACTGTCTTGAAATTTTGGATAAAGATAGTGGTAATTAGTACTTACCTGGTTATTGCTGTTTTTTCGTAATTCGGAAAATAGCGGAAATGTAGGCAAAATAACAATTCTTACAAAAATTATTACTGCCTCTTGGGATATAATTTTACCTTCTTAACCTTTTGAATGATAGAAACGGAAATTAGTACCTATCTGGCTGTAACTTTTTTGTGATTCGCGAAAACCATTTTTCAAAACACAACTGGCGCAAGGTATTTGGCCTTTATCTCTAGAAATTCTGGGTAAAGATGGCAGGCTTTGGTATCCACCTGCTATTACGTTTTTTCGTGATTCCCTTAAAATTGGTTGAAAACGTGTCTCCTCTTAAGATTTAAATGAAAACGCCCTTAAATTATGACAGAAGGTAGTGGTATATATGTCCACCTGGCTATTAGTTTTTCGGCGAGTGGCGGATATATTGGTGATGATTCATTTTTGTATTACAATCTTGACTGGTGCCAGGTACGTAGCCTTGCTATCTTGAAATGTTGGTTACAGGCTATACGTATATGGTATAAATCTTGACATCAGCATTCGTGAGCTGAGACATTGTTCATGGATAATCTTCTTTACCATATTGCCATTTTTGAGTTCAAACCGAGTGCCAAAAGTAGTTCGCCAAAAATTAAACTTTCTACGTGAACTCTCAATTGTTGAAAGATTGCTAAACTATGAGGCTGCGATGATGCTTATGATATTATAATAATTCGCTATCCCAATAAACATTTTGACGTTTACTCGAGTTTTCGTTGAGCAGGAAAGCCTTCAACGTCTACCTACCGACGTTATCGGGGGAGTGATGTTATAGAGACGATTTGGTTAAATTGCAAAGGCCAATTGTTGTGGCTTGCATATCCTGTGAGCATTTCATGATGAGATGATACTTTAATTGTGATTCGAACGTCTTTAACATTCATTTTTTGAATTCTATATAAAAATCAATTTTCTGAAGTTAATTCAAAATTGCACGAAAGACACTGACAAAGCGCCGAAGAAAAAAGCAACGTTGCACATACAACTTTTATTCATGTTGATCTATGGTGGCGTCAAATCTCAACCAAAGTACAACTTGATTTAATGTTGGGCTAGTGCAGTTTGGGTGAGTAAGATCAAAGTATACACAGCGTTACATATCCAACGTCTATTCAACGCAGTGTCAAAGATATTGCTCAGGTGTTGACTTGAGGTCGCGATCCATTTCAGCTAAATTACGACCAGATTTAATGTTGCGATTTGGTCAGGTCAATGTCGCAAAAATCAAATCAACGGTGTGTCGATGTCGGAATGTTTGCTGGTATATAGCGGTGTTATTGAGTTCTGATGCAATTGGCAACATGGCATTAGTTGTAACAAAGGCCGTTACAGAAATAAAAAAACCTTCTGAATCCTACTTTTTGCGTTTTCTAGTGTAATTTTCGCTGCTTGGTAGCGAAAACGGTCTAGTTTCTAACCAATTTGAATACGTGAATGCATTCAACTACATTTGTTTGATTAATTTAGTTTTAAATCTTTTATAAAAGGATACTAAATTGAAAAATGGATTTTACTTTGACGTGTTTTTTTATAACTAGAACATTTGACAGGGTAAAATTGGGTGCTGTATTAATTCCTGTGAAATCAGGATCTTATGGGAAGCCGGTGGCTGAGCCATGCTACGATGATAGTAAAATGTGAGAACATAAGCCATAGCTATTAAACGATATCAAAATGAAGGCATGCCTTATATATATATATATATATATATATATATATATATATATATATATATATATATATATATATATATATATATATATATGGAGAGAGAGAGAGAGAGAGAGAGAGAGAGAGAGAGAGAGAGAGAGAGAGAGAGAGAGAGAGAGAGAGAGAGAGGGCCGTATAGCTACGAGAGTGAAAATAAACCGATACTCTTGGATGTAAACAACTCCACTCTTTGCTTTAAGTGACGTAATGACAAGGATGGAACACATACCTATCTACACGTTATACATAATGTTTTTGTTCACATAAATGACTTGCAGCTGTCGTTGGCTCAACCCGATACTTCGTTGAGTATCATTGTCATAACATAACACAGTTGAAATGTAATTTGTAATAAACGTTGGAAATAATTTCACTGGAGTACAACACTTCATGGTAAGCTCCAAGTACGCCATGGATAACCCATCTTACTCGTAATGGGATTTGATGTTCACTTTTCATTCTTACTCCTGTGAAGAAACACACTGAGTAACACTATTGAAAAAAATAATTTTTGATGGCCCTCTCCACCGTCTGAGGTATGAGCATTGTGGAGGGTTGCACGAAAAAACAATGACGTTAATTCCATCCACGGCGAGCAGCGCAGTTTGATCGTCCAGCTGCCGTTTGAACACTCAGTGGTGGGTAGCGAAGTTGTTTGTTTCGTCGGCGTACCAATTTCAGGCACATCTTCAGTCGAACCAGATGCTTTGGTACACAACAGGGAAATTCGGACCTTATCACAGGGATTTTAGACTGTCTGTTTTTAGACTGTGTAACCGATTTTGGTTGTGAGTGATGACGTGGCTGCCTGAACACGGGTTCAAGCTAGGTTGCCGATCTCATGAATGACGAGGGCGTCTGCAAGCTTCGTAGTTTCAGCAATGCTAAAGGGCTGTCCCTATTTCACATAGACACTCACAACTTTAATTATTGGTCCTGTCACATTGAAAAATAAGTTTTATTTTTGACGGAAAGGCGCCCATATTAGGGCAAATCGATAGATACACCGTGGGCCTCGATAAAAGAGTATAGGAAGCTTCTGTCTACCTATGAAAAAAATTTTGCGGCGGCGATACGTTCCTGTCAACTTTTGGCAGAATTTTTCTGTGTTCTCTTGGAGCCATAAGCAACCATGGTAAAGAAGCCGCGATGTGGGCATCCAGGTTTTAAGGACGACCCACACAAGTATTGCAAGCGTTGCGCTACTAACTAGGACTTTAGCGAAGTTTGAAAGACAGCGTCGATGCAAACTCCGGAATAGACAGATAAAGGAACTGTGGTAGCAGACAATGTTCTCGACGGACAAGCTCGTCAATGAACCCATCAGGCAAGGATTTCGCCACCCAACCATGTGATGAGAAGGTGGTGGAGTCGTCTGGGTAAGTCCGAGAAGGACAAGAAACACTCGGTTCTCGCCATACAAATCAACCTGGAGGAGATCCTCCACAATGTGCTGTAACAGCAGACAGTCGTGATCACGCATCAACCGATTGGGCTGCAGCCACAGGCACCGAGCGCGACAATCACTAGGCTGGAGCAAATGAGGGAGCTACAGGTAACAGTGCCACGGCGGGGGAGAGAAGCACCAGCCGGTTTATCTCAGCCGACCACCACCAAAGGGGAGCCATTACGCTTGACTACATTCATTACCAAGGTCGAAGAGGAGCAACACAGTAGTTTAGAGCGTACATCAACACCATCCGGAGATATGCGGGACAGAGGAAGCAGACGCAAACGTCTTCATCCTCAAGCGGCTCCGAGTCCCCAGACGACGAAAAAGACGCAGCAGTGTGTCAAGCCGTGACGCCTAATCCTCCGAACGCGATGGCGATGGCTGGTTAAGGTCACGGCGGAAGCATAACGCGTCTGCATGGAGAGGCATGAGAAAAAGGAGTCACTGCTTAGACAAGGAGTCCCTCATTAGGGCAAGTGAGGAATTGGAGTCAACCACAGCGATGGAACCTCTGTATGTTACGCTTTGTGATGTAGTGGACGTGATTCAGAGGTTTTTAGATGCTCGAGTAGGCAAGCCTCTGTAGGAGACTGGTTTTAGACTGGCGTCCGAGGGCCACTGGAACAGGCCAAGAATTCATAAGCACTGAATGCGGTAGCGGACATTTTGGACGCCATCACGTTGAAATAGGCAGAATTTCTAAACCAAGTGCTCTGGAAAGGACTTTGGAAAGGCTCCGAACTTTGGCAGAATTCATGTTTCGTACAAGATGTCCCTCACTCAAACAACTTACATGTCATCGGACAACGCAGTCAACTTTGAGTCACATGCGTACCCTAAATACACCACAGCTTGGCTACCTGTACCTGTTCCGACAACAAGTAAGGGGCAGAGATCTCAGCTGCATACAGGGCATCGCGAGAACAGGGCAGCTGGTGCTCTCATTCGTGAAGTACGTCAATCAGATTTTGGCAAGCGGAGCTCTGGAGTTCGATGTACCGATAGTGATTGGGTGTATAGTGTGCGGTACAAAGGAGCTGATAAAAACTGCACACAGCGCTGGTATTGTCGAGCATGCAGCTGTGAAGGGATAATGTATTCCAATGGAAAAACTCTTCCAGCTGCGACATGCAGAGTATAAGTGCACCTGTTTCCCAATGACCTGCTGTCGGAGGTAGATGGCAGGCACATTTAAGACCTCCAGAACCGCGCACTGCACGAGCAGTACACACAGGTCACGCTACGCCTCCGAGCCTACAGCAGCGACAGCAAACGCTGAGGTGGCGCATCGGCGTCGGTGTCACCCAGGATGAAGAGGCCGTAAAGTCAAGAGAGTCGGGACAGTATTTTTCGCAAGGCCTGCCAGACCCCGTCAAACAGATGGCAACTACAGCCGGCAAATGAGCACGTCCTTGACACGAGAACTTTCTCATCGCTGCAAGAGAACGTCAAAGTTCTGGCGTAGCATTGTCCGATATCAGAGACAGAGCGTTGCACGAAATATCTTGCCCTTAGGAGGAAGGATCACACACTTTTGGCAAAGATGGAAAGAATTGGGGGTATCAGCCACTGTGCCGAGGTGTTTAAGGCATGGCTACCCGCTCCCATTTCAGAAAATAAACTGCCGCTCATCAGTCTCACCTGACCTCGTGCGGACAGGGAACACAAAAGCAAGTAGCACTCAAGGACAACTTCTTAAATAAAGGAGCCATAGAGGAAATACCTGCGGAGCAGCCAGACATGTTTCACAGCGTTATCCTAAGATAAGGGCTGGCGCCTCATAATAGACCTGAGACCATTGAACGTGAATTTGACAACCCAAAATTCAAAATGAACACTTGCTAGCACATCCGCGAGGCGGTCAGTCGGGGGCATGTGGGTAACTTCAATCGACCTGTCAGATGCGTACGGCACGATGCGTGCTACCGATAGCGCCCCCCACAGTATAAATACCTGTGCTTTTAAGTGGTTGAGCACGTGCTACCCTTTGGTTTGGCACCGGCGCCTTGGATCTTGCGGTCAGTTGAAGTCGTGGGGGCGAGAGCAGCTAATGTTGTTGTTTCAATACCTGGACGACTGGCTGAATGCGTGTAAGGATGGTCAATAAGACGCTGATATTACTCAGCAAATGCATCGGGTTACTCGGAGACTCAGAGTAGTCGGAGATAGAACCCAAACATGTAATTTTGTTCCTGTATGATCTACTCGATTTTACAGTCGGACGCGTGTTTCTGTCACCTGACGGAATCCAGAAGATTTGAGACATCATCAGGTCCATGCCGGAATCCATTCGGGTGTCCGCAACCCTAGTAGAGACATTGCTGGGGCTGTTAGTAGCAACGGAGAAAACAATGCCCATGGGGCGTCTCTATTTCCGAGTCTTACAGAAAACAGCGGCACTCCGCACAACCTCAGACTTCCACCACAGGTGAAGAACTCGTGCTTCGGACCCCCACAGGTTGACATGTTCGCAACCCGACTCAACACGCAACTCGAAAGGAATCCATTACCATTCTCAGACCCGGAGGCCATAACCAGTTACGCCTTCAGCTGCCCATGTCAGAAGGAGGTACTATGTGTGTTTCTCGCAGCCACAATCCTCGAGAGGGTAAAAGAACGGTTAGGAAGGGAACAGAGCTGCACGTTACTCTTAGTGGTACGCGCAAATACGGTTTCACCATTGCTACAACGCTGCGAGACGGAGGCAGCGAAAAGGCTGCCGATGGACGCGTGGGCACAGAGACAATCACACTGGCCACTTTGACACCTGCACCGGCACACAATGAGCCTTCAACTCTGGTTCCTAAAACGAAGTGGCTTTAAAACAGGGATTTTCGGAGCAGGCGGTAGCATGTATGCAAGTAGTGCACACTAAGTCCACCCCGTTCGGTTTATAGGTCATAGTGGAAGGTATTCGAGACGTGGTATCTGCTGAAATCTGTGGACCCAGAGAAGTAGCGACTAGAAGAGTAGAGAGTTACCGTGCAGCGCTGGCTCCATGCTAAACAATGCTACTGATTCCATGCAGCTCCATGCTAAACCATGCTACTAATTCCAGCCTAGGTCAAGATGAGTTTCTGTCAAATTTTTGTTCACACATACAGCTACCACCCAAGCACATAGTGCAGTGGAACTTGAAGGTAGTATGAGATTTCTTTCAGGGCCCCACCGTCGGGGACACACAGAACAGGCCACTGTGGGAACTGGTGTTCAAAGCAACTTTCCTTCTAGCTCTGGCATCAGATGAAAGAAGGAATGAGGTGCATGCACTAGACCAGAATTATCTCATATACAAAAACAACGCTGGGGTCAACCGCAAGCCGCAGACCGGCTTCTCATTCAAGACGCACATCATGAGACACGGCAAAGGCACGTTTTCGGGATTATAGCTGCTTGTGCTACCCAGGACCCACCAGATAGGGAGGCGAAGCGAAAAGTAAATCTGCTGTGTCCCGTGGACAGACTCTGTAAGCACACAGAGGCATCGAAGGCAATATGTAGCCCAGAACAAAGGAATGCTAATAAAGTCTTCCCCGTATTAACAGGAATATAGGAAAATCCACCATCTCCAACTACATCACGAGGTAGTAGCATACGTCGGAAGGAGAGGGGACGCGAGAGGGGCCGATCGCGTGTTCGATAAGGGCGGTAACCGGGAACAAATATTGCTGACTGGCTGCTGGCAATCCCTACATCTTTCAATCGTTTTTACTTGCAGGACTGCACTCAGGAATTGGTGTCGAGGCTGTGTCACCTGCCGTTTATAGCAGGTGTCGAGTCCATAATTAACAAGTAACACAGTAACGAAGAAACAAGCCAAAAGGTGTCGGTTATGTTGTAGGGCTAAGGGCAGAAGTTACAAGAGTCACAGTGGAGCCAAGGAGAAGGCCTTGAGGGGATTGGCAAAGGGAGCAACTCACAGACCGGCCCCAATGAGTGAGGAAGAACCCCCAAACGAGCTGTCGATGGAACAGCAGACTCTCAGACTGTTTATTTGATGTATTTTCTTACAGTTGTTAAGGTTCCTACACTCGAATGACTCAGGGAAGGGGCGAGGGGGCAGCAGTGCAGACAGCGAGGTGTTCATGGGGTGACAAGAGTTAAGAGTACGGGGGGGGGGGGCCAAAACGAAGCTCAGGCAGGGAGCAACATTGAGCCACTCACTAACACCAAAGACCGTACAAGCCACCTCGGGGGGAGGGGCGTGAGTAACGGGAATTGACAGGGAAGGGAGGCCCCGCGGGAGGGCACACCTGGTGGCACTCGAGTAATGCAAGTGCGCCCATCGGGGGCAAATTTGGTAAAGCGGCATACAAAACGCAAAATTTTACTAATTTTAATGAATTCTACGGCGTTATGAGGTTCGGTATTAGGTGTCTAGACTAGACACAACAGTACATGGCATAGAAACGGCATACGAATGTTTTCAATCATGCAAGGGGGGAGGGGGGAATGAAATTTTCCCGTAGGTGTGTAGGAACACACCGATAGGAAGGGAATACATGACGGCAAAACGAGAGAAATAAACGAGGAACTGATTCTAGAAGTTTTATTTATTGCCATGCCAATCAAAAACTAGAAGCTCATTCCGCTAGCGAAATGTTAAACACTTGACAAAAATTAAAACGCAAAAATACTGGCTTCAATGGGTTATTTCTTGAATAATATATTGCAAACAACACAGCTTGAATACGTCTTATAAGCCGAGTAGTGTTTAGTTTCTGTTGACTTAAGGTTTTATTGACTGATCTAGCATACACAGTGAGAGCTCGCACAAAGCTCACTGAGCAACTGTGTGTGATGTGGCTTAAATGCTACGCATTAACTTGCAAAAAATACACTCTTTTCACATGGCGTTTTAACAAAGAAAACGAAATCAAAGACGAAAATAAAAAGTGACATGCACATGTTCAGATCAAGCTCTTCATAAGTCCCAAGTTTCATGGTCGTAGGGCCCATAGTGTCAGAGAAGAAGAAGACACAAAAAATCGGAAAAAGTGTCAAGAAGAAAAAAAAAAAAGGACGAATTTTGCTCGCACAAATTCATATAACTCTTGCAAGTCAAAGGCTTGTCAAGTGTTAAAGATGCGCTCCCGAAGGGCGTGGTACCGGGGAGATGCCAGACCACTTGCTCAATCTGTTTCATAACATCGGTTCGCTCGAATCTGTAGCTGCAAGGCATTTGTGTGAACAAAATGCCCATTTTTACTCCCCATTAAAATGAGTTTTTTTGTTCTGTACAAATGCTGTAGCTGCATAGGTGGATCGAACCGATGCTAACAACAGCCAGCACCACTTCTTGCCACGATTTCCCGGGACCCCGCTATTCGGGGCGCCGGATGAAAAGCAAACATTGAATCCCGGTGCGATTAAACATGGGATTACACATGACGCACTTGGAGTTAGTCGCAAAGTTTTGCGCTTCAGTGAGATTAATTCTGAATTTTATTAAAAACTACATTTCAACTGTGTTCCGGACACAGAAAAGATAGGCATATACTTTTCAAAGCATCAGTTCGATCCATCTACATAGTTACAACAGTTGTACAAAACAAAAACACCTTTTAATGGGACTACAAATGGGTAAACAACCAAAATGGCCAACAACTTTAGGACAAAGCAGAGGCAAATCAAGATGTTTCGACGATACCTTGTTCTTCTACGCCAAACCGTTCCACACTCGTTCCTTGGAAAAACTCGAAAAAGGTAAACAGAGATCTTCGTAAGAATTCAATAAATTTGTGAAAATAGTAAAAGATATAGGGAGATCAACCTTCTTATTACACTTGGGGAATCCCCATAGTTTATTGAACTGACACAATGCATTTCCGTCTCACCCTCCCCCCCCCCCCCCCGTTTTTTTTATCTTTTTTTTCCGCTTCGCCAGCTTGTCTACCTGCTGGGTAAACATAATTTGGTAGAACATTCCCCAGCTTGTCTACCTGCTGGGTAAACATAATTTGATAAAACATTCTCCAGCTTGTCTACCTGCTGGGTAAACATAAATTTGTAAAACATTCTCCAGCTTGTCTACCTGCTGGGTAAACATAATTTGATAAAACATTCTCCAGCTTGTCTACATGCTGGGTAAACATAATTTGATAAACCATTCTCCAGCTTGTCTACCTGCTGGGTAAACATAATTTTGTAAACCATTCTCCAGCTTGTCTACCTGCTGGGTAAACATAATTTTGTAAACCATTCTCCAGCTTGTCTACCTGCTGGGTAAACATAATTTGATAAAACATTCTCCAGCTTGTCTACCTGCTGGGTAAACATAAATTTGTAAAACATTCTCCAGCTTGTCTACCTGCTGGGTAAACATAATTTGATAAAACATTCTCCAGCTTGTCTACATGCTGGGTAAACATAATTTGATAAACCATTCTCCAGCTTGTCTACCTGCTGGGTAAACATAATTTTGTAAACCATTCTCCAGCTTGTCTACCTGCTGGGTAAACATAATTTTGTAAACCATTCTCCAGCTTGTCTACCTGCTGGGTAAACATAATTTGATAAAACATTCTCCAGCTTGTCTACCTGCTGGGTAAACATAATTTGATAAAACATTCTCCAGCTTGTCTACCTGCTGGGTAAACATAATTTGATAAACCATTCTCCAGCTTGTCTACCTGCTGGGTAAACATAATTTTGTAAACCATTCTCCAGCTTGTCTACCTGCTGGGTAAACATAATTTTGTAAACCATTCTCCAGCTTGTCTACCTGCTGGGTAAACATAATTTGATAAAACATTCTCCAGCTTGTCTACCTGCTGGGTAAACATAAATTTGTAAAACATTCTCCAGCTTGTCTACCTGCTGGGTAAACATAATTTGATAAAACATTCTCCAGCTTGTCTACCTGCTGGGTAAACATAATTTGATAAAACATTCTCCAGCTTGTCAACCTGCTGGGTAAACATAATTTGATAAAACATTCTCCAGCTTGTCTACCTGCTGGGTAAACATAATTTGATAAAACATTCTCTAGCTTGTCTACCTGCTGGGTAAACATAATTTGATAAAACATTCTCCAGCTTGTCTACCTGCTGGGTAAACATAATTTGATAAAACATTCTCCAGCTTGTCTACCTGCTGGGTAAACATAAGTTGGTAAAACATTCTCCAGCTTGTCCAGCTGATGCTCCACTAATTTTTTTTCCAAATTGTTCTTTTTTTTTTTGGCATGGAAAAAAAGAAAAAAAAGAGAGACGGAGAAAGGCAGGAGGAGGTTCAGAGGTTGCAACTCCCTCTCTAAATTAAGAAACAAAGTTTATGAACTTCACAAAAACAATTGACTTGTAAACTCGCTGTTTCGGATGAATTCTTCAATTAGGACGAAATATGGAGATTTAGAATTGCTGTCTTATGTTTTTCAAATTCCGTTTGAAATTAAAAATGGAAAATTGATTCGATTTTCCATTTTCTATTTTGCATTTGAAATGAAATATTGAAAGGACTAAATGTACACGGACAACACGACAGACATAATCTGAAAACAAAATTATGCTCTGACGTCATTGTATGTCACGACATCGCTTAGCAACTGAGGTACTTGGGTAATGTGACACAAGTTTAACAATACATTTCAGTTCCAAAGCTGTTTTAAAGCCAGAGGTCCAGAGGGTGAGAAAAAAGGACAAGAGGCAACGAGATCTGTGTGACATCATAGCAGTTTCTTATATCAATAAGTCTAATGGGCAAATTATAAACTCCATTATTGATAAATATAATTAAAATACCAACTACTCAACCAGATGACGCATCCGGAACTGGGTGTGGTGGTATGTGAGTGACGGGTAATATTTATTATTCATTTTAGAACGACAATTTGAGACCAGCAAAATTTCCAGTGGACAATTGGTCATTATCATACATACTCCCATATAACGTTGAGACCTTGCAATAGTGTTTCCCAAGAGAATTACAGGTTTTTTTTTTTTTGTATTTTCTTCTTCAATGGAAACGAGTTTTTTTTTAATCGGGCCTATGAAAGAATGTGATAACCAAGGACCCGTCTGTGGGGCAGTTAAATTGCGATTAGTTATATCCAAACAGCAGTTCAAAGGACCACCAACAAGAATGGCAGTAATATACTGCAAAATGTTTACACATGAGATAATTTTGAATTTTATTTGCAAAAGTACTGCACTTCCAAGTGCTACAAAAATATAAGACCACGTCATATATTGATCTTAGTTTTTTTCCCCTTATTTAATTGCTTTAGCTATTGTTTGTTTTGCAAAAACGACCCAATACGCCCTAGATGAATTGATCAAGAGCACCATCTTTTTTTCATTAAATAATTAATTTTATGAATTTTTTTAATATTGTTATTTTTTTTTTTTTTGTTAAAGAAGGATAATCGATCAGAGCGTGCAACTAAATTCTTGTGCAGAACGATATTCTCAGTTACTCCTTTTTAATACGCAGACCGAAGACTTGTTGGAACAGTAAAATAAACACAGTTTCCACCACACACTAATACGACCAACTCACAAGTAGGATCACTTTTCGATTGTCCCGTTCCAGGGATCACTCATTGTTAAGAACCAAACAATTAGGACAACCACCGAAATCAGACCACATTCGTTCTGTCTGGAGAGTGGTCCTATTTCCAGGATTACAATTTCTAAATTATGATATGGAATCTGAACTTGGCAGAAAATGCCGTCTGACGTGTCGGATTCGGTAATAAAATGGCCGAACTGATCCGGAAAAAAATGCTCCCATAACCTGGAGTACTGGTGGCACGAGACCAAACATGTTTTACCATGCGTGCCCCCCCCCCCCCCCCCCACAAATAGAAACGCGAAGAAAGGGTAGTAATTTTCATTCAGTACTCCGCGTTTCCGACCAAGAGAGCTGGGGGGGGGGGGGGTTCTTTCGGATCAGTCCAAACAACAGAATGTAGGTTTAGTTTGAGCTTCTGATTTTGGTAGAATATATTCTTTTATATGTTAGATATTTTTGTACTCTGGTTCCATATTTCTAGTGATGTCAAGTACATGCTATCCGTGGTGGGAAGCGTGACGTTCCGATATTGGAAGAGCTGGAATGACAACTTTGTGTATCATATGCACTACTAAAATTAAAAAAGTAGGGCTGCCCGACTGAACAATATGCAACCAGAAAATACCCGACATAGGAAATTACCAAACAATACCCTACTTGGACAATCTCCTACTGTTTTTTGAAACCTTTTCTTAGCTGATAAAAGCAAACCATTGATCTTTGTAAAAGCAACATTTGGTGTCTTAAGTTAATGTTTAAAAAATATAACGCTGTTGGCAAACCGTCATCTGCATGTAACTTGACATTCTAGAAACCACATTTGTGTGGCAGACCTTGGATATTGTAGCACAGTGGGTTAAACATTGACACAATGATCACTTGGATACTTGTGGTGAGATGATTTTGTGGGTATTTTATGGCAATGTTGTAACATTGTCAAACCTACTTCCACTTTAAGTAGCAATTTAACTTGAAATTTAAAAAAAAAAAAAACTATTTTTTGCACTGTCTAATTTCTTTTGAAAGTCGGGTTTTGTGCTGTAGGGTAATGCCCTAGGTCAGGTATTTTCCAGTTGGCTAATATCCGATGTACCTAAAATACTTTTTTATTTTGTACGCGCGTTCACCAGTGTTACTACTGTTTCTTTTGCACGCGTTCCACCAGTGATACTACTATCTGAATTTCGCTAGGATTGTCTTAATTATTACACACGAACGCTTCTGCAGTAGTCAGCTAATTTGCGGGGTACAAAAGTAGTAGTAGTAGTAGTATATATATATATATATATATATATATATATATATATATATATATATATATATATATATATATATATATATATATATATATATATATATATATATATAAAATTTATAACCCTTTTCCTTCTTACTGTCTTTAAATGTGATGTGGATGCTCCAAACACTACCTGCTGTTAGACTATTTATTTTATTTTATTTATTTGGTTGCCATTTGATAAAAAATTGGATGAATGGCGAGACTTAAAAATATTCTAAAATAAATTTTAAATGCAAAAATGCATTTTGAAATGCGCTTTTTTTTAATTTTGAAAAACGATTTTTAGCGATTTTGTATCCATTTTTGAAAATGGTATAACATATAGGTCAATTTGAAAATTTAAAATGTATCTATTCCTGCAGTAATCATTGAATCAATTTGGAACTTTCCAGATATATTTTCTATGTTCAGAAGATTATTGGTTGTGCTTTATATCGCAACCGATCGATATCGAAATTTTCGATATCTAGTCATTTACAAAGTGCAAGTCCTCGTTCAGTTTTATGTGATGGTGGGAAGTCCTATAGGATATCCAGCATGGATTGTGCTACAGCTTTAAGTGCAGATTTTCTGCGTTATAAATTATAAAATTATAAATGATAAAATTATAGATTTTATAAAACTGGTAGTACATACATTTAAACTTTAGAAGGTATCTACTCTTGCAGCGAATTGAGTTATTGAGTTATTTTGAAACTTCACACATTTTTCCTCTGTACAGGAGAATATGTTGTTCTTTATATCGAAATTCAAAAATAAGGAGAGCTTTATATTTGGTCTTAGCATTGAAAAATATTGTTATCATTTTCGCAATGTAACTGCCAATTCAGTTTTTGACAGGCACATTTCCAAAGGTGGTAGAAAGTTACCCATTGACATTCTCAGTCTGGGTTTTTTTCAGTAAACTGAGACATATAAAATGTATCTAATCCCACAAGCATAACTAAATCTTTTTCTAAAAGTTCACAGATATGTTTCTTTATGTTGTGTGCTTTAAAACGAAATTCATTTTATTGAAGTTCTCGATATTTCGCCTTTAAATGTGAAAAAATTGTATATATATATATATATATATATATATATATATATATATATATATATATATATATATATATATATATATATATATATATATATATATATATATATATATATATATATATATATATATATATATATATTACTCTGAATCTAATTCGGTCTTTGATGGTCTGTTTCCACAGTTTGTACAAAAGTTGAACCAGTGAGGCCCCCATACTGGTTTGTTCCTTTGAGTTTTTTTTCTATTCCATCTGGTCACCATGTCCTTAGACATCATTGTTTAACATTTTCTTGAAAAATTCTTCAGTATATATAATGCGGAGTGTTTGATTTCAGATGCAAAGAAATTACAATTGCCTCAGTAACTTTTTGAAAATGAATCAACATGAGATATTAAATACTGTGCTTTTGAAGTCAAAATCAATGTTACCAGCTAAAAAGGCCAAAACTATAAATATATTCTTTTAAAAGAAAAAAAATACAAAGGCGGATAATTTCTATGTTTGAATATAAATTTGAAGTCTATGACTAGAAGAAGGAGGGAAATAAGAAGAACAAGAAGAAAGAGAAGAAGAGAAAGAAGAAGAAGAAGAAATCTGCTGGGTCTGAGTTTGAACAAGATATCATTCTGATAGGAACGTTAATTAGGCAACCTCCGAGTGTATCCTTTAAAGTTTTCTTCGCATGAAAAATTGTAATGTTTTGGTTATTATGTTGTAATGATACTTGCAAATCTGTTCACAAGAAGATAACTATATATATGATTAAGATAAATAAATACCTTTAACATCGAATATTATTCCCCTTCTTTGTGCTGCAAGCTTTATCCTATCCTTTATCTATCCAGACAAATGTCAACCGTAAAGTTTTTGACAGGGTTTTAAAAATATCCCAGTGTTTTCATCTATATACCATTACTCCTAAATGCTTCACATTGGACTCAGAAATATAATTATGAAGCGAACGACATTCACATGTATATTCACACATTTTACTGGTCATTTTTTCCCATGCTAATATGTTTTGGATAACTGGTTTGTAGCGTTAACACATTTTATTTTTCGTCGAATTTTAGATATAAAGCCTTAATTTATCTAGTTCAAGTCTATTTAATTGGATGAGTAAATATTCTTAAGTAAATTATACTCATACGGCATATACGTACAATATATTCTTAGCAAACTGTTATGCGAAATGCTTCAAATATTTCCAGAAAATTGTCCCCGGTATTACGCAATTATCAGCGATAATTTGCCTTGATATCTAGCTGGAAATGACACTTTCTCTCGAAACACGCTGAATGTATTTTTCTTTGAAATCTTAGTTCATTTATTATTCATTTTATTTTTTTTTTTATAATTTTGTTTAAACTGATCCAGGAGTAATTTCAGGCAAAATTAATTAGAGTTTTGCTGCTGGAGCCTGTGAGAACTTTCTCCGAAGCGTTTTAAAAGTTCTATCAAGAACACTTTACACTAGTTTATACAGCAGAACAGCGTTTATTCATTATCAGTAGAATATAAGGGGTCCTACTAACCAACACGACTGTACCGCAAAAATTTACTCATTTAGAGATGAGGTAAGCGGTGATATTCTGTGTCTGTTACTCTCTGCAGAATACAAGGGGGCTTAGATCAATATAAATACAGCCAAGCTCGTTCCATTGACGTCACAACTTGCAATCCATTCATAAAATTATTCACAGTACTCGTGCACTTTAAGTCATGTTTCTCCCGGAATACTGCACAATAGCGATTCTTGGCATTGAAAATAATTTCCAATTTTGAAAGCTGGAAATTACCCTAACTTCAAACTAAGATAGTTTACTTTTTGCTAAACAACACTGTTACTAAAAGAAAAAAACCCGAGGAACAGTAACTTTTGTCAGAAAGTGAGCAAAGGAAAGCATTCAGGCTTCTTTCTACAGCTTTGCAAGTTATAATTTTTGTGTAAATGGCACGGATTTGTGTGTTTTTAAATGCAGTAATGCGTAAATACCGAGAGAGAGCCCCCCTTCAGAAACAGTATCCGGAAAAATTACCAAACTCTTGTTCGAACAAATAGGAAAGACTATATCGCTGATGATGAATTAGTAAAGGCACAAACAATCACCATGAGACTAGTGATCCGGGTCCACAAATGGGTTATCGGGTAAATATGTTTCATATGTACCATGGCGTTACAGCCCAAGGAATAACCCATGTTGCTGTCTGCCCCTGTTGTCTGTGGGGGCTTAAAATATCGCCCACGCAATCTTGTCTCCAGCCTACGCAAGCAGCTAGTGTCATCTGCCCATAATTTGCTGGCGGGAAACTGTTAAACATTCATTGCAAAGAGCCTGATGTCATGCAACCTTTTACTGCTCATGCAGCGGTTGCGTAAACAAGAAATTTATGTGCCTCAGTTGCAAAACAAACATAAGAACCAATTGCTTGCATTGTCAATAAATAAATAAATGTGTTTAAAAAATCAGGTTGTGTTTGTTTTAAAAAGATTAAATAGTGATAGTTTACATTTGCAGTCTAAATATTATTTGCATTATTATATAAAGGCAGAAATGGCTGGAAAATATTAACGACATTCAAGGAATGCACACGGTCTCATTTTATTGTAAAGCTGTGTATTTTCAAGGTTTCTCGAGACTGCAAATTGAGTAAATGCTGTTAGAAAACCCAACAGCGAACCATAATGCCACAGTCTGACGTCACAAATCCAGGTGCCTGGAGCTCCCACGTAAATCCACTGTGGTAGATTTTTTTTTTTTTTTTTGTAAAGATCATTTTCATTGACTTTAAGAGAGCGCCACTGTGAAGGATAATGAGAAAGGGCCTTGTTTAACGTTAATAAGCAGCCATCCTCACAGATGTCGGTACTATCCTAGCAAAAAAGTGTCGATTTTTGGTGAATCCCCCACCCCTCGACCACCCCTTACTCCCCTTAAGCAACGTTTTAGGTGAATGATAGTTTAAATATTTTTCACCTGTGTCACTGCGGTTTAATTTGAATAAAATGGCAAAACCACGACATTCAAGAAAAAACTCATATCAGGACTATGTTGTATTTACGGCTCTAATGCAAATATACAATGTATTTCTGCTCAACAGGATACTTTCCTGTGTCGCATAATTGTCACCTGCATGTCTCCGTGGCACCCACCTAAACACCTTGCCAGGAACGTTGTTTCAACGTCTATTGTCGGAATTATTGTTGTTGGCATTTAACAGAGGGTTTAAAACATACGGAAGGTCGGCCCGAAAGTAGGGTATTTTTTCTGGCATTTTTTGGAGTTCACATATTTTTCGTTAGCTCCTCCAGTTCTAAAAAATGAGTTTAGGTTATAAATATTTAGTTTCTCCATCGATGACCTTTCGCCACTTGACACATGTGATGATCGCCTGAAAGGATATTACATTCTTTGTAAAACGTAAAGTAAACTTACTAAAAAACGTGTCTCATCTTCTTAAACAATGCGTCTATCACCTCCCCAAACAAGGCGTCTATCAGCTCCATAAACAAGGCATCTATCACCTCCCCAAACAAGGTATCTCTCACCTCCCTAAACAAAACGTCTATCATATTCATAAACAATGCGTCTATCACCTCCCCAAACAAGGCGTCTATCTGCTCCATGAACAAGGCATCCATTACCTCCCCAAACAAGGTATCTCTCACCTCCCTAAACAAAACGTCTATTATCTTCATAAACAATGCGTCTATCACCTCCCCAAACAAGGCGTCTATCAGCTCCATACACACGGCATCTATCACCTCCCCAAACAAGGTATCTCTCACCTCCCTAAACAAAACGTCTATCATCTTCATAAACAATGCGTCTATCAACTCCCCAAACAAGGCGTCTATCAACTCCATAAACAAGGCGTCTATCACCTCCCTAAACAAGGTGTCTATCATCTTTATAAACAAGGCGTCTATCACCTCCCTAAACAAAACGTCTATCATCTGCATAAACAACGCGCTTATCACCTTCCTATACCAGGTATCTCTCACCTTTTCAAACGAAATGTCTATCACCTTCCTGAACAAGGCATCTATCATCTTCCAAAACAAGGCATCTATCATATTCCTAAACAAGATGTCTATCAACTTCCAAAACAAGGCATCTATCATCTTCCCAAACCAGGATGTCTATCACTTTTCTAAACAAGGCGTCTATTGCCTCTCCCATAAAAGGCGTGTATCACTTCCTGGCTCTCTTGTCCATGCATGTTGTTGTTAGGATGCTACAGTTTTTCATGTGAACTTTGTCAAAGCATTTAAAATGTTTCTAATCATTCCCAAAACTGTCAAAATGAGGTATTTATGCATATATCAAGCAGATTCAATGCAGGTTTCATTCCTTAATATCGAATTTTTAAATAACTAACGCAATATTTTTAGACCCAATTGGTTACTTAAGTATTTAGACCCTATTGGTTACTTAAATATATAGATCCAATTAATTACTTGAGTATTTAGATCCTAGATCTTCATTTTGACTTGTTGTCGAAGCGACGTGTCATGACTTCTACTTCCAGTAAGGGATAACGCGATGTTGTTGTTATTAGGTTGTGACCCCGACGATTTTCAGACGTCTATTTACCGTGGCAACAAGGCGTTGCATGGGCGTTGGAGAAGTGAGTGTTTGGTCACAGAAAGCAACGTCTAAACAAAGTGGTTTATCTAAAGTCCATTCAACGTTGAGTGAAAGACTTCGAGACTAACGAATCTCCGTGCATTTTATTGAATGCGAATGATACATTTCTGTGTAATTCCCTTTGTTTTGGGCCATTGAAAACAGGCATACACATCAATCGAGGGGCATACGTTTCCTACATATCAAGAGACTGTATTTAAGATACAAACACATTTTGAGTTTCTTAATAGAATGTAAGCCATTGACTTAATGAAACTATAAAGTATAATTTACTTCATAAGAGTAGAACTGCGGTGAAAGCGCCAAGGCATTGCTAGTACATGATTTCTGACTTTTTTGTGTAAACCAAAACGACCACAAAGTAACCGACTGAGAACATGCTTATTTCGTATGAAAGTGGTAATTAATACTCCTCAAGGCCAAAAATACATCACTGAGTCAATGACTTGGTTGACCAAACCACGTATCATCACTTCACCAGACTAATAAACTGCTACGCAGGAACCACTTTGGCTCGTCTTACATGTGTAGAGAAAATTTAGGCATGTAGCGGATAAACAGAGAAGAATTTGATTGTTTTTAATGCAGCTTGAATCATGGCTAGAAGAGTCTTTGGTAAGAACTACCCGACTGCAACCGCATTCCAAAGACTGAGACACAAGAACATGACAAGCACGAGGGTGAACAATTGATGCTGCTGTGTTGTAACTTGCTGTAGCCCTGTTGAAGAAACAAATTGGTGAATGTACAACAAAGACTATCCTGATCCCCTAGCTATTGCCATAGTTATTGTCAACTGACAACATGAGAATGGACAACAAAGACTATCCTGTTCCCCTAGCTATTGCCATAGTTATTGTCAACTGACTACATGAGAATGGACAACAAAGACTTTCCTTTTTTCCTAGTTATTGCCATAGTTATTGTCAACTGACAACATGAGAATGGACAACAAAGACTATGCTGGTTCCCTAGTTGTTGCCACAGTTATTGTCAACTGACAACATGAGAATGGGCAGCAAAGTCTATCCTGGTCAACTAGTTATTGTCACAGTTATTGTCAACTGACAACATGAGAATGGACAACAAACACTCTCCTGGTTCCCTAGTTATTGCCACAGTTATTGTCAACTGACAACATGAGAATGGACAACAAAGACTATCCTGGTTCCCTAGTTATTGCCATAGTTATTGTCAACTGACAACATGAGAATGGGCAGCAAAGTCTATCCTGGTCAACTAGTTATTGCCACAGTTATTGTCAACTGACAACATGAGAATGGACAACAAACACTCTCCTGGTTCCCTAGTTATTGCCACAGTTATTGTCAACTGACAACATGAGAATGGACAACAAAGACTATCCTGGTTCCCTAGTTATTGCCATAGTTATTGTCAACTGACAACATGAGAATGGACAACAAAGACTATGCTGGTTTCCTAGTTATTGCCATAGTTATTGTCAACAAACAACATGAGAATGGACAACAAAGACTATCCTGGTTTTCTAGTTATTGCCAAAGTTATTGTCAACTGACAACATGAGAATGGACAACAAAGACTTTCCTGGTTCCTTAGTTGTTGCCACAGTTATTGTCAACTGATGACATAAGATGGACAACAAAGACTATCCTGGTTCCCTAGTTATTGCCATAGTTATTGTCAACTGACAACATGAGAATGGGCAGCAAAGTCTATCCTGGTCAACTAGTTATTGCCACAGTTATTGTCAACTGACAACATGAGAATGGACAACAAAGACTATCCTGGTTCCCTAGTTATTGCCATAGTTATTGTCAACTGACAACATGAGAATGGACAACAAAGACTATCCTGGCTCCCTAGTTATTGCCGTAGTTATTGTCAACTGACAACATGAGAATGGACAACAAAGGCTATCCTCATCCTCTATTTATTATGAATTGACATCATGTTATCATCAATTGACAACTTGTGCATGGACACCAAAGACTATTCTGATCCTCTAGTTATTGTCAGTTGACATCATATTATCGTCAACAGACAACTTGTGCATGGACAGCAAAAACTATCCTGACCTCGCAACTATTGTCAATTGATAACTTGTGAATGGACACCAAAGACTATCTTCATCCCCTAGTGCCTGTGAACTGGCATCATGTTATTGTGAATTGACAACTCGTAAATAGACAGCACAGACTAACCAAATCCCGTAATTATTGTGAATTGACACTGTTTACACCGAGACGGATATCAAGTTATAAAAATACATTACAGGAAAAGACCGAACATTGTCACAAAAAGCGAAGTCCTACATTTCAGATCTCTACAAATGTATTTATAACAAAATACTCAAAGTAAAAACATCACTGTTTCATATTAATTTTATTTTTAAGTATAATAAGTATTAGTGTATTAGTTAATGTTTTATAACAGTAAGGCGTAACTGACGTTTTGATCCTGACATTTACCTGTTAAATGGTCGCATGGTATGCGCTTGCAAAACGATTTGACACATAAGAAAAAGTAGAAGTGATTGGAAACATGCGATATACAAAACAGAGACACTCAAACGCTTCCAAAATATAACTTTACAAGAACTTGCCTTATTTTTTATTTTTTTTTTATTTTTTTTTTTTTTTGCAATGTGACATTTAAACCTCATTTTAAATACAAGAGACTGACTATTTACACGATGACTCAGCATCTCAAATACTGCTTCCGGTCAACCGAAGACCATAGCTATTGAAGCTATGTGCTTTTATCGTTCGCGTATTTATTGTTGTGATGTGTTTATGTAGTGAATTAATCTGGCGTTTTATTTTCGTAAAACGCTCTTTTATGAGAAAGCGTAATTCGCGTTCTCCAGTTTTATGTAGGTTTCTCGTGTAAATCTAAAAGAATGCCGCAATACAAAAAAAAATTTCTTAAGGTGGCTAGAATACTCCTGGCCTAGTTCTAATCGTTGCTACTCTACAACAAGCCTAATTCGAGTTTTGTCCTACTGTACAAATCACATCCAGGTCAAGTTATGATAAAAGTACAGAACGCGAATTATGATTTACTCGTGAAAGAGCGTTTTATTACTTAGCAAAAGGTCCGAATTCGCTTATCTTCGGGACTATTCGAGCCACTTTGAGAAAATGTTTGTTTTAGAGTTACATGAGAAACCCTGATCTTTTTTATGTCATTAAATGATTATATTCGTATATAAATCGTGGTATTATCATCATTCTATATTTCACCTTAAATCTACAGCGAAACATCATTTGGAACCAGACTGAAAACAAATCAAATAGTAGACCAACGACCGTTCCGTAAAATTATATATATATACATATATATATATATATATATATATATATATATATATATATATATATATATATATATATATATATATATATATATATATATATAATTGAATTTAGCATCCCTTTCCATTATAAAAGAAGTGAAAGAAGCATCATAGCGATATTATGTAATTGAGTTGTAAAATGTTAGATTACCTGTTTGCAGCACATTTCAATACCCTCACGTTGCTTCTTTGTTTCGGAGACTTCAAACACGATTGGTTGGAATATAGCTCACCCTACGTGGGTTAAGCTTAAAACGTCATTTTGAACGCTTTTATCTGTATTCTTCTTTTAAGAATCGCAGTGTGGTATTTAGAAATGTGACTCTTAGACAGCATTCTAACGTAATTATCCGTCGTGTAATGAAGGGATATAGGTTTCAGCTTGTCTGTTTGTCCGTCTGTCCGTCTGTCTGTCCTCTTTCGTGCACCCTCGTGTGCGGGCTATATCTGAGAAAATATTTGTCGTATCGCTTTTTTCCTTTTTCCTTTGGCATACGGTTGTCACTGATATTGAAGGTATGCAAAGTCGTATTGTTTTTAAAATCGACCAAAAATTCTCAAAAATACGAATTGTCAAAAATGGCTGTTTTTCAGGAAATGTCTAGACGAGTTCTGCAAAACTATTCGATCCAGCGTTCTGAAATTTATGTGGTGAAAATATATATATTGTACATGTGCAACGTCGAATTATTTTTGAAATCGGCCAAAAAATTGCTAAAAATACGATTTGTCAAAAATGTATATTTTTATGGAAACTTGTTTGCCCGGAGATAGATTTTGTCCATACAAGTTCTCCGAAACTATTCGAGCCATTTATGCACTGAAAACATATATATATTGTAGATGTGCTGAGTTGTATTATCTTTGAAATCGGCTAAAGATTGTCAAAAATACGACTTCTCTAAAATGTACAACGTCGTCTTATTTTTAAATGAGCAAAAATTGTTCAGGAAATTTGTTAGCACGCTGATAGGCATTGTCCAGAGGAGTACTGCAAAACTACTCGATCCAACATTCTAAAATTTAACGCAGTGGAAATATATATATTGTACATGTGCAACGTCGCATTGTTTTTTAAAAACGGCAAAGAATGGTTTGACAATGTAGGGTTTTCAATTTCATTGGATTTACTAACATCCAATGACATTATGTGTTACACGGGGGATCCAGCCTCACTGAGCCTCTAGTTTGTAAGACAAATGCTTTTTCTTCTTAAACATATCTCTTTATCACGCCATGTCTTCTATTATTTTCTTTATAACTTAACGAAAACATGATTTGTAGTGTCTTGCTTGATTAAGATTTTATCAGGAAAACTTTAACTAGATTTTGGTTATATATCAGCGGAGCAGAAACACATGATATTGTGACTCTTATATCAACAAAGCAGAAAAACGTGAGATTATGACTCATATCAACAACGCAGGAACGCTGAGATTGTGATTCTTATGTCAACAAAACAGAAACACATAAGATTGTGACTTTTATATCATCAAAACAGTAACACGTGAGATTATGACTCTTATATAAACAAAATAAAAGCACGTGAGATTGTGCTCTTATATCAATAAAACAGAAACACGTGAAACTAGACCTTTTTCGCCTGCGAGAATTAGCGAAAGTTACACTTATGACCTCCAAAAAATACGATTCTAATTTCTTAAAAACTCAGAACTGAATTGTGTAGAAATCTTTGTTAAAATCATGCTAAGTTGCCATTGGCATCAAAACTAAACACACCAAAGGTTTTCACGTGTTATATCTCAGTAAACATTCTGACGGCTAGAAAACGTCAATTTGAGTACCAGGCCAAATCGCAACAGTGAATCTGATTGTAATTTGGTTTTGATTGGGAGGGACTATAGATCAACATCTTTGACACAATGTTGAATAGACAGTGATTGGTGAACGATGTGCTTACCCAGTTCAGTAGCTTTAAATACGGTTGTACTTTTGTTGCGATTACATGTATGACCGTAGTGAAGATAACTCTTTACTTTTTACTACGCTCAATTAACGGCTCTGAAACAACGTTGAATATATTTCGAAAAAATGAGGACAAAAAATGGTCGTGTTAACGCTCATGGGAAATTTAAGTCCGGTTCTCGTTGTCACTGTGTGAAAATTGACAAAAATCAGAAAATAAAATGTGGGATATTCAGAAGGGCGCCAGTTTTTACCGTCTGTTTTTTTAAAATATATTGTTGAGAATTGACCTATGCATATCCTGTGTTACTCAGTGACACAAGAGGAACTTTGGCGGAGGGATGACCACTATCTAACAACTGGCAAGTAAAAAACTTGCAAGCAGTATATTGGCGTTGTACAGGGCCAATGTTTCCGACCTTTTCTTTCTCTTTACAGGTCCGTCATTTTGTTTTTACTACTCCTCTAATAATATTGACCATAGGACCCTCAAATTTCGAACATACGTAGTACTTGATCTGAAGTAGTACACTCGTTTTTTTGCTTTCGCTTTCGTTTTCATTTTCATGGTCGAAACAAGAAGCAAAAACAGTGATTTATGTCAAGAAATGCAACGCATAAAGGCTCCAGTAAGACATGCGCTAGCTCTCGCACATGCTAACAGCCACACAGCGCATGACATAAATGATGTATGCTTTACTTGCACAGCCAGATACGCCGAGCATGGTGAAATGCTTGTGTTGTTTTATAAGAACGACGTGTAGAAGCATTATCTTACACGATCATTTCAAATACGCTAAATGCTGAAATAAATTATCAGCTTCAGTTACGCACTATTCTTGGTGAGGAAGGGAGGTTTGGAGGGGTTTCGTAAAGTAAGTAGCAAAGCTATGTGTTTTTCAGAAAGGTTTCGAACTGATAAAGACGTTTCTTAGAACGGCTTCAGAATCTAAAAAAAAAAAACATTATTTTCTATGAATGAAAAGTGAACTATAAGCAGGCTGAACGTTTTTTTTTTAAATTCTACTTGCAATGGGAAAGTTATTTTTAAAATATTATGCTTTGGCCAAGTGTTTATGATTGCCATTGTCTAGACGGTGATGTGATTAATATTTTCTAGAGGTCACTCTCTCGACGCTTAAATACGTCGGTGGGCAAACGTTGTGACGCTGATGGGCGGAGTGCCCCCCCCCCCCCACTCATTTAAGCAAATATAGAAAAAAATTATTTGTCATGCCCAGATTTTTGCCATATAGACTTCTGTAATTATAGAAAACCCGTGATCGAAGAAGCGGTAAAATGTTTGATGGGATGAATAAATCATAATAACGTCATAAAAATTGGTGTGATGTTATATCGTAATAATCTTGCAACAAACTGACCGATCATTCTTCGCGCTTTTTTTTATTTTTTAGCGAGTTTAGAAAACCCGAAATGACATGAATCATGTGTAAACAACTTTATATCAAGTATGGACATGAGCAACCGCGAAACTTGGGGAGATAAGCAACCAGGCTGAGATATTCACTGTTCAGCATAACGACAACGATACAGCACGTAGCACAATTTTGTCGGAAGTGGAGAGATCAATAGCTTGCTTGTACTGCTAGCTATATATAGTAACGTGCACCTGCCTTATAATGGCTTCAATGGTAAAATTTCATTCTTTGCATATAAAATGTTAATAAATTAAGAAAAAATGAGGTGGACCAACTAGACATGCCACAGTATATCATTGTCAAATTATGTTGTCCTATCCCTAACCGACTTCGAGTTCGCATGGCAAGGTTTTTGGCGAAAAAAAAGAATCATACGGAAACACCTCACCGAAGTCGTACGAATGCAAAAACTACGGGGATTAAAAATCTCCAAATGCCATTATAACTCCCCAGTTTCTTTGCTGCAGCCAGTGGTTGGTTTTTCTGGTGCTTAATTTATTTTTTACAACTTGAATTTAATTGGTAAAGCATCTTGATGCTATATTCACGTTCGCTATCAAAGACACTCTGTTTATGCACACTGAAATGAGTATAAAAACCAGTATCTAATCCCAACCAATCATCGTCATGTCACCAATCAATAAGTACTTAGTACTCCTGATGGAATCCTATCCATTGTGTTTACACATTGTTCATTCACTTATAATATTTATGATACACTTGCTCGTCCGTTAAAACGTGGATTGTGATTTTTCCATTGTCTTTACCATGTTTTCTCAGTTACAAATTAACGTTAATTTTCAATCTAGTGTAGGAATGGTGTGCAATTAAATACCGTCACCCCAGACGCATGATCTTTTACTCAAACGCAGGAGATCCTTTGGCGCTAAGGATTATTTATAATGAATTTGTAAGCTCGTATAAAATATGGCAAGACAGATTCGAACTGAGGACTTCGCTTACCAACCAAGCATCTTAACCACTGCCTCATCTAGTTGAACTGACAGAACGAAACATTTTATAAAGCTTGTTCTACACATTACCTTTAATCAATATAATGCCAGGAAATGCCCTGACGACCTGGTAATTGTTTTGTAATTGATTGTTTGTGATTAGTATTTGGTTTTAAGACATAAATGCCAAACAGCAAATGTTCATCAATCTTTTTCTGAGAAAGTGATATATTCTGTTGCAGGATATTACTGAGGCACAATATTTATTTATGAATTAATTGGCATTACATGAGCAGTAGTGATATATAAGAAGTAGCCAATTTAACCGCATAATAATGAGCAGTCTGGTAATATATTTAGCATGAATCATAAAGTATTAAGAGTGGATTCTTTGCTCAATACATGCTGACTGTCACATAGATACCTGATTTAAGTCAATTAAAAGAGTCAAAACAGTGTCGTTGCTCGGTATTTTCTTACAACAGAATACACTATTTTCATCCTTTGACGTCATATTACTCCAATCTGGCTATGCCACAATGCACGAAGTTCATGAAACAGATCAGTATTTGTGTGAATAACTAACATTTTAATCCTAATTTGTGTTGAAAATTACAAACCTGGGAGATGTGGTCGAAATCTCAGAGCAAAAGTACAGGATGTATTCTTCCTTTGTCTGGGATTGTCTTGTGGATCTAGTTTTCTTATAATTAGGAAAATCATTACTCCAAACCATTTAACTCTAAAATTGTCTGGCAGCCTACTGCTGAGAAAAATGATGGATCAAAATGGTACAATTTCGCAGTTTTAGGGTACAATTTAATTTGGATTCTGTAGTACAGTAACATTTCCCTAGTATTCAACAGTGTATATTGTCACAGATGTTTTCAAAATCGATTAAACTGACAAACGTAAACATGCTTTCATAACGCATAATAACCGATTTAATTAATTTGCTTTGATTTTCACTGGAAGGAGTCTACAAAAACTGAATGATGTACTTCTAAATATTTTTGCTATGCTGTTCTCCGTAATTCCGGTAACATTCAATGTTGCGTGGCTCCACAGCCAGCTTTTATAATTGTTATTACACTTGAGGTTTTCAAAATTTAGGTAGAGTAGTCTTAGACACACCTTTTCTATTCTTATTTGTTCTAATTTCCGTAATAAACGGTCTTTAACTTGCAGTGGCATTGGATTTAAAATAACAATTTTACCGATAAATCTGGTTAGCTGGCTAGGGTCTCCAAAATTTAATAATAGGATATTAATCACGTCTAATGATTAAGCAAGGACTTCAACATGAATATCCTATAAGAAATGATTAAGCCTATAAATAAAACTCCTCCCATAAAGAATTGAGGCTTGAAAGAATTTAAAAACTCTTCCTGGAAACAACAGTTATATTACACAATTCTTCGTTAACGTAGGAAATTATATCATAAATTTCACTCCATAATTGATAATTTTAGAACATAGGCATTTGAATTTTAAAAATTGAATTTAAAAATTTGAATATAATTTGAATTAAAAAAAATACTTCTTTCATTTTAATATTGCTACACAAATTTATCCTTTCTTTTTGTTTTAAGGAAATGATAAATGTTTGGCAGGTGTTCCGTGATATGTGATGACTTCACGTAAATACACATCAATGTCAAAAGTCAAACTTCATATGGAATATTTTTTTTAGATTTACAATGGTCTCATTGTTTTATATAATCACATTTAATTGATTTTAACACTTCAGCAATAAAGTATTAAGAGCATGTGTGTACAGCCGTAATTTTAGCCCCATTTCTTAAGATTTAGGGGTGGGGGAATCAAATCATAATGTTAGAGTAGAGCTCTTATTACTGAAGCTCATAAAATCGTGTGGGGAATTTGTAACTCCTAGAGAATGTCACATCTTGACCTTTTTTACCGAGGGTTTGCTGCACGCTTGGAACAAATTGCTAACAAATTGAAAGCTTCATAATATTTAATGAAATAATGCAGAGAGGCTTATTATAAGAAGACGTGAATTGCTCCTAGAAACAGCGGATGAGAAGCTACACGTACATCCGGTGTAAAAGGCCAGACGCGTGTTGTCTCCCCAATATCGTATTGTGGAATCCATAGTTCAAACAATACTCCTGAAAGTAGGAACACCCTTTTGAAACATAGTTCATCTTCATTATGACACGACAAAAATCAAGACCAATACAATATTACTCATGATGCGTTTATTGTTGATATAAATATTACGTAAAGAATGCAAACTTGAAACACACGTTTTCGAATTTAGTGATAACATTGACATGATTCAGGACAAAATAAAAACTTCAGAAGCTTTCATTGGTAGATGTGCCCGTTATTAATTCAATGTATTCTCCTGTATTCACCAGTGTATAAAATAATTGTGTCGTAAGTATTTATATCACACTGACATTTTTTTATTTCTTCAGCCCTAGTCACAGATACTTTTGAGCATAGGAGGGGTAATACTTAAATACAGGGACACCTAAGTACATTAGTACACGTGAGTAATACCCAAGTACATAAATAGACGTGGTGTTACGCCTAAGTACTGAGCATACGCGGGACAATAATTAAGTACATGAGCATATACCGATAATACCTAAGTACGCGTAGAATGCCTAATACATAAACATAAGCTCTGTAATGCGCAACTACATGGGCATACGCGGGGCATTACCTAAGTACATGCGCATGCGTTGGGTAATATATAAGTGCATAAGCATACCCGGGAAATACACAAATGCATGAGAATACTTGGGGTAATACCCGATAAATCGATGAGATGCGTAACCAATACATGACCATGCCTAGAAATAAAGAAGGAGGTTATGCAATTTTTAAATTGTTTAAAAATTAGGCGGAGGTGTCACATATACTGGCAAAACTATACGAGCAGGTGCTCTAAAAACCCTGCCCAAGGTTTTCGGGTCAGTCCAAACGCGAGTGTGGTTTTATTTTTATTTCATGATTTTTGTTACAGATATATTCTCTACTAAATTAGATGCTTTAGCACTGCTGTACTTGCTGTCGAGTAGTTGCGCTGTACTTGGCGATATCAAGTACCCCTACTTCTGTGTTTTTTGAAACAAGAAGAGTAGGGAATATGTCTCTGCATATTAACCCATCCTATGCACCGCCAAAATACTATTGTTGCATTTGCAAATAAAAGGTCTTTTCTGATTGGTCAAGAAGTGTTTAACAAGTCAGACCGCGTTTTTGTCTACCAGCCCACCTGTACGGTGGTTCGATTTGTTGTGCATAACACCTTTTTATTCCGCAGATCCACTGGGGATTCCTCGCAACATTGTACTCATAAAGGAGCGAAATCACTTTTTTTAAAAAGTCACTAAGTTAAATTTTTAGTGACTTAGACACTCATATGCACCTTTTTCACCAATGTACAAGAATATTTAACATGAGGGATGCAAAGTGCGGCTAGGCAGATGGAAAGATCCAGCCGCTCTGTGTTTTTACATAACAGATTGATTTGGTCAGCTGTTTTATAACAACGGTCTGACTGTGACAGAGTTAACGAAACTAACTGTTACATGGCTCAGCTTCCCGTATTTTTTACTGCAAATAGAGATGAAAGTGACGTATTAGGTCAATAGAAATGTTTTAAAATGTGATTTAATACTAGAGAAATATAAAACTGAACAGCACATCGCAATTGGCGAAACTGAAAATGTGTTCTGTTTATTTGGTCATTCAATGTTTATTTACGAACTAGAAGTCACATAATTCACCATGGCATTCTCATTATAGGTAATGATAATCTTCTGCAGCTAATAGACCAATTTGTAAATTAACTAATTACAATGTGCAGTTCAATTTCAATGTTCTTTACCTCGTACATATACCCATAAACATTCTTTTTACCTTACAATGTGTGGTCTCGTTCAACATCCGACATCATTAGAATGTTTTTGAACCGGTAAAATTTTCAAAGCTCTTTTTAAACTTCACTTTGAATTTTCCAATAAAATGATAAAGTAAAATAGTAATACTTCATTCTGAGTGCGTACGATATTGTTTTTTGCCTGAAGCCGTAGGGCCGTACGGACCGACCCCGTAGGCTGAAGGCAAAAAACAATATCATCCGCACTCAGAATGATGTATTACTTTTATTATATGCCTACTTGGGGTGACGCATAATCGGTACTGCGGTCAGCGAGCATTGATATTTGACGCGGTTTTTGCAAAAAAAGAAAATAAATATTAAGTATTTATTTGCTACGTGTAATGATTATTTCTGACGTAATACCCCCCCCCCCCCTAGCCGCGGCATTATATCAGTTATATCTTTATTAATTTCAAACCAATAGACACAAATCACCCGAAGGACGTGTGTAAAATTACCAACAATTTACACCCTTTAAAATAATATTTACCTTCAAAATGCCTTCCTTTCTGTCATCAGTGATAATACACTTTAATTTATGTGCCTTAAACTCATGTGGTTTAAGAAGTAACCTCACAAGTCCGCCTCATAAACAAATATTTTCTCCCTTTCGAACGTTCCTTCTTATTGTTGTCAGTTCAACGGAAGTAACTTATTTCAACTCAAATCGCGAAATAACAACGCAACAAATACACAAATGGCGTAAAATATATGACATTTCTAATTCGATTGCGTTTTGTTTTCAGGCTGTGCTGTAAATATCGTCACAGTAATGACTCAATTATCGATTCTGAGGACGGTTGCAGTTGATTGTGACCCACTTTCACTTCAATTTCAACTCCGAAAACACGTGTTATTTTGTTTACTGTTTACATCTGATCGCATTATGAATATGCTTATAGGGGGCACCATGCAATCTGGCCTATGAAAACTGCATGCTCGTTTTTTTTCTATCATTTCTTTGTACGCGGACCTCTAGGCATATAATAAAATTAACTTTTCGCGTTCAAAAATTTAGAAATTACATTCGAACGCACGTTATATAAGAGAACCAAACAAACGTTCTTTAAAACACAAGACGTTTAACTATGGTGCACTAAAACTTATTAAATTTAAACAGTCGAAATATAGTCAAATAATACATGAAATGCAAATGTTGCGCGGCAAAGGAAATTGTCGCGAGACCATTTAATTGAACGCGAGATAAAATAAATATACAGCATGTACGTTTTGGTTTTTTGTACAAATATACCGCCATATATTCCACCCTTCGGGTGAACAAAACTGCGTGTAAATATCCTTACTTTATCACAGTTGTATACTGAAATTCCGGTAAATAAAAGTGTTGTCAGCATAGAACTAGAAATTTCTAGTTACCCATATTTTTCTTGAACTGCGCTTACTGGTTAATCCATGCACTGCAAATACGTGTATTAAAAATTTTAGTTTTACTTCCACTTTTAGATGGGCTTGTCTTCCTGTTGCGTATTACCACATAATAGAAATGAATTTTTTTTCTTACAGTTAGAACGGTCGTATTCCACTCACCAACCATCGACCAATGAGAATGAGGGAATTCTATGTATTACGTCATTTGAAGACATATGCCATTCCCTTTAAGCGTGGTGTGTACAACACACGCCATTCTGTGTGCTCCGCAAATGTTTCAATGAAGGGAACTAGTTCAAGTTGCAAATTTGCTTTAAATCAGTTTATTTATTAATTCATGGGCCAATATTATGTTTCCCGGAAGTTAGTTAAAATTAGTTTGAGCTTTAAGCAATTTTCGGCACTTGTAACTTTGGTCTGGTAGTTGTTGAGTTTACATGTTAGGGTGACAGCTTTACTTAGTCCCAGGAAGTGTGTCTGTCTTCCCCGCACGGAAGCTACACGATCGAAAAAATGTGCCAGTTCCTATACACAACGCCTTGGAGATGGTTGAGTCTTTACATCCCGCATTGCCTGCATTGACTCCAAGCTTTACACAGCAGGCTGTGTCATCGAGGAAATGATCAGTTATTTGCTGTAGCTTACACTCCTGCGGGACCTAATAATCGCGACCTATAATCGCGACAGAATCGACTTTCTCGATCCAGGCGGAAAGAAACGTTTTCAGACGTTTCAGGTTTATGGCATTTTTTAGCCAAGTGCCCATTTATTGGATCACAGAGAGCCAGAGATGGGTGCCTTGATGCCCATATATGGCACTCTCAGTACGGGATAACCGATAGGCCAGGGGCAGAAGTCCCACCTCACTCAGACCCTTGTTGGCACCTCTTGGTATCGTTTTCGGCACCCCAGGTCTCCCATCTGGGGTCCCATTTTCTGGATCAATCTAAGGAAAGTGCCCGAGGTCGGTCGCAAAGGGTCCCATTTTCAGTCCAATTTTTGGGTCCCATGGGCAGAAGCCCATTTCTGGGATCACCCTCGAATCAGGTCCCAAACACGGGCCCAATTCGGTCTCGTCCCGTTTTATCAGGTTAAAACGGTGCCGAACGCACCTGAAAGCATTTTTGTGCCCAAATAATGGGAATGGACATTGCATAGCATGTTCTAACACACTTAAGTTACGGGATAACGCTTGTAAGTGATATCTTAAGCGCTATCATATTTCAACTGTATGTCTGCTGGTGACATTTACAGTTAACTTATGACTTTCTCTTTGCTTGCCTTTTAGATATGACAGAAGCCAGCCTGCGGGTTCCGCCTACACTTTTGCAGTGCTCTCATCCTCTTTCGGCACTCAACCCATACTCGGTTTGTGATCGGTGCAGACAAAAGAGCGGCTTACCTCTCTGCAACGAATGGAATACTTGCCCCACCATCTGTCAGCAAAAGAGTGGAAACTTATTCATAAAAAACAGGATAAGAAACGATCGCAGAAGAGTTAAACGCAAAGTCTTCCCCTCCATCCCATTCATTATTCCCGAATTTGTGGAGGAAACCATGGATATTGGACCAAGTCTCCACACCCATCAAAATGGATACGGGATCAGAATCCGATGCGGTCATTTCGGGCAGAAAGGACAAGAAACCCCCAGGAAAGCCTTTTCCGAAACCCTGGCCGATTTAGATCTCCCAGAAGGAAAAAAAGGGGAAATCCTCGGGAAAGTAACGGCAATTACCCCCACAGTGGAACGGAACAGAAAAACAAAACCTCTCCCGAGCAAGTTACGGTCACTCACAAGGGCTAGGGGTCAAGTTTTGCAACGGTAAAAGGGCAACTTGGGATTCCGTCGCAAGAAGAACCGTCTTCTCCCCCACGGATAACGGGCTTGCCTAGTGAGTTCTCAGCCTTTTTGTCCGTGCAGTCCCAGTTGCAGAAAGAACTTCAAGAACTCCAACAACAAATGCAACGGCAGGGGACCAGCCCTCAAACCAAGACAAAAGATAAACATTCAGCCACTGTCTCTCGTCCCCCACCTGACAGCCAGCCCTCTCCCCCACGGTCTCCTCCTTCACTGGGCTCGAGCAACCAAACCGTAGAAGTGGAAGTAATCAGCAATGGGGAATCCACGGAGTTTCGCTCGTCGGGACAAGTTTAATTCCGCTTACCCCTCAGAGAGATGGGTTACATCAGATCGCCGGGGAGTGACCAAAAACTCTGCAAAGACCCGCCACCGCAGGGAGACGACCAGTCAATACCCCCTCACTCCGGATTATGCTCCACGCAGTGAGAATACCACTTCCTAGATAACTTCTTCTACGCTGGTCCCCGAAGACGTTTATTTTTTTGCCATTCAATAGATCGTTTGCTTGGCAAACGTCTCTGTTGGATCCCCATCTCTCGACAAAGAGGACCCCCATACGGATGATCTCTCAAACCGCTCCTCCGCACCAAGACGCTTTTCTCGCACTGCACACAAGCGAGGGCATTGCTAATGCCATAGAAGTGCGATCGAAAGAATTCAAAAGGATGGATAACAGCGAGGGCCGCACCTTATCCCGTTTTCACACATCGAGACACTGCGCTGTAAGACCATACCCTTATCGACCATCAGACAAACTAATTCGGTTAGAAGCACTGGAACAACTTGCAAAACGGACAGTTTGGATGCCTTCCGTGACTCGAACATCCCATTTGACAAGGACGCTAAGACCATTGAGGCCTCCTCCCGACATATTCTCAACATTATGCCCTTTCAAGATCATACCTTGAAAGCGTTGGTAGGGGTTGTTCCTCAATGATCCCGTGGCTTCGTAACTACTGGAGTGTCTGACACTAGCAACCAGGGATGTAGTTAAACTGTCTACTTTCCTCATGACATCAGTGGTCTTTCTCAGGCGGGACGCGTTCTTACAACACTGTTGGTCGAGCGTGAAAGGGTTAAGGGACCTGTGCCATGCTCCATCCTAGGTTCCGTGCATCCTTCCTGCGCCCGCTAAAATGCAACAAATCCCATCACCAGGGATCAGAGCAGTCGCAGCCCGGCACCCAGTCCCAACCACCCCCTGCCAGGAAGCCGAAACCAAGCTTTGGTAGCAAACTGGAGGGACCAACACCACAGCAAAGGAGGTAGCAGCCAACCAAAGTACATCCCAGATATTTCTTGGTCTCTTAGCGATACTTTAAAAAACTCAGATATCTTAGAAAATTTGCTATCTCACAACGAATCCTAGCCCGTAGGAGAAGGGCTAGACAAATTCTGGCAGGCATGGGAAAAATGGGGACCCCCGTCGAGTAGTCCAGTGACTCAAAAACGGCTACTCCCGCCCCTTCAAACGGGACCAAAGGGGTCACAAACCACCTATTCTCTAGCGTTTCAGACCCCAGAAAACCTAACCACCTCCTACCCTAAAGAGTTAGAAAGGGATCTAGCTCTCCAAGAAATGATAGTGACTCTAAAAGAAAAGGAGGCCATAGAGGAAATGCCAGAAAACCAGACAGCCTTCTTCACCACGGTTTTTCTGGTCCCCAAAAAATCCGGAGGTTGGAGATTAGTAATAGACCTCTCCTTCCGCAATGAGTTCCTTCTGTTGACATCATTCCAGATGTACACCACCAAAATTATAAAAGAAAGCCTCCAGGCAGGATGTTCCTCGGCGACCAAGTAGGTTGTGAACGGCTCTGGTTTCGGACACTTCCTTTCGGCCTGTCCACGGCACCCTACGTATTCTTACAGTTAATGAAAGTACTAAAGTCATGGGAATGTTAGAAGACATGTTAGTCTTCCAATACCTATACGGCCGTTCCTGGCTCACCAGGACAGAAGCATATTCCATCAGCAGACTCTAACCTTGATGCGCAAGCTCTACAGGTAGGTCTCGTGGTCAATCTATCCAAATCAGAACTTTCTCCCAAGCAAGACATCGTCTTCCTCGGAAAGAGATGGGATTCGAAAAACGCGAGTACCTTTTCCACCGAGGAAAGACGCCACAAGATCTCACAGGTCATAAAAAGGGATCCCAGTTGACAAGACGGAAGCCTACAAGCAAAGGAGTCTCTACTAGGTCTCTCAGTGCCAACCGAAAAGAGCCATTAGGCCGCTTACATTACGATCATTCAAAAGAGAGGTAGGATTTTCTCTGAGACAAGAGAGATCTACCCAAGCGAAAATGGAATTATCTCAAACAACCATGACTCCTCTGCGATGGTGGTACGATCCTCTAACAATGTCCGGACGGGTGCCGTCCCACCCACCAACTCAAGAAGTAGAGCTTCAGACGGATGCATCGCAGAAGGCTTGTGGAATACACTGCCAAGGTCAGGTATGGAAAGGGACTTGGTCCCCCTCCCTAAACAGGTACGACATTAATTGGCTGAAATGAAAATAAACCTAAACAAGCTAAACAGCCTATTCAGAGACAAAACAGTGTTAATCCTGTTAGACGACTCAACAGCAGTGGTATACTTAAACAGGCAAGGGGGAACCAGAGCCCTTTCCCTGTCAAAAGTGGCATTCAAGATTCTTTCCTTCGCTCGCCAGTGTCATATTTCTCTCATAGCCCGTCATTTAGCAGGAAAAGTCAATATGCTAGCAGACCTTGCCTCCAGAGTTGGCTAAGTCACTCATAGCGAATGGTGTCTAGCCCGCTCATGCTTCCAGTGGCTAATGAACCAGTCGCCATGGGGAACTCCTACCCTAGACCTATTCACCAACTCCATGACGACACAACTGCCCAAATTTGTCTTCCCGTGCCAAGATCCCCTAGTTTGGGCAATGGATGCTCTCAGGTGCCCGTGGACAGTACCAGAAGTACTTTACGCCTTGCGCCACAGGCAATCCTGCTGCAAGTCCTACAAAAGACAATCGAGCTGAGATCACGGTCCCTCCTGTTAGTAGTCCCATGGATGCCAGAAGCCCCATGGTTTGCCCTACTACTACAGTGCAAGGTGATCAAATCAATCTCAATCACATAGGCAACACTTCCACCCAGCCCCCAACTAATGAACCTGCACCTATGATGCCTAACCAGTCCTTAAAAATGAAATGTTTTCCCAAAAAGGTAGTAGATAAAATGGTTAATAACCACAAACAATCCACAGAAAAGGTTTATAGGGCCCAGTGGAACTAATTGGCCTCGTGGTGCTCCAAATATAAACTGGACCCATTTCAGGCCTTCTTGCCAGTAATAGCAGAATTTTTAGACCATCTCTTTACAGGCGAGCGTCTAAAAGCGGGCTCCATCGAAGGGTACAGGGCCGCTTTAGGCTCTAGACTCAAAGCATCTACAGCTTACGACCCAGGGAAAGACTCTTGTTTATCCTAACTGATCAGACACTTTAAGATGAACTCTCCCCCGAGCATCACCAACATAGCAACATAGCAAAATGGGATCTGTCATTGGTTCTTCGTTACCTTGAGAAAAAGGTAATATCCGCAAAAAATGCTGCAATAAGGTTTACCTTTTTTAATAGCGCTAGCATCAGGCAAGAGCAGAAGCGAAATCCACGCCTTGGACAGAACGGTTAGCAAAGAAAATGGGAACTGGGATAAGGTCTCCCTCGTCCTAAGAGCGGGATTCATGGGAAAAACCCACATTCGTACCCATGGGATGGGCACTTTCGATCACACAAACCTACCATGGAAGAACATATTCCTGAGGAACTAGTCTCACTATGCCCCGTGAAAGCCCTATGCTAGTATCTGGACATTTCAGAGGCACACAGGTAAAAATTCAAAAAGCACTTATCATTTCCTATATGCCAAAATTTAACAAAGACCTCACTAAACAAACAATTTCCAAATACATAAAAGAGGTCATTCCAGCCGCTTACGACGAGGTACAATCAGAAACAGACCTTCAATTATAGTTAAATGTCAAAGCCCATCAAGTTAGGCAGGTTGTAAATTCTCTTGGGACTCTACTTAATGTGTCTGTCTCTGATGTAATCAAAACTGGATGCTGGGGCTCACCCAACTCGTTTATCAAATACTACCTCAAAGATTTTTCGCAAGACGAACTATCGGATATCTACGCTTTGGGACCCTTTATAGCAGCAGAGACGACAATTACATCCTAACGTCCTTTGTTGCAGATCACCCACTCCCAGATCCAATTGCAAAAACAGACAGAAAGGTGGATTCTCCAAAGCTCTCAACAGAAACCAGGCCAAATATAAGAAGTAACGGCGCCACAAGCAGAACAGACTACTTCATCACGAATCCTTGTAGAACAATCACAAACTCACAGTAGCCCACCAGTGATAGGCTTAAGAGTTGTTTTATGTATTTTATTCAAGATACTGTTTTATAGGAACGTTCACTATAGGCCGCGCTCCCGCCTCATCGCTGTCCTTACTTTAACCCTTTTTCTAGCTACAATCAAGAAAGGTGGGGCATACGCCTCCCCGCCCTAACCAGGACGGCAAGGCGTGTCATCGCCAGATCCTATGAGGCAGAGAGCCCGCCTCATATGGCAACCGCACCACAGGTTCCCATGGTACATTTATGGGATCTGAAGCAAAAAAAGTGGTAATTAGTGAATTTTTCACTATTCTTTATTTAATACGAATAAATACACACTGATGAGCTTCTAGTCACTAAAACTGTACGCAATCAACAATAATTTCGTTAAAAAGTTAGAAAAAACAGCTTGTCAAACACCTCAGAGCAAATTCCGTTTATTAACTTAGGTTTTAGATAGCCAGCATGCATTTATGATACACGGTCAGAGCTAATTTCTCCTGTGACAGCTTTTATTTTAGCTATTCACTTCTATTGCTGTCATAACAGATATAATAAAACGTTTTTATTGAGATTGTATATGACACATGGCATCGAGTATCCCACGTCGGGATCCATCCAGTGGGAGGTAGGTGGGGGATGGTTAAGAATACTCAGTCGGTCAGTCTGTAAGTCAGTGACCAAGCAGAACTCATTGCTACAATTTGTTTTATTGTTAGCAAAAGACTTGTTGTGGCCCTGGAGTGTTTCCCCTTGGAAGAAATTGATGAAGTTCAACTTAAATCTGAGTCTTTTATTTAGCCTCTAAAAAACTATAGTCCCACTATACTGTCATTTGTTACGCTCTCTTACGAGTTATTCGCGAACCTTTTTCGCGCAGTTCTTCAGAATGACAGGCTCCCCTGCTGCGGACTCTAGTCCCAGTGAAGGTAAGCTAATTCAAAGCTTTCTCGAAGTAAAACTATCGTTTTATTTCGTAAAACGAGCTTTGACGAGAAAAAGTGCAATTCGCGTTCTCCACTTTTAGCCTATCCTCCATTCCATCCATCCCACAACAAGCCTGGGTGAATTACCACCACCTATTTGGTGCTTATAAGGAATGACATATGTCGTCATATGACGTAATACAAAGAATTTCCTCATTCTCACTGGTCGATGGGTGGAGAGTGGAGTAGGACCATTCTAACTGCAAGAAAAATTCATTTCTATTGTGTGGTAATACACAACCGGAAGGGAACCCAATCTAAAAGTGGAGATCGCGAATTGCACTTTTACTCTTAAAAGCTTGTTTTACGAAATAAAACGATAAGTCAATTCATGAATTAACCAGATTTATTGGCTGGCTAATTCGCGTATTGCCTGAATTTGCCCTACGACAGTGCGAAAACCATTCACATAAGTTTTTTCTGATGAGATTATTGCAGTCGTGCTGGTCTAGCACATTCACCTTCGTCATCTGCAGTATATGTGCATATATCACAGGGAATTTCTATAATCAAGGCAAACGCATAATTCCAAAAATTTTAAGAACTGACTTAATTGATGTGATCGTCAAGGAAATTTTAAGGGTTCCCTGATGGTTACAATAAATAGGCGAAGTACTGGTACCTGATAATTTTAATTTACCTCAGTATACCGATATAGGATTTCCCTGTAACTCGTACAAGGTTATAGCTTTTTTCAACAGTCCTCAAAAAAAAAAAAAAAAAAAAAAAAAAAACGAAATTGGCAGAAGTTTAAAAAAATGCTACTACTCGTAATATTATGTCGTGATCGCTTCAAAAACATGCCTGGGAATATCCTCTAATTAGGCTGTTACTTTTTAATTGTTATTTCAATTTAAAAAAAAACTTTCATATTGTTGAGGCTATTTGACAAATCTTTTTAAAATCGTCTCCCTATCTCTATCAGGCTATTATGTTTAAACAGATCCATAAAAATTGTGAAATGTCGCAAAGCTGATTACAAAGGCTTTTAAAAGTATGGGCTTTGATCAGTTTGCTGGTTGTTTTTTTTTCAGTAAATTATTATCCTTTTTCGTTATCTTCTAAAAAAATCCGGAATGGGAGAGCTAGATTGTCCATTACATTATCATCTGCCAGGCTTTGTTTGGAAATAGGAGAAACATAGGTGAAAATGTTATTGCTGCATTTTTGAAACACTGAAGTTCTGGAAATTATGGTTGGATCACTACCATTGGCAAAGTCACGGTAGTCATGAGGTCAGGAGTCCGGTAAAATAGCCAATAGTGTAGATCACTGTATTTAATGTGTATTAAAATTAGCCGGTGACTCTGTGACGACGTATAATACACGTTACATGTAACTAAATAATAAAGAAATGATCGTGGTCTAAGTCTGGGTAGAATAGGGCGAGGATAGTTGTTATTAGGTATTCATTTTAAAATTATAATATTGGTTCAGCTATGTTTAACTAGAAAATTTGTCTTTAAACTTCGATGAGATTAAGCAATCTAACGTTAGGGAGAGGGCATTCTCATCATGTTTTCGAGTTTAGCGAAGATAGTAATGATGTCTTTTTCTAATTTTAAGAGCGATCGTTTCTACTTGACATTTGTTGTTGTAGCCACCTGTTCAGCCCACCACTTCTATGCACCCTTACCCATTCGCCTCCCACCACAATCTTTTTTGTCACGTAAACTCTCAACGGGATTTTTGGTGGAATTTCAACAAGTGGCGATCCATGAAGAAAGTACCCAACAGTTTTTTGTTTTGTTTTTGTTTTTAGGGAATTTTATTGTGCACAGCCATATTCGAGTATGCGCTGCGTGGGCATAAACTATAAGGAGAACTTACAATACAATATATATATGCATCTTTCACAAACGCGACGTTTTCTAACAATAACTTTGCGTATCAAAAATCACGATTATGACGGAAACAAACAAACATAACAACTTATAAACGAGTCACGACCATCTATCAATATATCAAATTCGCGTCTAAGTTTGAAAACACTTCTCCAAAATAGGTCCATTTTAATTTTAATTTATCTTCAGGTAATGTTTGCATGTCTGCGTAATATCGTAATTTTGCGTTTCTAATAAACACGTTCTCGTGAAAATTTTCCTCATTGACTCTAAACTGATATATATGGTATTTTATTAACAAAGAGAGGTTATCCTCTGTAATATTATCTTTTCCAAGTAAAATATTTTACCAATTTTAAAAAGATTTACCAACCTGTACAATATTGTTTTGCCCGATATCGACGTGATATCCTGCAATTTTGTGTTCGGAAAATGCAACATATGTTTATGTGACTTTTTATAAGCAAAGAAGTATGACAAATCTTAAGACGGACCTTGAAAAAGCAGTAATACATGCAAAATGCCTGATTTCCTTTTCACTTACCGATTCAAATTCTAAGTTTCTTTTTATCATAGCGCATAGTTGGCTGAAACTGGGAAATAACTTTCTGCGAGTTCGGTCGAAAAACGCATATAGAACAGTTAAAACAGATTTCTTGAAACGTGACTGCAGTTTTAAAAGATTAAAGAAGTGATATGTTTGTCACCAAATAGAAGTAGATCCATTTTAAAAAATTACCGTTTCTGAGAAAATAACGTTTCATTATGTTCTGGGTTCATGACTGCCAGTAAAATATCGAAATATGACACCTGGACCAGTTATTATTCTACGAACAAAACAAGTGGTAAAAATGATTCTGCGTAAAAGCTGAATGTTCTACTTACTAAAGAAATGTCACACAGAATTGATAAGAAAAACTGCGCAAATTACCGAGAAACCAATAAGGGTGATGATGTAAATATCGTAGAAGCGTCACTGGAATTCGTATTGTATTCAGTTCAGAAATCTACGTGGGCCTAGCTAATTAGCTGCCATCAGAAAACACGATCAAAATCTGCAACACTTGATATTTGTGTTTACGTAGTTGTGAAGCTCAGGCTTTCGATGAATAAACATACTATAAAAATCATAAAGACATCACAATGCTGACGTAACATGAAAAAGCTACAGTTGGCATTTTATTAGGAATATTTAAAATATTTTCCATGAAGCTCAACCTTTTTGTTATAATTTGAGATTGGCAATCTGCATTGTTATTATTGCAAATATCACGGTCATTCTTAGAACTGGGCTGTCAAAAAAAAATGTGGCTTCTCATCCAAAATCCTTAAAAAAACGGGGGTGGGCTATAGATCTGAGTGTTGCCCTCCCGTCCGTCCGTCAACGTCTGTTACTCCTAACGTGATAATCAGTTTCCCATTATTTGTGATATTTGGTTTATAGATCACCAAATATTAATCAGGGCTCAACTATTACAAAGCACTTTTGTAGTGAATTCAAAATCGCCCCGAGCCGCATCTTAATTTTTCCCACAATTTCTCGGAAAAAAACAAGAACTCCTAAGCAACTTTACGGATCCTATACATGGGTTGATTATCTGAAAATCACTTTTGGGACTGGTTTCGGGACCGTCATTCTAAGTAGAGAGTTCTTCGGTCTCGGGAAGAAAAGTGTCTAGGCATTTCTTATCCAAATGCCTTTAAAAACGACCGAAGATGAAACAAGATATCGTTTCATGAGGATCCGTAGAGTTGTTTACAAGTTTTCAAGAAATTGTGGGAAAAATCAAGATGGCTGCAGTGGACACTCAGCCAGAAGACAAAATGGCGTCGGCACATGACATCCGAATTTGGTTCGTCTCTGGTTGTATGTATAAGAAATGGGGCGTCTGGTCTCGACGTCGGTTACTGATATCAGATCACGACGTCTATTGGACGTCGTCCCAACGTTATACGACGAGTTCTCTTTTGTCATTAAAACGAAAATTCGCTGAACTTGTTCACTTCTTGCTCAATAACAGCCTTTCCCCCACCGATTTTGTGATCCGCTCAGTGGGCCATATGTTTGCCCCCCCCCCTTCCGCCCCATTGGCTTGAACTCGCGACCTATTGATTACTGCAGTGACTCATTCAAGTCTGTTCGAAGAAATCACTATATGCATTTGGCGAAAGAGGGAAAAGGTTTACAGAGCTCAACATGTTTTAAGATCTATTTTTATAGGTTATTTCGCGTTTTTTTAAACTGTTGACGCTCAGAAGGACCGATTCCGGTGTCTTCTGCCTTCCGGGTCACACATGATTACTTTCACAGTTATCCCCACCCCCTCCCTTCACCGGGATATTATTTTCCTTGTAGTTCTTCATAGACCAAGGGTATTTTGTCTTAGCGTTAACGGAAAACGGTAACAACCAAAACATTTTAATTATTGCAGAAAATTGACATTTATTATTCAAATATGAGATTTTTATATTGGACTATCCATCAGACTATGTCATACGGGTCGTTTTTCTGAGGTGGTCTTACTTGTGAGGTTTTATATTATAGAACCTAATTTTGGCTTGTCAAAAAGTGGTCTTTTTTTTAAACCAAAAATTTAGGTTAACATGTTATCATACCGAATTACTCAGAATCCTGTTTTATTTTAAGGTAACAAAAAGTATGCGCATTTTTTACAAAGACTGGAGTTTTTAATCTGCAATGAGACTTAATATAACAACACAATTCGGCGCTAGTACAGATTGCTACCAACTTTTAACGCATCAAGAGATAAAATATATTCAGTTTTGAAGTGTTTATGCCCGTTAGATATAACGTGTAATTTAAATCCAGAGAAATAGTTTCTCTATATGAATGCTGCTTTAATTTATTTTCATTTTATATAGAGAGAAATAGTTTGAGGCAACGCTAAATGAATTTAGACATTTTGGATGAATTACTGGGTCTAGGCGGTCCCCCCCCCCCGGCGTTCTCCCCCTACCAACTCCCCCCCCCCCCCCTGGTTCTCGATTAACACCCAAAATAAAATCCAAACGTGTTTTAGAAATGGTTAAGCCTTGTCTAAAATTTAGTGATGATCGGTCAAGTAGTTTTTGTTTTATCGTGTTAACAACCGTTCTTGTCCAACAGCCAACCTCTATTGAGGTTCTGTCTGTTGTGTATAACAGCCTTTTACTCCGCAGACCAACTGGGAATTCCGTGAAGATAGTACCGGTACTCAAAAAGAGGGTGACGTAACAACAGGTCTCCCCAGATGTCAGTTGTTTTGTGATAACTTGTTAAACATCAACATGCGGAAAAACTACGGGATGGCGGCTGGCAGCCATTTTTAACCGAAACCATCCTGGGCTTGATTTTCACATGGTCACCATGTGTATAATATGACGAGGACCTGTTAAGTAGTTTCGGAGATATTGTGGCAAAATTCAAGACGGCGGCAAGTGTGAAATTAAAATTGGGTCAAGATCATAATAAATATAACCTGCACCTACCCACTGATAGATCCATTATATATATATCATTCGAAACGGATTGACAGATGTAACAGTCGGCGGTCCCCAAAACTTTCAAAGGGTGGCACGAGCAATTTTTAAAGAAAACGTCATACGAAGAGTATTATTCTATGATTTCGAATAAATTTTATCAAACTGCAGTAGCTAAACGCTTTTGGAAAACAAAAAGATCTAAAATAGCAACCCACTCTCCAGTTTCTGAATTATCGCCAAAGAAAGCAATTTCTCGAAACAGGGAATCTGGGGAACATTCGTACCAAAAATTTTATAGGAAGCCGGTCAAAATCATAGAAGCGTTTTGAAAGTCCTCTAAAAAATTGCACAATTGCACAAAAACACAACAACAAGAACAACAAAATTAATTGCTCAACAGAGGAGCACCTAGGAAATATTTAAGCAAAATTTGAAGGCAATCTAATCAAACCTGCAGAAGAAGCATTTGAAAAATGTGCTACCAAAAAAATTAAAATATGTTCCCCGTCCCCATTTGGTCGGTTTTGGTGGATAGCCAAAAAAAGTACATTTTCAAGACAACCCTTCCTAGTGAGCATTTGTGCAAAAGATTAAGACAATCCGATTACAATTGTTAGAGAAGATACATTTCAAAAACTGGCAAGCAAACAATTTTTTGGCGGATTCCCAAAACCTTTCAAACGAGACCAACCTTGTAAACATTCGTACAAAATTTGAAAGGAATCCGATCCAAGTTGTGGGAGTGGAAGCATTATGAAACACGGCTACCAAAAAGTTTTTAAAATCCCCCCCCCCCCCCACAAAAGATTTTTTGGGTATTGCCCAAAAAAGTAATTTTTTTAAGAGAGGACATCCTACTGAACGTTTATGCAAGATTTGAGGGGTAATCCGATCAAAATGTGGAACATGCATTCTGAAAATTGGCTTTCAATATTATGAATCCCACCCCCCCCCCCCCCCCCCCTCATCATTTGGCCAGTTTTCGGCGGGTCGCAAAAAAAAAAAACCTTTCATAAGAGGACCATCTGGAGAACAATCATACAAAATTGGAAAGGAATCCAATCAAATTGTGGGACTCGAAGCATTTTCAAAATTGGCTACAAAAAAAAAAAAATGCCCTAATTCAGCCATTTTTTGGGGGGGGGGGGAGGGGGGGGGGTCGCCAAAAAAAAACCTTTCAAGAGATAGCTTACTGATGTACTATCTAGGGAACAATCATACAAAAGTGGAAAGGAACGCGACTAAAATTGTGGGAAAAGAAGCATTTTGAAAACTGGCAACGAAAATATTATAAATGCCCTCCCATTTAGCAATTTTTCGCGGATCGTCAAAAAGAACATTTCAAAAGTTGACCACTTAGGAACACTCATACAAAATTATAAAGGGATCCGATTCAAAATTGTTAGAAAAGAACCATATTGAAAACTGGCCATCAATAAATTTAAAAAAAATGCCAATTTGGTCAATTTTTGTGGATCCCAAAACAGCAAATTTCAAGAAAGGTTCTCCTAGTGAACATCTATGCAAAATTTCAGGACAATCAGATCAGAATTGTCGGAGAAGCATTTTGAAAATTTGCCACGCAAAAATTTTAAATGCTCCCCCCCCCTCCCCCGTATTAGGTCAATTTTTGGTGGATTACCAAAAAAGGCAATATTTCAAGGGAGGCCTACCTAGCGAACTATCACACAAAATTAAAAAAAGGAATCCATTAAAAATTGTGGGAGAACAAACATAAAATCGAAAAAAAATAATAATAATGAAACATCCCAGCAAATTATGCAAAATTTGAAGACAATCGAATCAAAATTGTGGCAGAAGCACTTTGAACTGATGCCATGTCCAAACTGGTGTGATAAATCGGCCAGACAAAGTCGCCTGGTCAAAAAACTAAACAGAAGAACTGTATCTTGGAAAATATGACTAGAAAAAGTCCTGAAATGGATTTACGATGAATTGCTTTTCACGAATCCCCCCCCCCCCAAAAAAAAAAGCAACGACGTTTCACACGTTAAATGATTTTATCCGTGTGCGAGATTTTAAAATGATCCAACAAATAGACACAGCCTGGACGACACGTTTCCTTTCGCCGACAAAATTATATCAAAACGTTAAAAAAATACTAAATTTCTTAATACTGTCATTAAATTTTTTTCATAAATCCCAGCACAAATACAAGGTTGCACATTTTCGTATGAGCTCCATACGTGTGTGAGGTTTTAACACAATTCAGCGAATCGTTTTTTGGAGATCCCGCCTCAACACGACGACGAAAATATGTGAAGTGAACCCGAAGAAATATACCGCACGTCGCACACTTTCAATGTGCTTTATCCACGTGTGAAATTTCAAGACAATCTGATCAATAGTTTTGCAGATACAGTCTGTAAATGACATCGAAAATACGCAAGTTTTACCAAATTTCAAAATACTATCCTTTTGGCAACTTTTCTTGAATCTGAACAAAAATACGACGTTGAACATCTACAATATGTGTTCTGTTCGTGTGTGAAATTTCAAAACAATCCGGTTAATAGTTGTGGAGTTCAAAGCTGGACATGACATCGAAAATAAACTAAGTTCTAAGTTTTGTCATTTTGACATTATTTCATTAATCCGACAAATACGACATTGAGCACCTGCTATATGTGTTCTATTCGTGCGTAAAATTTCAAACAATCCCGCCTAGGGTTTACGAGATGTAGTCCGGACAAGCCTACGGACAGACGAGCTCCTGACTATGTCCCTCCGTTGCATGGAGGATAAAACAAGTGTTTTCATGATTTGACAGTGGTGAGAAATAACTGAGCAGGTTAAGTAGCTTATCGTAAGTTATCGTAGGTTATCGGCGAATAAGAGGCCTGGCGGTTTATGAAAAACTCGCATAAAATTTAAGACAACATTCTTATTCTTTTAATACTCTCACGAAAATTCATATATTCAATTTTAACAAGCAAACATTTCAATAGCTGAAAAATTGAATTAATGCCATTACAACTGTTAAATTCTCTAACTTTTTTTTCAAACAGTAGAATCTCTAATTGCAGCGCTGTAGAATTTCTAACTACATCACAATACGAAAACTTATCAACGCAGTATTATTAATTTCCTATATATAAATGCATAGACTGTAAAGAATTCCCTAGACAAGATTTATCCCTAGATAATACACATCCGTAGATAATACATATCCGTAGATAATACATATCCGTAGATAATACATATCTCTAGATAAGACGCATCTATTAGTGGACACAATGAATCGGTGTGACGATCTTCATACCAACTGAATTAATTCTGCATTAAAAATAACAAACTCCACTTTGTTCCTGCGACTTCATAATAAATAATATATTTATATATATATATATACACAAATACAGTGCTTCATGGCATGAAACGACTCACTGGAGCCAAATTATCGTTATTTTATTCATTTTATTTCATTTCGTAAAAAAAAAATATGCCAAATTTAAAAGCAGCGTCGGTTTTTTTTTTAAAGCTGTTATCACAAATTAAAATACGAAAAGAAACTTAAAACTGCATATTCTGTTTTGCAGTCCTGAAAACATCAAAATTTCTAAAACACACACTGCGTACTTTTTAAATTTTTGTTTTTAATGTTTGCAACCAGGGGAGGGTGAGGGTGCACTCTACAACAGTACATCTACAGCTAAAAGTTTCCCGAAAAGGGCTTATGTAACGGGCGGGCAGAGCCATTAACTCCACCTAAAATTTGATTCTTATGCTGCAGTAAACCCTATTTTATCACAAATATAATAAAACAATAAAAACACACATTCGTAATTAATTGCCTAAGAAGTGTAAGACATGATGCTGCAGTTTTTTGGAGGTAGATATCCGTTTCCTTTATAGTTCCACGGGCCGGGAAAGTTGAGACACAATATTTCCAATTCCCCAATTCTTAACCATTAACCCCAACTGATTTTTCTTAGATTTTTTAGAAAATTTAAGGTATTTTTTTTTTCGATTTGATTTTTTTACTTGATTTCTGAAATTTACTATTTAATTTTTTTCGGGGGGGGGGGGAGAGGCTTTCGAAATTAACACGTCCTCACTCCAGTATTCACACTGAGTGCTTAAAAAAACACGGCAGCTGGTGTGTAACACATACGTCATGGTCACGTGACTGCATAGGGTAAGGTGATTGGCTGGTTTATGGTAATGGCTGGTAGATGTTGTGGTCGTATTGTCTGATTTTCCTTTTGTCGTAAGCGTTTTTCATGAGTCGCGTTCTGGCACCTTTTAAACAATATCTATAAAATACTATTATTTGAATTAACAATATATCAAGCAATCAAGAATTTACACATTCTGTATTTGGGGGAAAAAACAGTATAGTCAAAGTTAGTTTATTTACGAAGACTAATGCAGATTAAGGACGATTCAACTTCCATGATTCTCTATATATTTCAATTAGACTGAGCCCCATGAGCCTTCGGGAAAAAAGTCACTTAGTCAACAGTGCTTAATTGTACCCTCAACAAAAAATCTACGGTTTTTTATTTGTTTGATATATTGTGGGGGCTTATAATGAACACGAGACAAATCGAAAATTCGACGGAATTCTACATCCATACAAAAAATGCAGCATTATGCTTCAGCGCAGACATCAAACAGTTGAAGCCACAATTTAAACGTTTCCTACACTCATCCAATATCGCTCATTTCACATTTGTTAGTGGGAAAGATATCCCCCCCACCCCATTCCATGCAATCTTTTCATTTCTTTCTTACATTTCCCATTTAAAATCCGGAAATAAAAACAGAAGTGAGCAAAATATTCCAGTTATTCCAAGACAGCTAAAAAAAATCAACACGTCTAAAACATCTGCTCAATAAGAATTTTGACACAAGACATTCCCAGTATGAGATTTGTTTATTATTGTTGGCAATATTTCCCACAAGATGACTGAGTCTTTTTTATTTATTTATTTATTTATTTATTTATTAATTAAGCTCTATTTATTTTTGACGTTCACGACGCTTCTTTTCCTTCTCCAGCCTCTTGATAATGTCCTCCTTATAATCGAAGATCGTGCCCTCCCACTTCGTCACCGTCTGTTTCTCACACACCCAGATATCGTCCGCTACCTGGTCACAGAAACAGTAACACACTCTCAGCTTTCCACCCTATCAAATTTTTTTTTTTTTTTGGGGGGGGGGGAGGGGGGGAGGGGAGGGGAAGGGGGGGGTCATCGCAGGGGCTTTCACAACTGAATCGTGACACATCAGACAGATCCACCAACAGCCTTGATCACGAGGTATTTGTAAAAATGACAGTCGTTTAGTACGATTTTACAAAAAAAAAAAAAAAAAGCAAATAACAGCACAATACAATAAAACAAAGGAGTAGCAATGACTTACTTGACTAATGAGTCTGAAGTCGTGACTAACAAGCAAGAGGCCGCCATCGAAGTCATTGATGGCCTCAGCTAGTGCGTCTATGGTCTCCATGTCCAGGTGATTGGTGGGTTCGTCCAGCAGCAGCAGGTGTGGGGCCCGCCCCGCTAGCCAGGCGAAAATCACACGGCATCTCTGCCCGTCAGACAGGTTCTTCATTGGACAGATCTGTATCAGGGGTGAGGATGTAGGGAGAGCGGGGGAGAGGGTGAGGGGAGGGAGAAGAAAAAAGAAAACACAGTTGATAACATCTCACTTCAAGTTTTTAACAAGATCAAGCAAAACAAATAATGCTTCAGATTAACCTATAACACCGAATTAGTTAAAATAAGAATTCTTAAATGATAAATCGAACGTCGCAGAAATCGATATTTGTTTACTTTTCTTTGGACAGAGTGACAAATAGTTGAACAATGTAAATTCTTACCTTTTGATAAGCGGAAAATAAAGAATGCTCGAAAATTTAGTTCTTACTCGGTTGTTTTTAAAATGTCGGCAGTTCAGGGCTGAATAACCTACCGATATTTTATTATTTTGAAGTTGAGCTATTTTTTTAATTCATTTTTATCTTTCTTCATTTCTTCCGTTTTCTACGATATTCGATTTATTTGTAGCCTATTCTGGAACAGTCTTATTTGCTTCAGAACTTTTGGGTGGAAATACTATCATCGTCTGCGCTGAAGCTATCTTCACAATTTTTGGCTCACAACGCAATTCCTACCTTTCATTAATGTTTATGCAAAGCGCGAAATACCCTGTTGCAATGTCGCCTCTGGCCTTACCTGCTGCTGGCCGGATAAACCATATTTGCCTATGTTTCTCCTCATGACGTCACGCTCTTTAATATCCGGGTATTCTTTCATCATCCAATCAACAGCCGACAATGACAAATCTAATTGTTCTTGCAGATGCTGTAAATAGAGTCAAAATGATGCCAGTAAGGTCAAAATGCTGTACATAGGTTTAAATTCGTGTAAATGGAGTAAAAATGCTGTACATAGGGTCAGAGCTGCAAATAGGTCAAAATGCTGCAGGACTAAATGCTGTAAGTATGGTAAAAATGCTTTCAATAGGATCAAAATGCTGCAAATAGGTCAAAATACCATAAATAGGTGGAAATGCTGTAAGCTGCAAGTATGGTCAAAATGCTGGGAACAAGGTCAAATTTCAGCAATGCCAGTAAAAGCCACTCGGGTACTCACAACTTGAAAGCTTTGAGCCTTTTTCCCACGTGAAGAAGTGCTTTTTTTTGTTTTTTTTTACACCGCAGAAAGAAATAATAACAATAAATAAAATACTTTATATTTTTCCACATGTTAAATTTATTTTCAAACCAACATTTTACGATAATCAAGATTTGACATGCTCAGTAAAAGGTCCAGCTAATCGCTTAGAAAAGGCAGACACACCTGGTGATACCTGCCCATCCTCAGATGCGAGTGGATCCTCACAATGCCGTCGGTGGGTACCAGTTCGCCTGCGATTAACTTGAGTAGGGTTGATTTACCAGCCCCGTTCGGTCCGACCAGAGCTATGCGTGAATCAAGATCGACGCCGAATTCCAAGTTCTTATAGATAAAAGGCTGCAAAATAAAAGCCATAAGCGATATGCTGCGTGTCACTGGGTGATGAATAAAGTGACAAGCGATATGCTGCATGTCACTGGGTGATGAATAAAGTGACAAGCGATATGCTGCATGTCACTGGGTGATGAATAAAGTGACAAGCGATATGCTGCGTGTCACTGGGTGATGAATAAAGTGACAAGCGATATGATGCGTGTCACTGGGTGATGAATAAAGTGACGAGCGATATACTGCGTGTCACTGGGTGATGAATAAAGTGGCAAGCGATATGCTGCGTGTCACTGGGTGATGAATAAAGTGGCAAGAATCACAAGTCGCTGAAACTGTGTCTTTATTTCAATACCTGTATGCCATTTGCACAATGATTACTTTGACGACTGTCATACATTAACTCTATTACAGAACGTCCCAGCTGAAATGCGCATTCTGCAAAGTCTGAATAAAAAGCGCTTGATTGACAGCATACACGCCAACTGACGACGACTCACCTTGTCCTCTCCGTATTGGAAGCTCACGTTTTGCACTTGAATCACAGGAGGCGGGATCTTACCACAGTCAGGGAAATAAAATGACACGGTCTGCAGAACACACACACAAAAAAGTCCTTTATAAAAATGAAAAGTTTGTTTTTTTTGTTTCGCTTTTTAACAGCTCATTAAACTATGCATTTGGTTCAGCACAGAAATATGACTTGGAAGTCGTGTAATTTTTGAAGTCATTAGATCCTGTTACTTATCAAATTTCTTTGGCGATAACAGCAACTGGCGTAATTAACTTGTGAAATTTTAACATTTAAATCGATGACCAGCACCTTGTCCATGGCCACTTTTTCTGTGAGACCCCCGTCCACCATTTTCTTGAGAGTTTTCTCTTTACTCTGGGCTTGCCGTGCTAGCTTTGCACTGCCGTGACCAAACCTCGCAATGTATTCCTGAAAAAAAAGAGGTTATGGATGAACATACGTCACGATCGCTTCACAGAATATCAACCATACAATGATATAACCATGCACCATGACCATCGGCTGGTTCTCTGCACCTCATATATACAAGCAACCGACTGTCAGCTGGTTCTCTCCATCTCACATATTCACGCAACACGACCGTCAGCTCGTTCTCACCACCTAATTTATTCAAGCAAGATAAACATCAAGATCCTCGTGTAAAGAGAGAATAGTGTCAAGCGAAGTGAAATCAGTTCTATCGCTGCGGAATAGATCATAGCGGATCGGCTTTCACCACTTGTTTCTACGGAAACTGGGCAACCAATCAAACGCTAATCCTCGGCCTTTTTGTTCATCATACTTTCAATTCACTTGACTCTAAAACAACCACCTGTTGTGGGCACATGAAACTTTAAAATACGGCACTTGAAACGTTTTGAAAAAAGGAAAATTAAAATGAAGAGCGAGAAACAACTTTGCCCCCCCCCCCACATAATTAAACTCATTTTTACTTTTTATTTATATATCTGAAACTCGGAGATCTTCCATATGGCCTTTTGTTTTTATAATAATAATAATAATAATAATAATAATAATAATAATAATAATAATAATAATAATAATAATAATAATAATAATAATACCAATAATAATAACACTGGAGCATAAATGGCCAAAAAAAAACAAAACAAACAAACAAACAAAAAGGAACAAAAAAACAAACAAACAAAAAACAAAAATTGAAAACACAAATACGCAGAGGCGTCTAACAAGTACGTGGACAAAGTGACTTAGATAACAAACGGTTACCGTGCCCCCTCCCTTTCTCCTCCCACATTTAACCTGACACTGCACTGATGTCATATTCACCACTCAAATTCCACAAAATCATGAGACAATCGTCTCATTTTCATCCTTTGAACACTTAAAAACCATTTATTTTAGACGCGGTTAAATTCCAGAGCAGTTCAGTTACAAAACTCACGCAGAGGACTCTCTAATGAACCAACCATTTCCTTTCCGAACTACTCGAATGTTCATCTAAAACTAAAGCACTTCTAATCGCTTTCCGCATTTGAGTATAAATAGCGTCTGTGGTAGATGCATCCGCGCGCTGCAGCAATACTTGGGCGGAAGGGGTCCACGACGAGCAGCAATTTCCCAGAACCGACCAACGCACCGCAGAGTGCACGAAGAAAGAAAGTAAAAAAAAAACAAAAAAAAAAAAACAAAAAAAAAACAGCGTCCAAGAACAAGGCAACAAGAGATTGCTACTGTGTCTATTATTCTTCGTTACTGAGGTGCTTAAAGGGGCACGCAGGGAAATCTCCATGCTCCCAAAACCAACCAATGAGTGACAACATAGTAGCCGGGCAACGACACACCGTGGAGCAGAGCTCTTTCTTTCTTTCTTTTTTTCCTCTACATGGAAATTAAACTGGCAAGGCAAGCTTCAGCACTGGGCGTCCTATTTTAAATATACAGTGCGACTTCGCTGTAAGGACATGGCTGGAACGGGAAAATGTCGTTATATCCGATAACGTCGTAATGTAGCTGGGGTTCACATAGTTGTGTCATTACCAGCCTTATGTCGTCACAACCGACGTCGGTCTACTGATGTGATAATCCCAGCAATAAGCTGGAAATACTAAAGCACCATATTATAGCATGGCACTTCACTGCGACTTGATTTCATCTCACGTCAACATGACGATGCCATATATTTGCGTTTATCCCGTGGGAAGCAAACTAAATTTCAACCCCTGTTGACGTCATGTTACCAACGCAAGGACGCTTTGTCCACGGGACTCAATGCCACTGCTCAAAATGGACACTTCAACTGAAGAGGATACAAGGTGATGCCGCTGGGGAACACCAGGGAAACCCGAAGCGAAGCCTTGAGTTGGCGCATTGAAGTTCAAGGCCGGGCACTTTACCGGGCAGTCGCCAAAGCTTGGCTAGCCATTGATTGTGAGAAGTGTGGCACTGCTTGCGTCAGCTCTTATGTAACTGCCACTGCGTAATTCATTGAATTTTCGTGCGTTACACGAGGCAGAATAAAAAACAGAAGCCCCGTTTTTAACTCGATTTCAGACACATCGTGGGATCTTTGGAAGACTTGAAAAAGTTTTAACATTGTTTGAACGCGTGGCCTGTGACAAAGTAATAGAGATCTTTAGCAAAAAGTTAACTTTTCAAATTTTACGTCTGATAAGAGACACTTCCGAAATCAGAAACAAAATTTATTTTGAATAAAAACGAGTAAATGTTCATGAATTTTTTATTTCTATAAAAAAGTATGAATTAGATTAAGAGTTCGCGCTGGGTTCTCAGGAAAGTGAGTCAAAAAAGGAAAGTGTGACTCAGATGGGTCCAGAAAGACTCGGTGGGTTCCGAAAAAGTGAGTTGTTTAGTTAAAAATGCCCAAAAAGTGGACAAAAACCCCGCCAACGCGAACCCTGAGATTATATCACGTTCTCATTTTAAACTAGACCGAATTTCGCTACACGTAGCGAAATGGCACCCACTTGCAATGGTACAATCTCTGGTCAAAGACACATTTTTCAGTGTTTCAACATAATTATCAGCTTCCGAATTATTATCTTGAACTAGGACATCGAAGTAAATATAATGTTATCTCTTTTAGGCCAAAAGGGTCGAATATAAGCTCAAAATCGCCCTATCTCTAACCGTTTTTGAGATAATGGTCCACGACGGAGGAGGTCAAGGTCACCGAGGTACCTCTTACATAACGTCTTTTAGGCCCAAAGGGCCGAAAATAAGCTCAAAATCGCCATATCTCTGACCGTCTTCGCGATAATAGTCAACTTCCGGTTTTTGACCATGACCATATCATTTTATATAACGTCTTTTAGGCCCACTGCTAAACTTTCCCGTTCAAATGTAAAAAAAAAAATTATCATGTGCACTGAGGATTCAGGAACTAGATACACTAGAGTCTCAGAAAGACACGATTCCCCGTGTAGTGCGTGTGACCCATGAAATAGGTGCTTAAGTCGCTTTGAAAAGTGTCGTACAACAGCCAATTTCATTATGTTGTCCACAAATCTAACAGTTTTGCATTTTTAACTTGACCTATAGGTTCGGAGATATAGCCCGGACACGCATGGGGACAGACGGACAAGTTCATAACTATATCCCTCCGTTGCACGAGGGACAATAACATCAATGTAAACAGCTATATAAGCATATTATTCGAGCAGTTATACGTTTGCTTCTGAATCGTGTATGCCAAGTTAAAGCTTTAAAAATTCTCATTTCTGCACACAGCACGCACAAGAAGTAAATGAAGCCATCGTCGAAGGCGCAGACCCCATCCGGACAGAACAAGTCGCCATTTTGGCAATTTTATACCGATTTGAAAACTAATACGACATTGCACAACTTCAATATATAAATATTCAGTGTGCAAGGTAGCATATGCCTAGGATTAATAGTTTCGGAGGTCTCGCGTGGAAAGCACCCAAGTCTTACATTGCAGTTATCTCAAAAGATCACAATTTTTGACAAGTCGCCATTTTGGCAATTTTTGGCCGATTTGAAAAATAACACGACGTTGCACAACTTCAATATATATATATTCACTGTGCAAGGCTGCATATGCCTAGGATAAACAGTTTCGGCGAACTTGCGTGAAGACAAAACAGCATCCAAAGTGTGACACACGGACGGCAAGACGAACGAACGGACGGACGGAGGGAAATTCCTACAGACCTCCCCTGGCTCGCCCGTTTGGAGTCTAATAAAACGCAAAATGTGAAGTTTTCACTTCTTGCAGAAAGTCTCCAATCTCCTCTCTAACAATCGTTTGACTGGCCAAACAGAAGTACGGGATAGGCTTTGATGATAGGCTGCTACGATATCAATGTAAACAGCTATATAAGCATATTATATATATAACCAATAAGGTTCAGATGGCCTTCCAACCATTTCTATTTGATAACGGACAAACTGTAGGATTTTTTTTTTTTTTTTTTTTGACAGGGTTGGGGAGTGGTTTTCGCCTAGCAGAACTTGATTTATACTGAAAGAAGAGTCAGAATGCAGAGGAGTTGTGGGTGTGGGGAGGAGGCGATGGGTCCCAAAGAAACCGCACTTCAACGACCTTTAGAACGTCTTCGTTTGCATAGTCATGACGTCACAGCAGCCTTAGAGTACTGAAGAGAATGCAAGTGAGTGGCTTCTTGAGAAGTAGAAATAAATCGCTGCCCTTTTTTCACACCAGATTTTTTGACCTGACACTCTGTCATCGAAGCCCTTATTGATGGCTAAACCTATCTATTTTCTAATTTTTACTCTGCAAATATTCCCAATACGACACTTCATTTTCTTTTTAGTTCGCTATCATTCTGATCGAGTATGCTGAAGACCTGGTAAATGGAACACCTTCTCTGAGTTACCTTGTAACATCTTCCACTGCACTGGATATTAAAGTTCATTGAGGATATAAAAAGAAATGCGTCCTTTCACTGACGTAAGCGATTAGTGTGCAATCAAGGAAAGACATTTTTACTCGATGCCAGTTTACTGACAAAGAAAATGCCATTTTACGCCCAAACAAAAAAAATCAAAGTGCCCTGAAGTCAGCCATTGTCATTCCCTCTGGGTACGTCACGTGTTTAGAGGGAGAAGACACATTTACTCTAATAATGACCACTCTATTACAGACATTTTACACCTAAATTTGTCACCTCCGTCTATTTTTATCTCGCCCATAAAGTCATAATTTAGTGCAATGCCAGAGGTTTGGATACGAATGAGTGCATACATCTCCTTAGTTTCAAAGCATCACAATTACTAAACGCAAGGGAGCACTTATTTCTTGGTTTGGGAGAGCAATTATACTTTTGTTCTGAGAAAGAACTTGTTACTTCATAAGTCAGCACGTACCCAAACGTGTATCTTTAAACCTCACTTGCCATTCACATTAAAAAAATTGATCTTCACTGGAATTTCTGTGTTCGCTACCGAAAATGGATGGACAGAGCACGGTACAGGGCCCCAAACAGAAACCCAGCAAAGTTTGGATAAACTTAAAAGACGCCCGAATTACCAAATTTTAGTCTCACGATTAAACATATACCTAACATAGTCCAAGTACCGGAATTATTTGAATTGCTACTTTTGACTGCAATCCATCAAAAGCTTTAAGAGAAAAGCAAACTTTTGTTCATTTTTTTTAAATCTGCCAAAACATTCCAAATTAGCCCAGCTGTCACCAGCTGTAACCAGCTACCTGTTGTTCTTGGCGTATCGGCTTATCAAGTTGCTCAGTTGTCATTCTGGACAGATGCAAAAAGTCTGCGTCCCCGCCAAGCCCAGATTATGACTTTTTTAACTTGTTACAATGCGCCGAATATAATGAATACGCTATTTTACACTATTCCTATTAGAACGGGCAGCTCAGTTTTTTTTAATTTGTAGAGATTTGTATATGTTACAGTAAATCTGTGTAATCAGTAATTTCACGTAATTCCTAAAACTTTTAGGAATTACGTGAAATTACTGTCGGGGCCAGGAATTACGCGAAATTCCTAAAATCTGCAGGAATTTCATGTAATAACTGAAACAGGAGGTCAGTAATTACACGAAATTACTAAACTGTGAATTAAACGAAAACACTGTGTTAACGTTTTATTTATTAAACCTCAAGACTTGAATCAACACTGCAGCGATCAAATACATCGCTTCTACCATGGTTTCAAATGCAGAATACATGTCTTTACTCAAATCAACTACAGAATGCATGTCTTTACTCAAATCAACTACAGAATGCATGTCTTCACTCAAATCGAATACAAAATACATATCTTTACTCAAATCAAAACAAACACATCATAGTCGAATAGAGTTCTAACAATGTTTCAAATACAGAAACACATGTCTTTAGTGAAAGCAAATGCTGATATGAGGTCAGTTATTCATTTTTGCATGCCAAACTGCTGTGACATCTGCTATCACCTTTTGGTTCTGATAGGTAAAATACCGTGGATAATCCCCTTTCAAGTTTTAAATCACAATACTTGCAATAATTGATAGGAAGCTCCAGTATTAATCTTAATTAATAAAGGCGAGTAATCTTAACTTTGTAACATTTGCAAGTTGAGATGAAAGCAAAGGTCTCCGGCAAAATGACACCAAATCTCACCTCAGGTGAGTGAGTGGACATATTGCAATTCAAGATACAAGCATGTCCAAGGACATGACCCAGCCGAGTTACCAAACAAAGAAAAAAAGAAAAACTCTGAAACGAATACTGTTCGGCCAAAAAATGATGTATGAAAAATGCATTTAATTCGAATTTAGAAGCTACCCGAAAAGGGATGTTGGAGGTTGGGTTTTGACGATTCACATTTTCACCGACATTTACACAATTTTTTCAAAATCTTTAAAATTCAACCATTTCGGCATTTTTTGTCATTTGCGAAAAAGTCCAAGTCGAGAAGCACCTAAGAAACTTTCGATTAAATTTTATAACTGCATTTGAAGAAGACTACCATTTATTCCAGTTTTTGCCAAATTTCAAAGTTCCGCCATTTCGGCAGTTTGTGGCGAACCGTGAAAAAAATAATAGCCTGGTAGGCGAACCCCTGGAGAACATCCCTGGTAACATCTAAGCGATTGGTGAAAACTGTAGGAGTAGCAGTTTAAAAATGGGTCAAAACGGGCACAAGAAGTGCCATCATTTTGTCAGTTTTTCGTCAATCGTCAAAAAAAGTAATATCCAGGTGGGGGACCACCCAGGGAACATTCCTGCGTCATATTGAAACGATTGGAGTAAAATCTGTAGGAGGAGTAGCATTTTAAAGAAAAAGTTTAACATACGCACATACATTCATACCCCCTATAGTGATATGACTAACCCAGTCCGACAAAGTCGGCTGGGTTTAAAAAGGGACTCACGAGTGATCTTAGCTTTGTAACATTTGCAATTCGAGATGAAAGCAAAAGACTCAATATGTAATTCCAACTCCGGCAAATGACACCAAATGTCACCATTTGCAATTCAAAATAACAAAGGACTCGCCATGGTCGAAATAATCTATGACAAGCTAAGTTCATGTGAGCGTGTTCCTCCATTTTTGCCATCGTTTAACTTTGTTCGACTTTCATTACACATATTTACTAACTGATGTGTAGGAAATTTGTGAAATAAAACACCTTTAAAAACAGTAAATACGTGAAATTCCTGAAGCTTTTAGGAATATCGCGTTATTCCTGGCCCCGACAGTAATTTCACGTAATTCCTAAAACTTTTAGTAATTACGTGAAATTACTGATTACACAGATTTACTGTAACATATATACACGGTATTTAACTGTCTTTGCGCGGCATTTATTCCTTTGTTTTACTTAACGCAGGGGCAAGAGACCAGGCAGGTCATCAAAATTTACGTTGACGGAACCAGGCATGTTTGACCCCCCCCCCCCCCCCCCAGCCACAATAATCGGCACAGGACCATCTTGCCCATCCCATTATCGCCTAACTTTGACAATCTTCCTCTGTTATAAGCCGAATTAAAGTAGTCGTTTCAGATACACGATAATAAGCGATTTCATAAACGATCTTTCAATACATATTTCATTTCATATGAACCACTACGAGTTGTAAATGTTTTTCACATCAATCTCTTTGACATGTCTTTTTTTCACATAGCCTAAATATATTACAATGTTAAACTCTATAACAGATACCCAGCTCACCTAGAATAAAACATCGACAGAAAACAAACGAACAGGTTGTACATACAGTTTTTTCTCTGTTCAAAAAGTGAACTGTGATATAAGTACTGAGAAATGATAGCTAGGGCTTCATCTGATTCTCCGTCAGCTCTAGCTTGGTTTGTATGAAAGAATCGTAAGACAAGTACTGAGAAATGATACCTTCATGTGTGCGATCTGATCCTGTTCCCATCGGTAGCGCTTCATCTGATTCTCTGTCAGCTCTAGCTTGGTTTGTATGAAAGAATCGTAAGACAAGTGTTGAGAAATGATACCTTCATGTGCGCGATCTGATCCTGTTCCCATCGGTAGCGCTTCATCTGATTCTCTGTCAGCTCTAACTTGGTTTGTATGAAAGAATCGTAAGACAAGTACTGAGAAATGATACCTTCATGTGCGCGATCTGATCCTATTCCCATCGCTAGCGCTTCATCTGATTCTCTGTCAGCTCTAGCTTGGTTTGTATGAAAGAATCGTAAGACAAGTAGTGAGAAATGATACCTTCATGTGTGCGATCTGATCCTGTTCCCATCGGTAGCGCTTCATCTGATTCTCTGTCAGCTCTAACTTGGTTTGTATGAAAGAATCGTAAGACAAGTGCTGAGAAATGATACCTTCATGTGCGCGATCTGATCCTGTTCCCATCGGTAGCGCTTCATCTGATTCTCTGTCAGCTCTAGCTTGGTTTGTATGAAAGAATCGTAAGACAAGTGTTGAGAAATGATACCTTCATGTGCGCGATCTGATCCTATTCCCATCGCTAGCGCTTCATCTGATTCTCTGTCAGCTCTAACTTGGTTTGTATGAAAGAATCGTAAGACAAGTGCTGAGAAATGATACCTTCATGTGTGCGATTTGATCCTGTTCCCATCGGTAGCGCTTCATTTGATTCTCTGTCAGCTCTAACTTGGTTTGTATGAAAGAATCGTAAGACAAGTGCTGAGAAATGATACCTTCATGTGTGCGATTTGATCCTGTTCCCATCGGTAGCGCTTCATCTGATTCTCTGTCAGCTCTAGCTTGGTTTGTATGAAAGAATCGTAAGACAAGTACTGAGAAATGATACCTTCATGTGCGCGATCTGATCCTGTTCCCATCGGTAGCGCTTCATCTGATTCTCTGTCAGCTCTAGCTTGGTTTGTATAAAAGAATCGTAGTTCCCCTGCAACGAGCGATTCAAATCACATAAAATTCAGTAAAATATATAATTTATACGCGAATATAATATATGTGGAAAACCTTACACGGTACACTTCTTTTCGAAACTTAGGTTGGTTAAAGGAGTGATAATGTTCTGGTCCATTACTGTAAAATTGCAAGAGGTCATAACGCACTTACGCATGACTGCGGCCTCGCGAGCCATACGTCGGTCACACAGCACACCCCTCAGGCTTCCAATTCCTTTGTATTAATTTACCGAACTTCACAACATATACCTATATACACAGTACTTTCCAATGTTTGCAGTTTAAACGAGACGGTCGGCGAATGTAATGAACAAGCTCGGAAAGGCTCCGTTGTAGGATGATTCAACTTTGGTGTCAACATTAATATGTTGCCTTATACAACTGGTACATGGATTCATCTAGCGATACTTACACCGTATATTTTGAGCCTTTTTTTAGTCATATGTATGATATTGGTGCAGATTCCGTTCATGAAATCTTGTGAGTGTGATATCACCACCAGGATTCTACCATAGCTGAAACAGGCAAAGTGGGCACGATAATTACTGACGTCTCCACAAAGTGGAACGATGGGGGAGGGGGGAGGGGGGGAGGGGGAGGGGGGCGGAGCAAGACAGGCAAAGGTCATGGGCAAGCATCGTATATTTTCAATTGAACAGACAAGTTAAATAATGGATTCGAACCAACGATCAACCACATGTTACGCTAGCTTTAAGCACTGTACGCGTTTTTTTTTCATCCAAACAAAGATGCAAACTAGAGCTAATGTGCTCCGAAAAAGCCTACAAGTAGTAACAACATCTAGTTTAACTGTACTTACGATTTTAAATACTGTTCTAACCAGACGCACGCCTCGAGATCCAGGTGATTGGTAGGCTCGTCGAGGAGTAACATAGAGGGCTTGATAAACAACGCACGTGCTAGAGCTAATCGCATGCGCCAGCCTCCCGAGAAACTTTTCACCTGCAAAAAAAAAAATTCATTGGCTAATTCCACACACAAACTATACACATTTAACAGTTTACGACATTACTGTTTGCATGGGGACACACTCCCTGAATCAAAACAAACTTTTAAGGTTGCTGTCGACGAGACACTCAATTAAGTGCTCTCAACTTTATAAACACACCAAGGGATGCACACGGTACATCCCAAAACAAAAATTTACACCCAACCCCACCCCTCCCCCGCCCACGTAAAAAAAAACACAGAAAAAAAAAGAAAGTACTGGCACTTACGGGAGCGTTCTGCATAGCTGTTGTGAATCCGAGACCGCAGAGGATCTCCGCCGCACGTGGCTCTGCCGTAGCGGCATCCATCTCCTCAAGCCTGCTGTAGATGTCCTGCAGCAACTCAGCAGCTTCTAGAAGCCGAGAGAGAAAACACAGGCATCAGCGACGAAAAGCCCTCAGCCTGCGGCGCATACTCGAAGTGAAACGCAGTATTTTAGTAACAATTTTCATAAATATACCACGAACAACGTAAATAACATGTAAACAACTGATATACATATATTCTTTCACTGTGGAGTTGTAAAACTGAAAGGAGAAAGCGTGATGACAAAGATGACAAACTACCCTATATAGGGGTCAACATACAAGATTTTCGTGCATTTTTCAAAGTGCTGTCATTTCGACAATTTCTTTGTCGATCCTGATGAAACCTGGACGAGACACAACTGCATATATATTCTGTTACTGTGTGAAATTACAAAACTGCAGGATGAAAACAAAGGGACACGGACAAAGTAGGGCAGGTAATTGTTTACGGATGGACATGGCGATAGCAATAGCCCTTAGCTAATTTTGGCTTAGAGCTAAAAACGCATATAACATCACGGGCTTAGTCTAAATACTCACCGCACGCTATGAATAAACCTTTACTTATTCTTACGTGAATACACAGTCAAACTAATTTGAATCTGGATCCGACTTCACGGACAAAAAAAAATCAAAAGTCATGTCCAAAAAGCAGCTATTGCATCGCATGTCTCTGATATTCCGGACCCACAGAATCCTATTCCTTACAGAATGTGCGCGCAAGAGCAGTCAGATTTGGCTAAGGAAGAAATCAGTGAAGAACTCGGCCACACTACGCGGGAGTCCGGTCTCCGCACACGGCGAGAGTCCAGTCTCCGCACAGTGCAGGAGTCCACTCTCAGATATAGAGCTTCTCGAGGTTTTTGTCATCATTCCGCTCCAGTTCACACACCCTCGATTTATTAAGGACGTATTTTGCTCTGTGTTCCCGCTTTTTTCTTTTCTCACAGACTCTTGAATCTCAGAACGGACGCATTTATTTTTTTTTCAACTTCACCCTCTGTTTGTCTCCGTCACACAAGGCAGAAAATTTCCATTAATATTCTTGTAGGCCCATTTTAGAAATTAAAAGAAATCTCACAGCAAATAATTGCTGTCAAAGATGAACTGCTTAGAAAATTTCAAAAGCATAAAAACACGCACTATTACAATTGTAGTTCTTTTTTCCGGCTATTTACATATAAACAAATGTACCTCTACTAGCTCCTGCTTGTCTTTCTAACAAGACAGATACACACCTTCAGTAGCCTTAAGCGCCAACTCGTCGGCTTCTTTCTCCAGTCGCACTCTCTCTTTCTCCACTTCCATAACGCAATGAAGCGCTGGCAAAATAAAACATGGCTCCCAAAAATAAAACATGGCTCCCAAAAATAAAACATGGCTCCCAAAAATAAAACATGGCTCCCAAAATAAAACATGGCTCCCAAAAATAAAACAGGGCTCCCAAAAATAAAACAGGGCTCCCAAAAATAAAACATGGCTCCCAAAAATAAAACATGGCTCCCAAAAATAAAACATGGCTCCCAAAAATAAAACATGGCTCCCAAAATAAAACATGGCTCCCAAAAATAAAACATGGCTCCCAAATGACATCAAATAAGTCAGCACTCCTGCTCTGTGGACTAGTTCAGGTGTTAAGTATACTGTAGATAACCTACATTACGCTTTTGAAAATGATCAGGTAAAAATTATCACGTAAAACAAAGAGTTGGTATATTATTCATATTTCTGATACTCAATTATTTTTACTTGAATAAGTCATCTTTTTCGGAAAATTTAAAGGCTGCTATTTTATGTCTGGCACTTTAGCTAATGATCAAGAGAAAAATGTCAACAATTAAGACCACACTTAAGCAATAAACTTTGACATCTTAATGAGCAATGGACATAGAAATACATAAAATGTACACCAAAGCGTGAAAAAAAAAACTATTTAAGTCTCTCCGAGGTAGATAAAGAGTTAAAAAATGTCAATGGCGCCTGACCTGTTTTATGACTCGGGGGCATCTCTCGCTTGACGTGGAAGATGTCAATGTGCTCCGGTATGGGCACTTCGCGCGCGCTCAGGGCTGATAACAAGTTAGACTTGCCGCAGCCATTTGAACCTAGCATTATATACAACAGAAGGTGAAGGGATGAGCTGCCAACTAGACCCGTTCGTGATAATACAGGTGTAGCCAGACACTGCCAGCATGGCTGAACTCGCATTAAAACAAGCACTCACCATCCATGTTTGCCATTTCGATATATTTCGGACTTCTTTGAATCGCGAATGAATGTAACTTTACTGAAAAATTACAGCAACATGATTGATAACTGCATACAAGGAGAATACTTTGGTTGCCTTGAAATGAGTTCATTTACCAATTAGACCGTATCGGCGGCCGCAGTTGAGCTCTAAGTTCGTCTCCACTAGCAGTTCTGCACCATGAAATGTGAGCGATAATTGGTTGATATGTACATCGCGGCTGTCTGGATGCGAGGCCAACACCCCTGTCACGGACCTGTGTTGCGCCTCCAGATCTAAATCCCCTAACTGGGCGGCCAGGACAAGCTCATCATCTGAACAAGGATAGAGAATAATACTTTATTTACATTGAAATGCCCTGCTTGGTTATCCTAACCTGCCATGCAGTCCGCTAAGAAACACGACATGTGTACGTTTAACATAGGAAAATTATTTTTTATGCTACACGTGTACACGTCACCAAGTCACCGCTGAAACCACTGTGGTTTCAAAGATATAACTCGAACACGACGTTACATTATGACCACAAAATTACAAAGTTTTATCAAATTTCAGTAGACTCGTTTGAGATTTTTTCCTGAGTCCCAACAAAAATACGACGTTGCACATTTTCAATGGGCACTCTATCAGTATGTGAAATTTCCAAACAACCCTTCGTTTTTCACGAATGTATTTTGTCCTTGGAATAATATTTCATTTAGGTGGGTTGAGCCGACTTTCAGGGTGGGTTGAGATGGTATTAAGGGTGGGTCGAGTTGACCAAACATAGGTGGGTTGACTTGAGTTGGCAGAGGGTTGAGTTCTTCGAGGGTTGATTTGACCTAACCCCGATAAAACCCGGACATGACCCTGTCCATTACGCAGACAAAATTTCATGAATTTTAAAACTTTATTCCGGTGTGATAGCATATAAATTGCTGCATTTTCATCATATGACCAAAAAAACCTCAGCTAGATGAAATGAGTTACATAAAAGCAATTAAATTTCAAATATCGCCCAACACAAGTAATCCTGCAGTTTGGCTACTGGCAATTTGAATGATACTCAAAAGGGGAGTAATGACTGCATTTTATTTAGAAACAATAGTATTAAGATCACTTTTATGAAAGACGATAACACAAAGAGAGAAACTTAATTTAAGCCGTTGTGAATATTGATAGCAACTATTTTCGAACGCTTTCCAATAGTGTTTTTCATTGGAGACTAGAAAATTGCATTTCAACAATGCATTTTAAAGCTAGTTAAATAGAAATATTTGTAATTTTAAAAGTTCCGACTGCAATATATCCCATTTCCAAAAAACAAGAAAAAGGTGTGTAAATTTCATATATCACCCAACACAAGTAATCCTATCTGTAAAGATGACTGGTCAGGCAATTTCAGCGAATCTGTATAATTTTAAAGGAGAAAAACCAGCGATTCTGTAGATTCGCTGAAAATTTTCTGCGAATCTACAGATTCGCTAAGTGAGTCAGCGAATCTATAAATTGGCTGTAACATATATATATATATATATATATATCCACGACAGACTCCTGTAAAATGACCAGTGAGCAATGCTAACCTAATACTTCCGCGCCGTTCGCCAGTCCGTCTGAGACACCATTTGAGATTCCACTCTCCACAGGACCCTCGCCATTGAGCTCATCGGTCTTAACATGACAAAATACTCCAGAATAATTATGCACTAAACGCCGTATTATTTGAAATAAGAATTCTGAAGCAAATATGAAACTAGATATTTTCTGGCAGGCTATTCCGGAACAGACTACCGATAATTCGAATGTGACAAAAATCGAATCAGTTTCATTATTTCATCATTTTATGTTGCAGACTATATAAACAACTTATGTTCTTGCGCTATAAATAAAAAATGAAAAAAAAAAAATTGAAAATATGAATAATTTGTTTCTAAAATTCAAATTTCAATGGGTTATTCAATACTGAACTACCGATATTTTAATAAAGAGCGAAATATTTTCACTTTCCTTTCGCCAAAAGATAAGAATTTACCTTGTTCAACTTATTTTCACCCTTTGGTATAAGAAAAAGGAAGCATTATTGATTTTTATGGCATTTGAATTATCGGTAGTCTATTCCGGAATAGCCTACCAAAAAATATCTGGTTTCTCATTTGCTTCAGAATTATTATTTTAAATAATATGCTGTTACTGCTTCAAACTAGACGGCGGTGTAGTAACGCTGAAATCATTTCAAATATGCACTTAATCACGTCAACCAATAAACATCTGAATACAGCATATGACCCTCGCACTAGCCTGAGTAAATACATATGATAATGTCTGTTTCGTTACTAAGAAGAAAACCAGTGTTCCTGAAGTAGCACTTCGTGAGAAAAAAAAATCTGATCGCACATTTTGGCCACCGCACACCCACTTCTCGACGATGAGGCAAGCTGTGTATTTTTTTAGTGTTTTTTTTTTGTTCAGGCAACTTCGCACGTTACCGCCGGTGCGTCGGAACTGGCATGCTCTTGCCTCGTGTCTGCCTCTTTACCTTTTTCTTGTTGTCTTTGGCTTGGGCCTTCGCACGCTTCTGTTGCTGTTTCCTTTTCTTCAAATCTGAAGGCATCGTGACCTGGAAGAAAAAAAACCTTTTATGTCAGGAAATAAGAATGCACTGATGGACTACTCTGCGAAGGAAATCATTTACCGATCATTGGTAACTGGCCTCATTAACAGGGTTCTAACTGCGCCACACGGAAAGACACATCACTTTAAAAAACCGCGCTTACCGTAAATACACATCTGAATGCAAAAATGAAATAGTTGGGTTACACGTGGCCATCAAGTTATCAAACCAAAGGCCGTACAGAGCGAAAAACAAGACGATAAAGTGACGGCAGAGTAGCCAGACACGACCCGGCATTGCGATTCTATAATAATACGGCGGACAGTTTGTGAACACTGTAATTCTATCATTAAACATCTTATGTATCCTCAATGTCAATTTCGTTTTCGGCTGCAAATTCTAGCTCATGTTCCTATCGACAGCGACGTCAAGCCGAATATGATGCAACGGTGCCTTAGTCACTTTCATTTTCTTTCTGTTGACGTGAAGGTGCACTCTCCACAATATGATGTTGTGGCAATGCACACTAAAACACAAAGCTGAATTAAATCTGATTATTGATATCAAGTTCTAAAAGCCTTGGCTTAATGGTTTCTGAGAACGTGTCTCGAAAAAACTCCAATCTCGATGCAAAATGTGTAATTATTTATCATTTTTTCGTAAAAAGCTCATGCATCGTCTTAAGACGATGTCAAAAATAATCCTGAACGGATAACAAAAAAAAAAAAAAACACGACAACTCCACTGTACATCCACATGGGATCAAGCAATGAAGAGAGTAAGGGAAAGAAAGAAGAAGAGAAAGCGTTTTTATGTGTTATTTTTTCATATAGACGGTATTAATGTAAACCCGTAATAAGTATAATGTAACCTCTACTATTCTGAACCATCAAAGTAAATTAATGTAATATGGAACTATCTATGCCTGTATGAGAAGACATGAATTTGGCCTGCATAACCTATGAAAGGAGCCAATAAAAAATACGCCTTCAAAGGAGCTTGATCGGACGAAATGGCAGGCTTGGCAGGCGACAAGGCCAGGCAGGAAGGCAGAACTATAAATATTGCCTGCAAAACGCATGAAGGGAGATACTGAAAAATAAGCCGGGATTCAAATCCTCTTGGTTTGCAGGCCAACGCGCTAACCACTTGACTAATCCGGCCCCCAATACTTCGACTTGTAAAGAAGCGTCATTTAGGAGCACATAGTGATTTTTCTGCAATTTGACCGTGTTTGACCAAACCGCTACACAAAATAAATGCCTTATTCAGGAACAAAGTCTTGCCAAAGTCTTTCTGTGTATCTTGTGATGTGGTATTTAAAATCGGAGGCTGGTATGAGCATCTCAGTACAATAATTGTCATTTAGAGCCTCTTCTGCAGCTTTCGACTGCAACATGTCAGATTGAACGTGCAAAGAAATGACAGAAAATATGATAAATTTTAACAAAACCCCACTTGAAACGTATGCACAAAGCTGTATAATGCATGCAGAATAATATATAAATGATTTTGAAAACTTCAAGGGACTAAGGGTTTATTACATTTCGAAGTGCATGTATGGGAAGAAATTTAGAATTCTGACTTTTTCGTCCTTATCATATCTTTATATTTTTTAACCTAACGAACTTACAGTAGAAACTTAGACACCATCGAAAATTCCCGAAACCGCAAACTGGCGTAAGATGTAGTAACGAATGGGCTTCAATCAGCAAGCAGAGAGAAGCTCGCTGCTCCGGTTCGTCACACTCGCTTGGATTGCCCACTGTGGCGATATTGCGAATGATAAAACGATCCACAAGACTTAACGTTATTTTCACGCCAGCTAAAGGACAGAGCTGGTGAAAGCTACCTAATAACATTATACGTAGTATCATACGGCCACACCTCGAATACTCTAGCTCACTACGGGCAACTGCTGCAACACAAGGTCAGCGTGACACAGTATGAAAATCCAAAAGACGGCGCCAAAAATGATCGTTCTCCACGGCGGTTTTGAAGATCCGTGTAGACACGTTAGCAGAGAGACGGGAAGAAGCAAGCAGAAAAATGTTCATAGCATCGCAGAACGCAAACAACCCGCTTAACAAACTACTGTATATATTCGTTACTTCGAAATCGGTTAATTCTAATTATTGGATAATTCGAACAAAAGTGCCCGGTCCCAACTTTTTTTACTACACATTTATACCAAAAAAATTCGAATTAAGGAATATACCGATTAATTCGAAAAGGAAACTTGCAAAGCACGAAGATTTAGAGAATGCCTTGTTTAAGTGGTTTTGCAATGCCCGAGCTCATAATCTGCCTATTAGCGGCCTATTTTGATTGCAAAGACAGAGGATTTAGCACAGGGTTTGGGTCATGTTGATTTTAAGTGTAGCATAGGTTGGGTACAAAGGTTTCAGACTCGCCACAACATTGTTCTTAAGAAGATCTGGCATAAATCCAATAGGCATAAATCCAAAACTGTTACCGCAGAGTGGGTGGAGTCCGAAAACGACGTAAAAATCACTAACGGTTTCCGACATAACACAGGTCACGTGACTTTTGACTTTGACAATGTAGGTCAAAGTTCAGGTCACTAAGTTACACCGAAGATGAGGTAAAAACGCTCCATCTCTAACGGTTATCGAGATAACATAGGCCACGTGACCGTTGACCTTGAAAACGTGGTTAAAGTTCAGATCTTGAAGTAACACTTTATATAACCAGATTGGCCAGTGTTTTTGTTAAAACAAAAAACGGATTTGTGTCCCCCGCCCCCAGTCAGTCACGTGGAAAAAATTCCTTGCTTAAAAGTACAACATTGGCAAGCCCAAAAAAATTGAAAAAATCGCCAAAATGACGAAAAACTTCGCATTTCCACTACATATGGGTTCTTCTTGCCATGTTTCAGCCTAATCCAACAAACTGTTTTGGAGACATCGCAACAATTATTGCCAAAAAAATTAGAAATCAAAAATTGAAAAATTCGCCAAAAATACATTTTCAACGGAAATGAAGAAAAACTTCGCAATAAACATTTACACGTTTTGTGAGTTCTTCCTGCCAAGTTTCAGCCTAATCCAACAAACCGTTTCGGAGATATCGCAACAATTTGGCCAAAAAAGTTAAAATTCAAAAATTAAAAAAATCGCCAAAAATACATTTTTTATGGAAATGAAAAGAAACTTCGCACTAAACATTTGCACTATATGTGTGTTGTTCTTGCCACGTTTCAGCATAATCCAACAAACTGTTTTGGAGATATAGCCTGCCAAAGTGAAAAAAAACGGACTGGCAGACGGACGGCAAGACACACCGAATGCTATATATGTCTCCCTTAGGGGGAGACATAAAATTCTGTGGTGGGAATGTAAAGAGGTACCAAAATGTGACTCAACAGTCCTGATTACTCTCGTAATCCTGGCAAAAAGTCGTAGACCGAATGTCTAGAAATATGGAGCGCGGATATCTTCAAATATTTTTTCACACATTACTCTTTACGACACTTTTGCAATATTTTAAGGTTTTAAGGTACCGTTCAATTCGCAAAAAAGCATGGAAGGAATGACAAGTTGAATTTTGCGGGTACGCAGAATGCCTTTATAACCAGTCCTTTATCTTGCAGTTAATTGGTATATATTTATTGACCACGCATAACCCCCTTATTTAATTTTTGACCACTTGAATGGTCACGTGACATTGAAAAACTGGGATATTTGACAGCCGAGTTTGTAAGGTTTAATTACTACGTTTTTAAAGCTCCTTGATCCTTGGCGTCCCCCCATCCCCCCCCCCCCCCTCCAATCCCATTCCCTCGGAGAGCAAGTGGCTGTTAAGTTATTCCGCACAAGTGTTTTTTTTTTAGAAATGACGACAGAAATCCGGTTTTCTTTGTTTACATTCTCAACCAGGAATCGAGGATAGAAAAAGGATGCCAAAGGTTGATAAGAACCGCGTCTGATTTTAGCTGGGCTGCGTGGTGAACTAAGAAGCAATATCGTCGACAATATTTAGCCCATTCTGTAGCCCTTTAATCTTCCCCTTTTGTATGTTTCTGTGTAAAAATAAAGGTATTTTTGAAGTATTTTTAACCGTTAAGTCAAAACAGTGTAAGTCGATGTCTGCAAATATAGGTGAAGAACCTGTATTTCAATTACTAATTGCTGACAATCTTTTAGCTTCCTGGTGTGTTCCCCTGTGCTATGAACTAGACGGACGCTTCTACTTAGCTCCAGGAAGTGGATCGGTACTGCTGGATCGGCTACCGCTTCAAATTTTCGCTATATAACGATATACAAGCCAAATTCGCTCGCTTTTGAGCACATCTGTGGCAATTTTGTGCACGATTCAACCACCCACAAGTCTTAATGTGCATTTGCTAAAGGGCCTCAAACCACAACGGAAATAATATGCAACTTAATAAATAATTAATAATATACTTCTCTTTCACCTTTTCTTCAAAACAGAAGAATACGGAAATAACCACAATCTCGAGCAATAACTGACATTTCTTTATACACAGGAAGCATGGTTTATGACGTGAAAAAACAACAATAATTTTTGCAATTATCCACAAAAAATCTTGAACTGATATTTCATAATGCATGGAAGAAATTAAAATTCAAATATTGTGGGAGTACAGAATAAATTTACCTTTTATTTAAGTATCTATTTAACAGATAATCCGTTAGTCCCTACGGAAGCTCAAGTCTGCACTTTACCGAAGAAATAAAAAAATATCCAGCCCATTAAAAATCGTACCTATGCTGTAGAAAGGGTATAATGCGCATGACTTTTTGTCAAATGTTTAAATATTAGGGACTACTAAACAGGATTCAGGCCTCAGAACATATGAAGTTGACCCCTATTAACGGAACAATGAAAGGCTTCGTAGCTCTGAAACGATACATACGAAGTATTTCAAGGAAGAACAGAGTTGGAGCTAACTTCTACTAAGTTTTCCCTGCAAATAATCTACTTGGCTCTAGCTACTTAGTTTCTTTACTGTATGTAACTTTCCTTACCCCTCTTTTAGTTTTAATTTCAACATGTTCTACGACTGTGTCTTATGTCTCTTTTCTGCTGTTATTTCTTCCAGTTAACCTAAACGCTGCTCATTGGCAGAAATACTAATAAAGACTTTTCCTCGCTCTTCCCTATTTACTTCCCCACAGAACTACAAACTATAATTTTCTAAATTTCAACTAAATAAAAGTTGTGCCTGTTCTGCAAAAAAAAAAAAAAAACAAAAAAAAAACTAGATGCTCGAGAAGCATGAATCCGCCGGGTTCGCGCAAATTGTATACCTGATTATGATGTTCCAGTGAACGACTGTTCCAAAGAACACCATACAGCCTTGTGGTCAGTGAAGTAGAGGTTTGTAGACAGACGGACAGAATGAAAACTATATCCGTCCGGTTCTGCTTAGGAGCAGCCCTTGGTAAAATCTTAAATCAATCCAACCACTAATGCGGGCTGTAGGCGCGTGAGACCGATATGTGTAAAGCTCATTCCTAATTCAGTTTCTTCAAATTTTAAAGTTTTTTCATTTTGACAATTTTGCTCGGATCCGTTCGAATCCTTGCCACTGCACTGCGGGATGCTTAGGAGCAGCCATGGGTAAAATCTTAAATCAATCCACCCACTAATGCGGCCTGTAGGCGCGTGAGACCGATATGTGTTATGCTCATTCCTAATTCATTTCTTCCATTTTTTAAAGTTTTGTCATTTTGACAATTTTAGTCGGATCCGGTCGAATCCTGGTCACTGCACTGCAGGATGGTTAGGAGCAGCCATGGGTAAAATCTTAAATCAATCCACCCAGTAATGCGGGCTGTAGGCGCGTGAGACTGATGTGTGTTATGCAAAGTCCTTATTCAGTTTCTGCAATTTTTTAAAGTTTTGCCATTTTGGCAATTTTGCTCGGATCCGGTCGAATCCTGGTCACTGCACTGCGGGATGCTTAGGAGCAGCCATGGGTAAAATCTTAAATCAACCCACCCACTAATGCGGCCTGTAGGCGCGTGAGACCGATATGTGTTATGCTCATTCCTAATTCATTTCTTCCATTTTTTAAAGTTTTGTCATTTTGACAATTTTAGTCGGATCCGGTCGAATCCTGGTCACTGCAATGCAGGATGGTTAGGAGCAGCCATGGGTAAAATCTTAAATCAATCCACCCACTAATGCGGGCTGTAGGCGCGTGAGACTGATGTATGTTATGCAAAGTCCTTATTCAGTTTCTGCAATTTTTTAAAGTTTTGCCATTTTGGCAATTTTGCTCGGATCCGGTCGAATCTTGGTCACTGCACTGCGGGATGCTTAGGAGCAGCCCTTGGTAAAATCTTAAATCAATCCAACCACTAATGCGGGCTGTAGGCGCGTGAGACCGATATGTGTAAAGCTCATTCCTAATTCAGTTTCTTCAAATTTTAAAGTTTTTTTATTTTGACAATTTTGCTCGGATCCGGTCGAATCCTTGTCACTGCACTGCGGGATGCTTAGGAGCAGCCATGGGTAAAATCTTAAATCAATCCACCCACTAATGCGGCCTGTAGGCGCGTGAGACCGATATGTGTTATGCTCATTCCTAATTCATTTCTTCCATTTTTTAAAGTTTTGTCATTTTGACAATTTTAGTCGGATCCGGTCGAATCCTGGTCACTGCACTGCAGGATGCTAAGGAGCAGCCATGGGTAAAATCTTAAATCAATCCACCCACTAATGCGGGCTGTAGGCGCGTGAGACTGATGTGTGTTATGCAAAGTCCTTATTCAGTTTCTGCAATTTTTTAAAGTTTTGCCATTTTGGCAATTTTGCTCGGATCCGGTCGAATCCTGGTCACTGCACTGCGGGATGCTTAGGAGCAGCCATGGGTAAAATCTTAAATCAATCCACCCACTAATGCGGCCTGTAGGCGCGTGAGACCGATATGTGTTATGCTCATTCCTAATTCATTTCTTCCATTTTTTAAAGTTTTGTCATTTTGACAATTTTAGTCGGATCCGGTCGAATCCTGGTCACTGCACTGCAGGATGCTTAGTAGCGGGCATGGGTAAAATCTTAAATCAATCCACCCACTAATGCGGGCTGTAGGCGCTTGAGACTGATGTATGTTATGCAAAGTCCTTATTCAGTTTCTGCAATTTTTTAAAGTTTTGCCATTTTGGCAATTTTGCTCGGATCCGGTCGAATCCTGGTCACTGCACTGCGGGATGCTTAGGAGCAGCCATGGGTAAAATCTTAAATCAATCCAACCTCTAATGCGGGCTGTAGGCGCGTGAGACCGATATGTGTAAAGCTCATTCCTAATTCAGTTTCTTCAAATTTTAAAGTTTTATTCATTTTGACAATTTTGCTTGGATCCGATCGAATCCTGGTCACTGCACTGCGGGATGCTTAGGAGCAGCCATGGGTAAAATCTTAAATCAATCCACCCACTAATGCGGGCTGTAGGCGCGTGAGACTGAAATTGCACAGACGGACAGACAGACGGGCAGAATGAAAACTATATCCGTCCGGTTCCAGGCGGATAAAAAAAAGCACACTGTACACGATCTTTCGTTGTCTATTTCAATTTTCCCATCCAAATTGGTGAAATTGAAAAGAGCATCTTCCGAGGCTGAAAACAAGTTTTATTTGTCAAACATCGGAAAATAAGAATACTCGAGTCGAAAGGGTTGGCAAATTTGCATATGGTTTATAAGCTTAGTTAGAATTGAACATTGTATTGTGACCAATCTGGTTATCCACGGGGGATAACTGTAAAATAGTATTAACTTGAAAAAGAAAAATAATCATAACTGAATAACTGGCAAATATGAATCACCAATCTTACGTAATTGTCTACTTTCGAACGCAATTCAACCTTCGTGGTTGCGAGTTTCGAAATAAAATATCTCACCTTATCTAAAGGATTCGATCTGTGTATTCTACAAACAAGGATTCAAGCTGTCGGTGCTTACAATTCAAAACATTGAATGTTTTGTGTCACATGTAAATAATATGGACAACGGGGAAGAGATGTACAGTGGGATTACTTTATAAACAAGTAAGTATTTGTGAAACACAAGCAGGCCCCAACCGCCCCCCAAATTCATAGGGGTATAAAGCGATGACGGACAGACACCCCAAACCTATAAGCCCCAATCCGAAGGGTTGGGGCCTAAAAATATAGGACCGTCGACTAAATCAATATTAAACAGTAAGTGTCCCGAAATGTTCAATTCAGTCTTTTCTCGCCACAAAAAAGCCCAGTAAATACATGCCAAAACCCGAATCCTCAAACCCCAACAATTTTGATCCTTGTAGTTTACACTGTACGCAGAGGCACTCGGGTCTACTACTCTCCCTGGTACAGGTTTCGCGATTCAAAGAGAGACAGTCGACTCGTATGACTGATCCTTGACAAAAATAAAGGTTTTAATTTTGAAAATAAAGGTTTTTCTATGTTGTTGTTTTTTTTTTTTAAGTTAAGTTATCAGTGAACATGTTTTTTAAGATATTTTATACAACATATGGAAATCAGTGGGGATGGGGAATAAGAACATCATATAGCGTCAAAAAGAAATACTCACCATGCATTTTCCAATTCATCTGTGGTAGATAATTTGATTCTCACAGGTTTTTAATAAAGTGTTAAATGCATGCATAAATAATTGAGCAATTGAAATTTTTCTTGTAACAATTAAAGAAAAGGGTTTTTACAGGTTTTTTCAGTAAAACAAAGGTTTGGTATAAAAATCAAGGTTTTTAAAAGCTTTAAGGGTTCTGTTTACATGCCTGCTGATAATGTTTTCAGCTGCTTACAGCCACCAGGACAACTCGTCACTGGCACTACCGTAACATTTTTGTTAGTTGAAAGATGTGCCCCTGTATCCACATCGGGACAACACAGATACACACGTACGGTAAGTAGCTGACTTGGTGCTACCTAGCTCCAAGAAGCGATCCGCTACTGAGGTTCGCCGGATAAAGAAATATACCAAGTATAAATAATGAAGAGCTGACTTGGAGCTAAGGGCTACCTAGTCCTAGATGAATCTTTCTTCCTTCCTTTCTGACCTAGGAAGAAAGAAAGGGTTCACTGGGACTATAAGCAAGTCAAGTGCGCTCGCTTTGAGGCATCCCTGTGGCTACTTTGTGCGAGATTCAACGACCCATAAGCCTTTATTGACATTTGCTAAAGGTCTTCAAAGTACAACGGTAATGATACACAACTTCTGTGTTACGCTTTCTTTAAAAGAAAATACTAAGGAGATAGCCACAAATCTCCCCCAATAATTGACATTTGATTGTTTACAGGGAGCATACTTTAACACGTAAAAAAGTAACAATAATTTTTGCAATTATCCACCAAAAAACCTTTGAATTGATATTTCAAAAAGAACGTTAAAAACAAAAGGCAAATATTGTGGGTGTACAAAATTTATACGTAATATTTAGCCCCAGCGGACCCTTTCTATCTTCCTAAGACAGAGGAAGACCGCAAGAGTCATCTGGGACTACGTAATATTCTGCATCTATAAACCATTTTACGGTTGTATATATTTCACAAGCAAACTATAACCCTTTTATTTACATTTTTGGTCACTTAACTTTGGTTACACGACATTTAAGGGTCGGAATGTAAACAAATTATTGACAGGTGGGTGCGGAAGCTAATTTTTCTGCACTTTTATGAACAAATAAAAGATGTACAGCACACTAAAAAATTGAGCATATTTTACCAAAAAAAAGTATATTGGGCATGTACTTTCTGTAAATATTTGAATAATAGGGACTTGTATGCAGGATTCGTGCTTCAGAATATATGAAGTTGACCCCTATTAGTGTAACAATCGAAGGCTTCGTACCGTAGTTCTGACAGAGATATACGAGGGGGAGGAGAACGAATGGTTACAGTAGATCCAAATTGGTGAAATAAAAAAGAACATCTTCCGTGGTTCAAAACAAATTTCTTTTGTCAAATATCACAAAATGATGTATATTAAAGTCGATAGGGTTCCAAAACTTGCAACTGGCTTATTTGCTGCAGTTAGAATTTAGCATTTTGTTGTCATCAATTACGATCTACTCTAGCCAATTCTATCTCCTCTCCCTCGTACGATGTTAAACAAGTCACAGGTGACTCTGAGGTAAGGAGCCACCTGGAGTGGTATTCTACTCAGGAGTGGTATTCTGCTCTGTCCTTATTTTTAAGGATGTCCTTATTCTTGAGATTAGATGATTCACACTTAATTTTTATCCTTATTTTTTAAAATAAAGACATCCTTAAAAATAAGGACAGAGCAGAATACCACTCCAGTTGAAAGTTTTTTCTGTTATGTCGATCTGAAAATGTGTGTAAATCTTTGAAAAGTATCGATCTTTCTTAGTCAAACTGAGCTATACGTTAGAGGTTGTTATTTGTTTAACAAAATGCCCTTCTTGAATGGTTAAGATACCTTTAAAATAAACAAAATTGATTTCGAAACTTTCCGTTGTGTTCACTCAGCTGATTCACGTGTTTGACAGATATGACGTCATCGATACGAAATTCACTGCTGCTGATGAAAAGTTGCTATTCTTCCAACAAAAAAAAAAAAAATACAACATGCCTCAACATAGGGCTACTTTATTTATTTGTGTTTATTTATTTATGACTTTGTTTCAGACTTTAAGTCTATATGCGATATGCAAAGTCACATAATAAGATAACAAGTTATAAGATGCATTTTGTAAGATACAAATACACTGAAAATTTGACATCCCGGGTTGTTTTGCGATTTTTATTGATTTGTTCGACTAACCACCTGGCTCTGGATTGTTAGGTTTATGTCAATGAATCGGAAGCAATAGAGTCAGGGGCTCGGTAGCGTCACTTTAATTTAAGACTTTAGAAGCCATATCGTCGGTAATATTTAGTATCAATTGTTCACAAAAATTTTTGTGGTCCCTTTTATTTGCTTAAATGTAAATGTTACCGTCTTAGTTGTCGTAATTTTAGACTTTATCTTCGGTGCAACCGCTGAGTTGCTTTCACAACAAAGTGTATGTGCCCTAGAAACTTTTGGGTGGTATTTCTCTTCCACACCTTTAGCAGTAGTTGTTTATAGTGTACCACTACTTTTCTTATTCATGCTTTAGTTTAACGTATAGTTTATGCTACCCGATTTCCCTTCTTTAGTAATTTTTATGTGGATTTAGTTTAACCATTTACCTGTAGCTTGCTTCTTATTTATGTTGCTTTTGTTTGTGATGTTTTTCAGTTACTCTACTACTACATCCTACTGTTACGTCTCTAGTTCCTCTGCTACGTCTTTCCTGCTTCTACTACTTATACCTACTCATCCCGCTATCTACCCCTACTGCTTTTCTGTCTGCTTCATCCTGCATTAGTCTCCATGTATTATCTGTTGGAAGAACACCATAAAAAATCAAAATGGATTCAGACTTTGGTCAATACATCGTTGCCAAAGATGGATGTTCCCACACCAGCCCACGACAGTTCTCAAGCACAGGAATAGATGCTGCTCGCCTTGACCGACACTTTCGAGCAAGTCGGAGTAAATATATCTGTTATACACTCTGCCATCCAAGAGTGCAAATACGACTTTAGTGGCAGAAACGGTGTCAAAAATATCCGCAAAGAATAATCAGTGTTTTTGACGCAGTACGAACAGTTTTTAGCTAAAACCGACCTGGTCATTAACAGTTTAGTCCCCGACGAAAGACAACATTTCTTAACCAACATTAACGCAGAACGTTAAACACTTCTGGCACAATTCAAAGGGCGGATAGAGGAGTATTAACCGAAGCCAGCAAACGCCTGGAACAGGTTTATGAAGCTAAACCAGTCAGTGTCATATCCCGTACGTCGAAAACGAGTTCAGCACAACAACGTGTACTTGAAGAGCAGAGATCAGCCGAATTAACCGCCAGAGCGAGAGGTTTGAAGAAAGCGCAGAAACTCGTAGAGAAAGAGTTGCGACTGAGACAACGCCGTTAAACGCGCCAACTAGAAACAGAGCTCGACACCTCAGCAACTCGCATGGAGGTTTTTAGCGATCAAGAGTCACAGGATCGCCACAGCACCATTTCATATGATAGGCAACCACAGCGCCGGAAGTTGCCACGTACGCCTGACGACAGAATACCGACACCCGTAAATGGACAGGTTTTAGCTGTAGTACTTGCCGCAGCAGCCACTGCAACACTTAAGCTAGTTGCAACACCAGAAACAGCTGCAATACCCATGACAGCTGCAGTCCCCTTAGCGAATAGTAGGCCAGCTACAACTGCAATACCTTTGACGTCTGGTGTACCTATGGCAGCTGCACCTGCACCAATAGCTGCAATATCCGCAGCAGCTGCAGTACCCATGGCAGCTGCAGTCACATTAGCAGATATTTGGCCAGTTGCAAGTGCAGTACCTGTCACAGCTGCATTACCTCCAGCAGATGATGTGATAGCTGCAATTCCTATGCCACCTACAGTACCAGCACCGAGAGCTGCAACATCCACAACGGCTGCAATGCCAGTAGCAGCTGCAACGGACGCATGTGTGTATGATTACAGTAACAATGGCCTTATGTCCTCCGTAGGAAGCCACCGAGTGAAATTAAAAAGTTCAGTGGCAACCTTGTTGAGTACCCCAAGTTTCGTAGACAGTATGAATATAAAATAGTGTCTGTGTGTGATGATGAGGGTGAGAAAATGTATTATTTAGAACAGTATACAGACGGGGAGGCAAACAAGGTTGTGTGTGGTTTTTCTCACTTGCCGCCTGCGGCTGGGAGTCGTTGTGCTTTAGCAGAATTAGAGCGTCGTTATGGTGATGTTCAGGTTGTAGCAAAGGCTTATGTTGAAAAAGTGTTGAGTTGGTCCGCGATTAAGATTGAAAATACGGAAGGTTTGGATGAGTTCTCAATGTTGTTAACCGAGTTTTCGTGTGCGAAAGATGATATCAGATTTTTAGCAGTACTCGAGTATGCAGGTAACACGAGGGCTATTGTCACGAAATTAACTTACCAACTCCACGATAAGTAGAGAAGGGTTGTGCAAAATGTGCATGAACGCAACGAAGAACTAAGATTTAGGCACTTGGTTGACTTTGTGAGTTTTGAAGCCAGGAAGGCTCGTGATGCCGTTTTCGGCAGAGGCGTTTTAAAAGGTAACTCGGATAGTGTACAAAAGACTGCACGTCCAAGTCTGTACAAAACCAAAACAAGCTTTGTTGCGAATGAAGTTGAGTCGGTGTCTGAAACAGTCAGGCCTTCAGTAAGGCGTCAGTGTGTGTTCGGCAAAGCCGAACATACGGTGTCTAACTGTCCGGAGTTTAGAAAGCAAAGTTCAGACAACAAAACCAGGTTTGTCCAAAAACACAAATTGTGTTTCGGGTGTTTAAAGCGAAACCATGTGAAAAAAGATTGCCGCCGGAAGTTGACATGTGAGGTGTGTAACAAACAACACCCAACTGTGTTGCACATACAAAGATATGACTAGTGTGTGATCGGACGGCCCACGGTCGCTTCTACCCAAGTAGGTACTTCTAAGGCGAATACTTTGAGTGTGCATAGTGATGACATGGGAGTCGGTCAGTGTACATTAGCCATTGTCCCAATGAAGGTCAAAATGGCCGACGGTGTGAACAGTGTGGACACCTACGCGTTTTTAGATCCCGGAAGTAGTGTGTCGGTTTACATTGAGAGTCTACTGAGGCAAATAGGGGGAGGCGGTAATCGCGTGAGAATTACTGTCAATACAGCAGGGTTCCCCTTTACGATGTCCACACAGGTTATTAAAGATATGCAAGTGTCAAACATTTCAGATGGACAAACGGTCAACTTACCCGAGGTGTACTCGAAGGATGTTATCCCGGTAAGTAAGTGGCACATACCAACAGAGAAAGACGTTAACAAGTGAGCACATCTGCGAGATGTGAAGCTGCCACAAATAAAGCGCGAAGTAGTTCACAATGTGCCAGAGGTGTACTCTCCAAAAGAGATAAGAACTGGGCCTGTGGGTTCACAGCATGCGACACGCACTGCAGTTGGCAGGATACCCTGGAACGTGGTGCGGGATTCAGGCGGCTATAGATGTGCCATAGTTAACCACATGGAGGTCACAGCGATCAAAAACAATGAGAGGAGCTAGACAGCTAGACAGATTTGTTAAGGATGCTATCAATATGGACTTTCACGAACCGGCTATTGACGAGAAATGTCTCAAGAGGACAAACACTTCCTTGAACAGGTAAGACAATCGTTCCGATTGAAGGAGATGTGTCTACCCTTTAGGGAACCTGTAGTCATAATGCCGAGCAACCGAAGTTGTGCGATAACCAGGTTGGGTAGTTTATGCGAGTAGCTTACGCGGAGTGTGTAACCTCCTTGATAGACAAGGATTACGCCGAAAAGATTCCAGATGACGAACTTAATCGTGAAGACGGCCAAGTTTGGTATTTGCGCCACCATGGAGTAGTCCATCCTACCAAGAAAAAACTACGGGTTGTTTTCGATTACGCAGCTCAGTATTAAGGTGTCTCTTTGAACCGAAAGCTGTTTCAAGGCTCAAATTACAAGAATCAATTGATTGGTGTTGTTATGAGATGTCGTGAAGAGCCAGTAGCAATACAAGGAGATATCAAAGCGAAGTTTCATCAGTGCTTAGTAAGCACTGCCAGAAAGTGATCGCGATTTCTTACGTTTCGTGTGGTGGCCTGGGGGAGATACTAGTAAGCCCCCGGAGGAGTATCGTATGTGTGTACACTTGTTCGGTGCTACGTCTTCACCAACCTGTATGTGTGTACACTTGTTCGGTGCTACGTCTTCACCAGCCTGTGCCAAAATCGCGTTGTGCGCTGGGGTGAATGACTTTGATCAAACGGTTGTGGACACAGGTTTGAATAACTTTTATGTTGAGGACTGTTTGAAAAATCTGCCGACGGCACCTGAAGCCATTCAACGTGTTCAGGATTTAACTCCCTTGTGCAAATCTGGTGGCTTCAATTTGACCAAGTGGGCCAGCAGTAGGTGGGAGGTACTGGAAACTGTTCCAAAAGACCGATGGGCCAAAGCTATAAAAGAACTTGACGTCAAAATAGCCCAATATCCAGGAGAACGCGCGTTAGGTGTGTCCCGTAACATGGACAAAGATGTGCTGTTCTTTACGACCAACATAAAAGATAACACCCTACTAGACGGAATATTTTGTAAATCACAATTTCGGTTTACGACCCACTAGGTCTCGCGGCACCATGCATTCTCTCGCCAAAACTGATTTTTCGGGAATTCTGCGGGTGTGGTTGGGGCGATGAACCTGTACTACTCTCCCTGGTACAGGTTTCGCGATTCAAAGAGAGACAGTCGACTCGTATGACTGATCCTTGACAAAAATAAAGGTTTTAATTTTGAAAATAAAGGTTTTTCTATGTTGTTGTTTTTTTAAGTTAAGTTATCAGTGAACATGTTTTTTAAGATATTTTATAGAACATATGGAAATCAGTGGGGATGGGGAATAAGAACATCATATAGCGTCAAAAAGAAATACTCACCATGCATTTTCCAATTCATCTGTGGTAGATAATTTGATTCTCACAGGTTTTTAATAAAGTGTTAAATGCATGCATAAATAATTGAGCAATTGAAATTTTTCTTGTAACAATTAAAGAAAAGGGTTTTTACAGGTTTTTTCAGTAAAACAAAGGTTTGGTATAAAAATCATGGTTTTTAAAAGCTTTAAGGGTTCTGTTTACATGCCTGCTGATAATGTTTTCAGCTGCTTACAGCCACCAGGACAACTCGTCACCGGCACTACCGTAACATTTTTGTTAGTTGAAAGATGTGCCCCTGTATCCACATCGGGACAACACAGATACACACGTACGGTAAGTAGCTGACTTGGTGCTACCTAGCTCCAAGAAGCGATCCGCTACTGAGGTTCGCCGGATAAAGAAATATACCAAGTATAAATAATGAAGAGCTGACTTGGAGCTAAGGGCTACCTAGTCCTAGATGAATCTTTCTTCCTTCCTTTCTGACCTAGGAAGAAAGAAAGGGTTCACTGGGACTATAAGCAAGTCAAGTGCGCTCGCTTTGAGGCACCCCTGTGGCTACTTTGTGCGAGATTCAACGACCCATAAGCCTTTATTGACATTTGCTAAAGGTCTTCAAAGTACAACGGTAATGATACACAACTTCTGTGTTACGCTTTCTTTAAAAGAAAATACTAAGGAGATAGCCACAAATCTCCCCCAATAATTGACATTTGATTGTTTACAGGGAGCATACTTTAACACGTAAAAAAGTAACAATAATTTTTGCAATTATCCACCAAAAAACCTTTGAATTGATATTTCAAAAAGAACGTAAAAAACAAAAGGCAAATATTGTGGGTGTACAAAATTTATACGTAATATTTAGCCCCAGCGGACCCTTTCTATCTTCCTAAGACAGAGGAAGACCGCAAGAGTCATCTGGGACTACGTAATATTCTGCATCTATAAACCATTTTACGGTTGTGTATATTTCACAAGCAAACTATAACCCTTTTATTTACATTTTTGGTCACTTAACTTTGGTTACACGACATTTAAGGGTCGGAATGTAAACAAATTATTGACAGGTGGGTGCGGAAGCTAATTTTTCTGCACTTTTATGAACAAATAAAAGATGTACAGCACACTAAAAAATTGAGCATATTTTACCAAAAAAAAGTATATTGGGCATGTACTTTCTGTAAATATTTGAATAATAGGGACTTGTATGCAGGATTCGTGCTTCAGAATATATGAAGTTGACCCCTATTAGTGTAACAATCGAAGGCTTCGTACCGTAGTTCTGACAGAGATATACGAGGGGGAGGAGAACGAATGGTTACAGTAGATCCAAATTGGTGAAATAAAAAAGAACATCTTCCGTGGTTCAAAACAAATTTCTTTTGTCAAATATCACAAAATGATGTATATTAAAGTCGATAGGGTTCCAAAACTTGCAACTGGCTTATTTGCTGCAGTTAGAATTTAGCATTTTGTTGTCATCAATTACGATCTACTCTAGCCAATTCTATCTCCTCTCCCTCGTACGATGTTAAACAAGTCACAGGTGACTCTGAGGTAAGGAGCCACCTGGAGTGGTATTCTACTCAGGAGTGGTATTCTGCTCTGTCCTTATTTTTAAGGATGTCCTTATTCTTGAGATTAGATGATTCACACTTAATTTTTATCCTTATTTTTTAAAATAAAGACATCCTTAAAAATAAGGACAGAGCAGAATACCACTCCAGTTGAAAGTTTTTTCTGTTATGTCGATCTGAAAATGTGTGTAAATCTTTGAAAAGTATCGATCTTTCTTAGTCAAACTGAGCTATACGTTAGAGGTTGTTATTTGTTTAACAAAATGCCCTTCTTGAATGGTTAAGATACCTTTAAAATAAACAAAATTGATTTCGAAACTTTCCGTTGTGTTCACTCAGCTGATTCACGTGTTTGACAGATATGACGTCATCGATACGAAATTCACTGCTGCTGATGAAAAGTTGCTATTCTTCCAACAAAAAAAAAAAAATACAACATGCCTCAACATAGGGCTACTTTATTTATTTGTGTTTATTTATTTATGACTTTGTTTCAGACTTTAAGTCTATATGCGATATGCAAAGTCACATAATAAGATAACAAGTTATAAGATGCATTTTGTAAGATACAAATACACTGAAAATTTGACATCCCGGGTTGTTTTGCGATTTTTATTGATTTGTTCGACTAACCACCTGGCTCTGGATTGTTAGGTTTATGTCAATGAATCGGAAGCAATAGAGTCAGGGGCTCGGTAGCGTCACTTTAATTTAAGACTTTAGAAGCCATATCGTCGGTAATATTTAGTATCAATTGTTCACAAAAATTTTTGTGGTCCCTTTTATTTGCTTAAATGTAAATGTTACCGTCTTAGTTGTCGTAATTTTAGACTTTATCTTCGGTGCAACCGCTGAGTTGCTTTCACAACAAAGTGTATGTGCCCTAGAAACTTTTGGGTGGTATTTCTCTTCCACACCTTTAGCAGTAGTTGTTTATAGTGTACCACTACTTTTCTTATTCATGCTTTAGTTTAACGTATAGTTTATGCTACCCGATTTCCCTTCTTTAGTAATTTTTATGTGGATTTAGTTTAACCATTTACCTGTAGCTTGCTTCTTATTTATGTTGCTTTTGTTTGTGATGTTTTTCAGTTACTCTACTACTACATCCTACTGTTACGTCTCTAGTTCCTCTGCTACGTCTTTCCTGCTTCTACTACTTATACCTACTCATCCCGCTATCTACCCCTACTGCTTTTCTGTCTGCTTCATCCTGCATTAGTCTCCATGTATTATCTGTTGGAAGAACACCATAAAAAATCAAAATGGATTCAGACCTTGGTCAATACATCGTTGCCAAAGATGGATGTTCCCACACCAGCCCACGACAGTTCTCAAGCACAGGAATAGATGCTGCTCGCCTTGACCGACACTTTCGAGCAAGTCGGAGTAAATATATCTGTTATACACTCTGCCATCCAAGAGTGCAAATACGACTTTAGTGGCAGAAACGGTGTCAAAAATATCCGCAAAGAATAATCAGTGTTTTTGACGCAGTACGAACAGTTTTTAGCTAAAACCGACCTGGTCATTAACAGTTTAGTCCCCGACGAAAGACAACATTTCTTAACCAACATTAACGCAGAACGTTAAACACTTCTGGCACAATTCAAAGGGCGGATAGAGGAGTATTAACCGAAGCCAGCAAACGCCTGGAACAGGTTTATGAAGCTAAACCAGTCAGTGTCATATCCCGTACGTCGAAAACGAGTTCAGCACAACAACGTGTACTTGAAGAGCAGAGATCAGCCGAATTAACCGCCAGAGCGAGAGGTTTGAAGAAAGCGCAGAAACTCGTAGAGAAAGAGTTGCGACTGAGACAACGCCGTTAAACGCGCCAACTAGAAACAGAGCTCGACACCTCAGCAACTCGCATGGAGGTTTTTAGCGATCAAGAGTCACAGGATCGCCACAGCACCATTTCATATGATAGGCAACCACAGCGCCGGAAGTTGCCACGTACGCCTGACGACAGAATACCGACACCCGTAAATGGACAGGTTTTAGCTGTAGTACTTGCCGCAGCAGCCACTGCAACACCTAAGGTAGTTGCAACACCAGAAACAGCTGCAATACCCATGACAGCTGCAGTCTCCTTAGCGAATAGTAGGCCAGCTACAACTGCAATACCTTTGACGTCTGGTGTACCTATGGCAGCTGCACCTGCACCAATAGCTGCAATATCCGCAGCAGCTGCAGTACCCATGGCAGCTGCAGTCACATTAGCAGATATTTGGCCAGTTGCAAGTGCAGTACCTGTCACAGCTGCATTACCTCCAGCAGATGATGTGATAGCTGCAATTCCTATGCCACCTACAGTACCAGCACCGAGAGCTGCAACATCCACAACGGCTGCAATGCCAGTAGCAGCTGCAACGGACGCATGTGTGTATGATTACAGTAACAATGGCCTTATGTCCTCCGTAGGAAGCCACCGAGTGAAATTAAAAAGTTCAGTGGCAACCTTGTTGAGTACCCCAAGTTTCGTAGACAGTATGAATATAAAATAGTGTCTGTGTGCGATGATGAGGGTGAGAAAATGTATTATTTAGAACAGTATACAGACGGGGAGGCAAACAAGGTTGTGTGTGGTTTTTCTCACTTGCCGCCTGCGGCTGGGAGTCGTTGTGCTTTAGCAGAATTAGAGCGTCGTTATGGTGATGTTCAGGTTGTAGCAAAGGCTTATGTTGAAAAAGTGTTGAGTTGGTCCGCGATTAAGATTGAAAATACGGAAGGTTTGGATGAATTCTCAATGTTGTTAACCGAGTTTTCGTGTGCGAAAGATGATATCAGATTTTTAGCAGTACTCGAGTATGCAGGTAACACGAGGGCTATTGTCACGAAATTAACTTACCAACTCCACGATAAGTAGAGAAGGGTTGTGCAAAATGTGCATGAACGCAACGAAGAACTAAGATTTAGGCACTTGGTTGACTTTGTGAGTTTTGAAGCCAGGAAGGCTCGTGATGCCGTTTTCGGCAGAGGCGTTTTAAAAGGTAACTCGGATAGTGTACAAAAGACTGCACGTCCAAGTCTGTACAAAACCAAAACAAGCTTTGTTGCGAATGAAGTTGAGTCGGTGTCTGAAACAGTCAGGCCTTCAGTAAGGCGTCAGTGTGTGTTCGGCAAAGCCGAACATACGGTGTCTAACTGTCCGGAGTTTAGAAAGCAAAGTTCAGACAACAAAACCAGGTTTGTCCAAAAACACAAATTGTGTTTCGGGTGTTTAAAGCGAAACCATGTGAAAAAAGATTGCCGCCGGAAGTTGACATGTGAGGTGTGTAACAAACAACACCCAACTGTGTTGCACATACAAAGATATGACTAGTGTGTGATCGGACGGCCCACGGTCGTTTCTACCCAAGTAGGTACTTCTAAGGCGAATACTTTGAGTGTGCATAGTGATGACATGGGAGTCGGTCAGTGTACATTAGCCATTGTCCCAATGAAGGTCAAAATGGCCGACGGTGTGAACAGTGTGGACACCTACGCGTTTTTAGATCCCGGAAGTAGTGTGTCGGTTTACATTGAGAGTCTACTGAGGCAAATAGGGGGAGGCGGTAATCGCGTGAGAATTACTGTCAATACAGCAGGGTTCCCCTTTACGATGTCCACACAGGTTATTAAAGATATGCAAGTGTCAAACATTTCAGATGGACAAACGGTCAACTTACCCGAGGTGTACTCGAAGGATGTTATCCCGGTAAGTAAGTGGCACATACCAACAGAGAAAGACGTTAACAAGTGAGCACATCTGCGAGATGTGAAGCTGCCACAAATAAAGCGCGAAGTAGTTCACAATGTGCCAGAGGTGTACTCTCCAAAAGAGATAAGAACTGGGCCTGTGGGTTCACAGCATGCGACACGCACTGCAGTTGGCAGGATACCCTGGAACGTGGTGCGGGATTCAGGCGGCTATAGATGTGCCATAGTTAACCACATGGAGGTCACAGCGATCAAAAACAATGAGAGGAGCTAGACAGCTAGACAGATTTGTTAAGGATGCTATCAATATGGACTTTCACGAACCGGCTATTGACGAGAAATGTCTCAAGAGGACAAACACTTCCTTGAACAGGTAAGACAATCGTTCCGATTGAAGGAGATGTGTCTACCCTTTAGGGAACCTGTAGTCATAATGCCGAGCAACCGAAGTTGTGCGATAACCAGGTTGGGTAGTTTATGCGAGTAGCTTACGCGGAGTGTGTAACCTCCTTGATAGACAAGGATTACGCCGAAAAGATTCCAGATGACGAACTTAATCGTGAAGACGGCCAAGTTTGGTATTTGCGCCACCATGGAGTAGTCCATCCTACCAAGAAAAAACTACGGGTTGTTTTCGATTACGCAGCTCAGTATTAAGGTGTCTCTTTGAACCGAAAGCTGTTTCAAGGCTCAAATTACAAGAATCAATTGATTGGTGTTGTTATGAGATGTCGTGAAGAGCCAGTAGCAATACAAGGAGATATCAAAGCGAAGTTTCATCAGTGCTTAGTAAGCACTGCCAGAAAGTGATCGCGATTTCTTACGTTTCGTGTGGTGGCCTGGGGGAGATACTAGTAAGCCCCCGGAGGAGTATCGTATGTGTGTACACTTGTTCGGTGCTACGTCTTCACCAACCTGTATGTGTGTACACTTGTTCGGTGCTACGTCTTCACCAGCCTGTTCCAAAATCGCGTTGTGCGCTGGGGTGAATGACTTTGATCAAACGGTTGTGGACACAGGTTTGAATAACTTTTATGTTGAGGACTGTTTGAAAAATCTGCCGACGGCACCTGAAGCCATTCAACGTGTTCAGGATTTAACTCCCTTGTGCAAATCTGGTGGCTTCAATTTGACCAAGTGGGCCAGCAGTAGGTGGGAGGTACTGGAAACTGTTCCAAAAGACCGATGGGCCAAAGCTATAAAAGAACTTGACGTCAAAATAGCCCAATATCCAGGAGAACGCGCGTTAGGTGTGTCCCGTAACATGGACAAAGATGTGCTGTTCTTTACGACCAACATAAAAGATAACACCCTACTAGACGGAATATTTTGTAAATCACAATTTCGGTTTACGACCCACTAGGTCTCGCGGCACCATGCATTCTCTCGCCAAAACTGATTTTTCGGGAATTCTGCGGGTGTGGTTGGGGCGATGAACCTGTACTACTCTCCCTGGTACAGGTTTCGCGATTCAAAGAGAGACAGTCGACTCGTATGACTGATCCTTGACAAAAATAAAGGTTTTAATTTTGAAAATAAAGGTTTTTCTATGTTGTTGTTTTTTTAAGTTAAGTTATCAGTGAACATGTTTTTTAAGATATTTTATAGAACATATGGAAATCAGTGGGGATGGGGAATAAGAACATCATATAGCGTCAAAAAGAAATACTCACCATGCATTTTCCAATTCATCTGTGGTAGATAATTTGATTCTCACAGGTTTTTAATAAAGTGTTAAATGCATGCATAAATAATTGAGCAATTGAAATTTTTCTTGTAACAATTAAAGAAAAGGGTTTTTACAGGTTTTTTCAGTAAAACAAAGGTTTGGTATAAAAATCAAGGTTTTTAAAAGCTTTAAGGGTTCTGTTTACATGCCTGCTGATAATGTTTTCAGCTGCTTACAGCCACCAGGACAACTCGTCACCGGCACTACCGTAACATTTTTGTTAGTTGAAAGATGTGCCCCTGTATCCACATCGGGACAACACAGATACACACGTACGGTAAGTAGCTGACTTGGTGCTACCTAGCTCCAAGAAGCGATCCGCTACTGAGGTTCGCCGGATAAAGAAATATACCAAGTATAAATAATGAAGAGCTGACTTGGAGCTAAGGGCTACCTAGTCCTAGATGAATCTTTCTTCCTTCCTTTCTGACCTAGGAAGAAAGAAAGGGTTCACTGGGACTATAAGCAAGTCAAGTGCGCTCGCTTTGAGGCACCCCTGTGGCTACTTTGTGCGAGATTCAACGACCCATAAGCCTTTATTGACATTTGCTAAAGGTCTTCAAAGTACAACGGTAATGATACACAACTTCTGTGTTACGCTTTCTTTAAAAGAAAATACTAAGGAGATAGCCACAAATCTCCCCCAATAATTGACATTTGATTGTTTACAGGGAGCATACTTTAACACGTAAAAAAGTAACAATAATTTTTGCAATTATCAACCAAAAAACCTTTGAATTGATATTTCAAAAAGAACGTAAAAAACAAAAGGCAAATATTGTGGGTGTACAAAATTTATACGTAATATTTAGCCCCAGCGGACCCTTTCTATCTTCCTAAGACAGAGGAAGACCGCAAGAGTCATCTGGGACTACGTAATATTCTGCATCTATAAACCATTTTACGGTTGTATATATTTCACAAGCAAACTATAACCCTTTTATTTACATTTTTGGTCACTTAACTTTGGTTACACGACATTTAAGGGTCGGAATGTAAACAAATTATTGACAGGTGGGTGCGGAAGCTAATTTTTCTGCACTTTTATGAACAAATAAAAGATGTACAGCACACTAAAAAATTGAGCATATTTTACCAAAAAAAAGTATATTGGGCATGTACTTTCTGTAAATATTTGAATAATAGGGACTTGTATGCAGGATTCGTGCTTCAGAATATATGAAGTTGACCCCTATTAGTGTAACAATCGAAGGCTTCGTACCGTAGTTCTGACAGAGATATACGAGGGGGAGGAGAACGAATGGTTACAGTAGATCCAAATTGGTGAAATAAAAAAGAACATCTTCCGTGGTTCAAAACAAATTTCTTTTGTCAAATATCACAAAATGATGTATATTAAAGTCGATAGGGTTCCAAAACTTGCAACTGGCTTATTTGCTGCAGTTAGAATTTAGCATTTTGTTGTCATCAATTACGATCTACTCTAGCCAATTCTATCTCCTCTCCCTCGTACGATGTTAAACAAGTCACAGGTGACTCTGAGGTAAGGAGCCACCTGGAGTGGTATTCTACTCAGGAGTGGTATTCTGCTCTTTCCTTATTTTTAAGGATGTCCTTATTCTTGAGATTAGATGATTCACACTTAATTTTTATCCTTATTTTTTAAAATAAAGACATCCTTAAAAATAAGGACAGAGCAGAATACCACTCCAGTTGAAAGTTTTTTCTGCTATGTCGATCTGAAAATGTGTGTAAATCTTTGAAAAGTATCGATCTTTCTTAGTCAAACTGAGCTATACGTTAGAGGTTGTTATTTGTTTAACAAAATGCCCTTCTCGAATGGTTAAGATACCTTTAAAATAAACAAAATTGATTTCGAAACTTTCCGTTGTGTTCACTCAGCTGATTCACGTGTTTGACAGATATGACGTCATCGATACGAAATTCACTGCTGTTGATGAAAAGTTGCTATTCTTCCAACAAAAAAAAATAAAAATACAACATGCCTCAACATAGGGCTACTTTATTTATTTGTGTTTATTTATTTATGACTTTGTTTCAGACTTTAAGTCTATATGCGATATGCAAAGTCACATAATAAGATAACAAGTTATAAGATGCATTTTGTAAGATACAAATACACTGAAAATTTGACATCCCGGGTTGTTTTGCGATTTTTATTGATTTGTTCGACTAACCACCTGGCTCTGGATTGTTAGGTTTATGTCAATGAATCGGAAGCAATAGAGTCAGGGGCTCGGTAGCGTCACTTTAATTTAAGACTTTAGAAGCCATATCGTCGGTAATATTTAGTATCAATTGTTCACAAAAATTTTTGTGGTCCCTTTTATTTGCTTAAATGTAAATGTTACCGTCTTAGTTGTCGTAATTTTAGACTTTATCTTCGGTGCAACCGCTGAGTTGCTTTCACAACAAAGTGTATGTGCCCTAGAAACTTTTGGGTGGTATTTCTCTTCCACACCTTTAGCAGTAGTTGTTTATAGTGTACCACTACTTTTCTTATTCATGCTTTAGTTTAACGTATAGTTTATGCTACCCGATTTCCCTTCTTTAGTAATTTTTATGTGGATTTAGTTTAACCATTTACCTGTAGCTTGCTTCTTATTTATGTTGCTTTTGTTTGTGATGTTTTTCAGTTACTCTACTACTACATCCTACTGTTACGTCTCTAGTTCCTCTGCTACGTCTTTCCTGCTTCTACTACTTATACCTACTCATCCCGCTATCTACCCCTACTGCTTTTCTGTCTGCTTCATCCTGCATTAGTCTCCATGTATTATCTGTTGGAAGAACACCATAAAAAATCAAAATGGATTCAGACTTTGGTCAATACATCGTTGCCAAAGATGGATGTTCCCACACCAGCCCACGACAGTTCTCAAGCACAGGAACAGATGCTGCTCGCCTTGACCGACACTTTCGAGCAAGTCGGAGTAAATATATCTGTTATACACTCTGCCATCCAAGAGTGCAAATACGACTTTAGTGGCAGAAACGGTGTCAAAAATCTCCGCAAAGAATAATCAGTGTTTTTGACGCAGTACGAACAGTTTTTAGCTAAAACCGACCTGGTCATTAACAGTTTAGTCCCCGACGAAAGACAACATTTCTTAACCAACATTAACGCAGAACGTTAAACACTTCTGGCACAATTCAAAGGGCGGATAGAGGAGTATTAACCGAAGCCAGCAAACGCCTGGAACAGGTTTATGAAGCTAAACCAGTCAGTGTCATATCCCGTACGTCGAAAACGAGTTCAGCACAACAACGTGTACTTGAAGAGCAGAGATCAGCCGAATTAACCGCCAGAGCGAGAGGTTTGAAGAAAGCGCAGAAACTCGTAGAGAAAGAGTTGCGACTGAGACAACGCCGTTAAACGCGCCAACTAGAAACAGAGCTCGACACCTCAGCAACTCGCATGGAGGTTTTTAGCGATCAAGAGTCACAGGATCGCCACAGCACCATTTCATATGATAGGCAACCACAGCGCCGGAAGTTGCCACGTACGCCTGACGACAGAATACCGACACCCGTAAATGGACAGGTTTTAGCTGTAGTACTTGCCGCAGCAGCCACTGCAACACCTAAGGTAGTTGCAACACCAGAAACAGCTGCAATACCCATGACAGCTGCAGTCTCCTTAGCGAATAGTAGGCCAGCTACAACTGCAATACCTTTGACGTCTGGTGTACCTATGGCAGCTGCACCTGCACCAATAGCTGCAATATCCGCAGCAGCTGCAGTACCCATGGCAGCTGCAGTCACATTAGCAGATATTTGGCCAGTTGCAAGTGCAGTACCTGTCACAGCTGCATTACCTCCAGCAGATGATGTGATAGCTGCAATTCCTATGCCACCTACAGTACCAGCACCGAGAGCTGCAACATCCACAACGGCTGCAATGCCAGTAGCAGCTGCAACGGACGCATGTGTGTATGATTACAGTAACAATGGCCTTATGTCCTCCGTAGGAAGCCACCGAGTGAAATTAAAAAGTTCAGTGGCAACCTTGTTGAGTACCCCAAGTTTCGTAGACAGTATGAATATAAAATAGTGTCTGTGTGTGATGATGAGGGTGAGAAAATGTATTATTTAGAACAGTATACAGACGGGGAGGCAAACAAGGTTGTGTGTGGTTTTTCTCACTTGCCGCCTGCGGCTGGGAGTCGTTGTGCTTTAGCAGAATTAGAGCGTCGTTATGGTGATGTTCAGGTTGTAGCAAAGGCTTATGTTGAAAAAGTGTTGAGTTGGTCCGCGATTAAGATTGAAAATACGGAAGGTTTGGATGAATTCTCAATGTTGTTAACCGAGTTTTCGTGTGCGAAAGATGATATCAGATTTTTAGCAGTACTCGAGTATGCAGGTAACACGAGGGCTATTGTCACGAAATTAACTTACCAACTCCACGATAAGTAGAGAAGGGTTGTGCAAAATGTGCATGAACGCAACGAAGAACTAAGATTTAGGCACTTGGTTGACTTTGTGAGTTTTGAAGCCAGGAAGGCTCGTGATGCCGTTTTCGGCAGAGGCGTTTTAAAAGGTAACTCGGATAGTGTACAAAAGACTGCACGTCCAAGTCTGTACAAAACCAAAACAAGCTTTGTTGCGAATGAAGTTGAGTCGGTGTCTGAAACAGTCAGGCCTTCAGTAAGGCGTCAGTGTGTGTTCGGCAAAGCCGAACATACGGTGTCTAACTGTCCGGAGTTTAGAAAGCAAAGTTCAGACAACAAAACCAGGTTTGTCCAAAAACACAAATTGTGTTTCGGGTGTTTAAAGCGAAACCATGTGAAAAAAGATTGCCGCCGGAAGTTGACATGTGAGGTGTGTAACAAACAACACCCAACTGTGTTGCACATACAAAGATATGACTAGTGTGTGATCGGACGGCCCACGGTCGTTTCTACCCAAGTAGGTACTTCTAAGGCGAACACTTTGAGTGTGCATAGTGATGACATGGGAGTCGGTCAGTGTACATTAGCCATTGTCCCAATGAAGGTCAAAATGGCCGACGGTGTGAACAGTGTGGACACCTACGCGTTTTTAGATCCCGGAAGTAGTGTGTCGGTTTACATTGAGAGTCTACTGAGGCAAATAGGGGGAGGCGGTAATCGCGTGAGAATTACTGTCAATACAGCAGGGTTCCCCTTTACGATGTCCACACAGGTTATTAAAGATATGCAAGTGTCAAACATTTCAGATGGACAAACGGTCAACTTACCCGAGGTGTACTCGAAGGATGTTATCCCGGTAAGTAAGTGGCACATACCAACAGAGAAAGACATTAACAAGTGAGCACATCTGCGAGATGTGAAGCTGCCATAAATAAAGCGCGAAGTAGTTTTGGTCCTGAATAACAATGTGCCAGAGGTGTACTCTCCAAAAGAGATAAGAACTGGGCCTGTGGGTTCACAGCATGCGACACGCACTGCAGTTGGCAGGATACCCTGGAACGTGGTGCGGGATTCAGGCGGCTATAGATGTGCCATAGTTAACCACATGGAGGTCACAGCGATCAAAAACAATGAGAGGAGCTAGACAGCTAGACAGATTTGTTAAGGATGCTATCAATATGGACTTTCACGAACCGGCTATTGACGAGAAATGTCTCAAGAGGACAAACACTTCCTTGAACAGGTAAGACAATCGTTCCGATTGAAGGAGATGTGTCTACCCTTTAGGGAACCTGTAGTCATAATGCCGAACAACCGAAGTTGTGCGATTACCAGGTTGGGTAGTTTATGCGAGTAGCTTACGCGGAGTGTGTAACCTCCTTGATAGACAAGGATTACGCCGAAAAGATTCCAGATGACGAACTTAATCGTGAAGACGGCCAAGTTTGGTATTTGCGCCACCATGGAGTAGTCCATCCTACCAAGAAAAAACTACGGGTTGTTTTCGATTACGCAGCTCAGTATTAAGGTGTCTCTTTGAACCGAAAGCTGTTTCAAGGCTCAAATTACAAGAATCAATTGATTGGTGTTGTTATGAGATGTCGTGAAGAGCCAGTAGCAATACAAGGAGATATCAAAGCGAAGTTTCATCAGTGCTTAGTAAGCACTGCCAGAAAGTGATCGCGATTTCTTACGTTTCGTGTGGTGGCCTGGGGGAGATACCAGTAAGCCCCCGGAGGAGTATCGTATGTGTGTACACTTGTTCGGTGCTACGTCTTCACCAACCTGTATGTGTGTACACTTGTTCGGTGCTACGTCTTCACCAACCTGTGCCAAAATCGCGTTGTGCGCTGGGGTGAATGACTTTGATCAAACGGTTGTGGACACAGGTTTGAATAACTTTTATGTTGAGGACTGTTTGAAAAATCTGCCGACGGCACCTGAAGCCATTCAACGTGTTCAGGATTTAACTCCCTTGTGCAAATCTGGTGGCTTCAATTTGACCAAGTGGGCCAGCAGTAGGTGGGAGGTACTGGAAACTGTTCCAAAAGACCGATGGGCCAAAGCTATAAAAGAACTTGACGTCAAAATAGCCCAATATCCAGTAGAACGCGCGTTAGGTGTGTCCCGTAACATGGACAAAGATGTGCTGTTCTTTACGACCAACATAAAAGATAACCGCCTACTAGACGGAATATTTTGTAAATCACATTTTCGGTTTACGACCCACTAGGTCTCGCGGCACCATGCATTCTCTCGCCAAAACTGATTTTTCGGGAATTCTGCGGGTGTGGTTGGGGCGATGAACCGAACGGTGAACTTCTTAATGACTGGAAAAAGTGGCTTAGTGATTTGTCTTCTTTGGAGACTGTAGAGGTCCCGAGATATACGAAACCGGCGGATTTCGGTCAATTTAAGGAACGTCAGCTGCATCACTTTTCGGATACTAGCAACATAGGTTATCGTACAGTCTCGTACCTGCGTACCGTTAGAGACTACGGGGACGTTCATTGCAGCCTTTTGTTAGGAAAGTCGGGAGTAGCGCCCCGTAAAAAAGTGACAGTTCCTAGAATGGAACTTACAGCTGCTAGAATGGCTGTTCAAATGAGCAAGGTCATTGAAGACTAACTAGAGCAGCCAATGGACACAATCTTCTACTGGACAGATAGCACTTCAGTGTTAAAATACTTAGCGAACAAGAAGACATGATTCCACACCTTTGTTGCGAACAGGGTGTCTTATAAAATAGGCTACCTGCCAGGATTAGTGGCATTACGTGCTCAGTGCTGAGAATCCAGCAGACCTGGCTAGCAGAGGTGTCAAACCGAGTGAATTAGCGAGTAGGAGTTTGTTCTTCGGTCCCGGTTTTCTATGGGAAGCCGAATATACATGGAACAAATCGGAGATCGATATGCGAATTTCTGATGAAGACCCAGAGGTTAAACTTTGTGCTTTTCTAGGTTAGACAGATGCAAAGCAGTTGTCGGTTGAGTACTTGTGTACATGAAAAATCTGTCTAGGTGGGCAAACCGTAGAAAGGCCATGCAGAAGGTTTTGGCCCCGAAGTATCCTATTGGGGATGAACGTAACAAGCGCATTGACTACGACGGTTTAAAAACAGAGAAACCAAAAGGTTACTCATTGAAAGAAATGAGTTTAAGTGTCGAGGACCTTCAAAATGCAGAGACAGCAATTGCTAAATATGCGCAGAAGTTTCATTTTGAAAAAGAAATAGCTCGCTTGCAAAAGGATCATTATGTAGCGAAAGATAGTAGTACAAAAAGGCTTGACCCGGTTGTAGTTGGCGGTGTATTCCGAGTTGGTAGGCTGGTATATAACGCTCTATTCTCATCCCAAAGGCCTCAAAGGTAGATGAGCTTTTAGTTTGGGATGCTCATAAAAGATTTGGTCACTCCAGCAGAAACTCAATTGTAGGTTTACTTCGCGAGCGTTACTGGATAGTTAGCTTTATGGCTCTGATAAGGAAATTAATACCAAAGTGTGTCGTGTAGAAAACACACAGCAAGAGCGTTAGAACAGAAAATGGCAGATTTGCCAAGTTATCGTGTAAATCAGTCGGTAACGTTTGACAAAACAGGTAATGGATTGCTTCGGTCCCTTGGAAGTAAAAAGAGGTAGATTTACGGTGAAACGGTACGGTGTGATATTTACCTGTTTAACGAGACGTGCAGTCTACCTAGAAGTCGCGGATAGTATGGACACAGATTCATGTATATATTGTATACGTAGGTTTATGTATCTTACATAAGGTCTGGCAACGGTTCAAATTTAATAAGTGCAAACCAGGAGCTCAAGGAAGAAATTGCGCGTTTAAATGTCGCAAAGTTGAAAAGTGTTTGTGCAAAGAAGGCTATAAAGTGGGAGTTTATAGATAGTCTCAGATAGTCATTTTGGGGGTGTCTGGGAACGCCTAATAAGGTCGGTAAAGAAAATAGTGTGTAATTTGCTAAAGGAACAGACAGTGCGTTTGGACGACGATGGGTTGAATACTCTCTTCTGTGAAGTAGAGACTGTGTCGTTGTGAAGACGCTGTCCACCACGTTGCCTCGTCCAGTAAACAAACTATGTCTCATTCTTGAAAGTGAAAATTAAGCGGATAAGTTTGTATTTTGTATTTGATCTGTTAAGTATAAGTTTAATTGTTTTATGAAACAATTAGGGGGTCGATGTAAGATACAAATACACTGAAAATTTGACATCCCGGGTTGTTTGGCGATTTTTTATTGATTTTGATAGCCATATCGTCGGTAATATTTAGTATCAATTGTTCACAAAAGTGTTTGTGGTCCCTTTTTTTTGCTTAAATGTAAATGTCACCGTGTTAGTTGTCGTAATTTTAGACTTTATCTTCGGTGCAACCGCTGAGTTGCTTTCTCAAAGTGCATGTGCCCTAGAAACTTTTGGGTGGTATTTCTCGCCCAGCCTTTAGCAATAGTTGTTTATAGTGTACCACTACTTGTCTTATTCATGCTTTAGTTTAACATATAGTTTATGCTACCCGATTTCCCTCGGTATCTGGCAGCACTTTTTAGAGTTAAACCAGAAAAGTGCTACGAGACCATCTGCTTTGTATCAGGTAGTGCAGTGATTACAATTCTGAAAAAAGAACCACCCTCCTCAAAATGATATGTGTTGTACACGAGAATGTCAGGAAAAGGAATAACACCACCAATGGTCACCCATCTGAAATCGCACTAGCCTGTTTCTATAACATGAAGCCCCACTCCCGTAGCTTGTCCAAAGCTATTACCACTAGCAAAACCAAATTTTAACAAAGCAGCTTATGCGGAATCAACTGAGGAGCGAACCCTCCTGATTTGAAGAAATTAAGTACAGTCAAAAACTTCCACTACTTCCACTGTTGGCAAAATCATTTACTATTACTGTCCGCGCAGGGAGTGAAATTGATCAATTGCTAAAAGTGTCGATCTGTATGTTATAGTCCCCAATCGTCAATGCCAAGTAAGACAGGGAACCGAGTCTTCTCGCAGGGTGCGCCAGAAATAGTTTGATCTGATGGCAGTGGTATTCTCAGGTCTGTTGATACCTCACCGCAGTAAAATTGAACAGTCGCTGTGATACACAAATATTTTGTGAAGTTGTCAAAATTGATGAGCATATCTCCCACAGGCAACCTATATGCTTCCCGCATCAGGTTTGTTGGTTTGCCTGACTGAAAACGAAAGTACCGAGGTAGGAAAGCGTGCTTACTCCTACGAACGCTTTCGTTAGTTGCTGCCTTATTACCTGCGTCGACTGTTGCTTGTGAGGTAGTGATTGCAACAGCGTTTGTGCTTAAGGCGAAAACTATTTCTTCCCTTCGTGCTTCTGTGATAGCGTGATGCGGGGTGGGGGATGCGCTTCTTGCCCTGAGAGGTACCGTGAGTCGCTTTCGAGAGTGCCACTTTAATCTCTGGGTGTATGGAGAGGGATTTTCTGATGAGCGCGTCGTGAGAGGTTTTTAATACAACTGCTGTTCATAATAATTGCAGCTATCTTATCTTACATATTTTGATTCAGCGAAATTAGAATGCCATTCTTATAAGTAGATTTAGAACTTTTCTATACAGCAACATAATTTTTTGCTTTGAAAGAGCAGCATCAACGAATGGTATGTTTGAGTTATTTATTATGTTGTTACCACACAATAACCGAGACAGAATTGTAGGTAATACAAAGTTAACTAATTATCAATAGTGCAAACTCCACAACACATATTACATCTCATTTTCAAAAATGTTTAAGGGTTCTCAGAACAACATTTATTTCCAAAATGTTCTTTGCATGAAATACTGGTAGTTTCATAAGATGCATAGCTTCACTAATTGATAAGAGACAAATAGAGTAAAAAAAACACAAAAAACTCTTATAAACATAACATTGTTACATGGATAAAAACACAAGACGAAATTTCAACTGAGTAATTTGTTGCACAGATATCACTAACTCGATCATTAGGATAAATGCAATTACATTCAGTTCAAAAATTACAGCTGTACTAACATTTTTTGTGCCTGAATGAACCGATGTAATTTCATTTCTTAAGCAACTGCATTAAAAATGTTAAATGTTGTTTGCAACATAAACGGTGAGCACAATATTGTCAGGTTCTTTCTGGTTTCTGAATGCGGCTGAACTACTGTCAAATAAACGTCCAGACTGACACTATTGTTCTCACTGTTTTAAATATTGTTGTCTTGCTTCAATGAACGATTAAAGTCGTTTGGGGACGCAGCATGCTTTATTGTAGAAAGTTCTTCTGAAAGAATGAGCTATATCACACTAGCTATGTGTAAATATCCGTAAAGGTACCATCACTTAAAATTAAGATGTTCATCACAAGATGTATTTTACAATTAATTTAATTATGTTTACAGCCAAAGTTTATGTAAAATCTTTCAGTATCAATGGCTTATTAAATTCAAAATTCAAATTAGATGTGAACACTCCACTTATAATCAAAGGGAAGGTATTTTAATCAGTTTTCTAATATCTCAATACAAACTGCGGGCATATAGATTTAGCTTTTCTCTTATTATTTTCTATTACTCGCATTAAAAAGAAGATTCCAACGACATATATTGTTTTATTCTCATACAGCTTAATCTAATAAGCTTAAAGGATTGCGGCAGGACCATGGCATACTTGAGTTGTGAGCAAGAGTATATCATAGTTCTACCTCAGTTATCTCTTGCATGCTTTTTTCTCTTTCGCGTCTTTGCCATAAAGAGTCAGTTTCATAATTGCAGCTGGCAGTAATATAAAACTTGGCAATTTGCACAGGAAAAGACGGTTAATTAAGTTTCTAAAGTCTCCTTAGGACAATCGTTTTTTTATTTCTACACAGCAGGAACCGCCCTTATATAGTGCTTTTCACCGTGACTAACATTTGTTGAGAGGCTTTTATTTAATCGGCTTTTAGCAGGATAAAAATTGTATTAAGAAGTCTTTGCCCCAAAATTATATTTAAAAGAAAGAAAGAAAGAAAAAAGAAAGACATTGCTGATGATGAGGAAAGTAGATACGATTTTGTGTAAGACTGCGGCACGATTTGGTAATCGGTTATTTGTAGCTTCTACTACGCAAACATAACATTATCTGTTTTTTAACTCATAATATATAACACACGGTCAGGTTATATGATATTATAAACTACTAATTTTGGAAGCAAGCATTAAAATCTGTTGTAGGTAAGGAACAGTGAGAAATGAAGTTTGTTTTACATATATGTATTTAATATATATCTGTATATTATTCCATATATAACCATATAAATTTTATTTTAAAGCTTTGAAGGCATCGAGCCTCTTTAAGGCCGAAAGAATTTTTTTTTCAGAAATTTACCAAATCTAAATCTAAATGGTGTCAAAGACTTCACTTGAATTTAAAAGTATGCCATCATATCCAAGAGAAACTGATGCCTAATTTGCTAAAAATATCTTCATATACTTTTGTTACTATTAAACAGATCACGCCTGTTTCAGTCACTAAAATAAATGCTGAGCATAGGCCATTTAAACAACAAGTTTCTTACTTTAACAAATCTCAGCAGATCTATTGTATTGTATTAGTGAAGTCTATGGACTAATAAACTTTTTGTGTGCAATTATAGAAATGGCAAAAGAATATCAGAAAAATCTCTTCTTGGCCCATAATAATATGAATTTGTTGTTTCAAATCATAGTAGTGAGAGCTAATTCATGGTTGGATCAAAACTTTTGATTATCATTATGCCTCATAAATTGTGTTATTTCCTTAATAATGAAGTAAGTTGATCAAAACTCTAGAACAATTTTAAAACTAAAATGGTTTACTGTAAAAATTCATTATTCCTAATTGTTGTGCCGTAAAATATTTCATTGGAACCAATTGAAATTGGTTGTGTCTTTTTAACAGATAGTCACGCACATTGCACAAAGATTTTATATTTTTTGGTGATGTTAACACGAGAGGGTGACATGGCATTTATATTTTTCCTTTTGTGATATGGTACACATTTAAACTTAACGAATTTAGCATTTGTCTGCCCTTGTGTTTTTGCCTATGAATTCTTCATATTTAATAAGTTAAAATAAATCCAAATGTCACAATCTAAAACAATATTGCCATATGTGTGGCTAGTGGTCATTTAAAACTTTTTATTAAAAAAACACTAATCTGAACGACATCTGTTTGCAAACAGACATTAATAGTGTAAGAAAACGATATGTAGAATTTAGTAGAATTTCCGATTCAGTAAAATCAATAACACTCTGAAACAAATACATATGGTCATTTACAGGGTTAATTAGGACCCTTAGTTCTCTTTCATATGTTATTGTGTACTTACACAGCTTATGTGCTTAATTATTCAATGTTTTAATTTTGATTTTAAGGCATTTTAAAATGTTTATTGTTTCTGTTTGTGGAGTTATTATTTTTGCATGTATTTAATATGCTAGCTATTTATATGCTTTCCAAAATTTTGGGCCATTTTATTTTTATATTTTACTTGTATTTTATTTATATTTTATATTTTATTTTATAGCAGCTGTTTTCCCCGTTTCTGCGAGCAACTTCTATCAGGTGGTTTTCAACCTGCAGACGTCTCAGTAAGGTGATATATGGTAAATAAGGAAACATAAATTCAATGAAGTCAATGACAAAAGCGACAACCATGAAAAAGAACTTTAATACTCAGTCCATTCAAATCCAGAATCTCTGTCCACAGGCTTGTACAGCCCACGATTTAATACTATTGGATCATGCATACAGACCAATTGTATAAGTGCAAAGAAATATCTGGATAAACTTGTAAGTATGGGATCTAAGACCAAATAATTTACTAAAAGGACTTCTTAATAAACAATTAACATAATAACGAAGCAACATATAAAAACATCACAGTAAATAAAATATTAACATTTAGGACTCTATATAACAAATTAGACAAAGTTTTCAGGGAGTTTTTCAACTCAAAAGTAAAAAAATACACAAGGCAGACGTTCTAAAGTTATAATGCAACATCTAAATTTATTAAATTTTGCTTGCATAGCTACTTTAACGTTTCTCATTATACTTCTTGTTTTGGCATATCATTTGCCATTTTATAAAGTCAGTATTCATGTGGTGCTCTGGAATATGCAGGAGGGGTCTTAAGTAGCGTTTGTATGACTAAAATCGTGTTGAAAGGCCCTACGCCTGTATTCACTCCTAGCAATTATAGTGCACATATTCTTCAAGGCAATGCGAAAGTCATTCGAGTAAAAATGATAAACAAATGGATTAACCACTGAATTACTGTAAGCCAGACAATAACAAGTTACCCGAAATATTTCGTATAATTTACCCTCTGGAACTCTTCTAAAAAAAGAATATAAACTATGAATGTGAAGTGGTAACCAGCACACACTGAATAGCAACACCACGGTGCATATCATTCTGCAGGTCTTGTTGTTATGTTGGTGTCCTCTCCTCGCTCTGTTTACACTACTCGCCCTTCTAATTGTTGTCATGTATCGCATTACGGCAACATATAATGCGCACACCAGCAGCAAAGGTACTATGTACGAGAAAACGAAAAATGTTATCATTATATCACCAGTTTTAGATGCAAATAAACCACAATATGTATAGCTGGTTTTGTATGTATTTACTCTATGTACAAGCATGGATGGTGTGTTTGCCAATAGCATGCTGATCCATATAAGGGTGCAGAAGTAAACTGCATTTCGTGCGGTGCGATATTTCACAGTTGTGTGGTGTTTGACTACAGTAAGATAGCGTACAAAGGCGACAGCGGCTAAGGTCCACACTGTGACATAGGCAGTCACATACAAGCAATACTGCATCAGCTGGCATACCAACTCTCCAAACTCCCAGCTTGGGGCAGCGAACTTGTAGGCCTGTTGAAATAAACAGATGTCGACGTTTCTATTAAATTATGAAATATTGTTTAGCATGCACTCTTTTAATGAAATTTAGGACATTGTTTTTTGCAGTAGACCTCGTCTGTTTTAGACAACTTCACACATTAACTTATCGAACTATAGCCTTTTGAATAGAAGTTATTGTTCTGCGGAAATTCCCGAAGTTTCTATTTTTTTCCGTCTTTTATACTGGGACGCAGTCCCAAGGAGTTGTTGAATCACTGGAGGTTCTAGAGTATTTTCTTTTTTTCTTTTTGATTTATTTGTTTATTGGAGATAGGAAAATGAAAATTAGCATACTTGTAGCTGACCATAGGATCTAGATCATCCTGCTAATTTTTCGTTATAACGCCATCATCGCCGACTTCTTACGTTATGAAGTTTTGAACTAAATATTTCGAAAACGACTGCATTTACAGTATTTTCAGAAAATACGTTCTGAGACTACCATTTCACAAAGAATGTTTGGCACTTTTATTCCCAACTTTGAGTTTTGTGTATAAAGGAAATCTAAATTATAAGGAATTTAAGTTAGATACACTTTAATGTTCCTAATATCATCCCCTGCTTGGGTAACCCACATCACCGCAAAGTCCGCTGAACAAACAATACATTAAAGAAAACGCTGTTGTATCTATTCATAGTATTATGCACAGATAAAAGTATTCAAATATCATTGTTTAGCTATTAAGCCAAAGTGATTTGCTCCGGAACTGAGTCTGTATACAAAGAATTTAAACTCCAACGTTATTAAACTCATTTGCCACTAAACTCATGGTGTGAATAATAAAAACTGCATTTGATCTGAGCTCATTTAGGATGTAATCAGCATAGCAAAACTGAAAACATTTTGTTTATTTATTTATTTATTTTTATTTTATTTATTTTTTATATGGTGGGAAATGAAAGTTACTATGTATCACGCTCATGGTCGCAGATGTGTCTAATTTCGCAAAACGACGAAAAGTAAAGCTTATTCGTAGTGATCAATTTTCATACGTTGCCACTTTCCACGTCTGTCCGTTCATCTGCAAAATTTGATAAATTGTCAATGCTCATAGTTTTCATTTGGTCTAAATGAGATTTTTGTATTTGTGGCTCATTTAGGTGCATATGTGTATGTTTTTGGGTGCATGCTGTTAGTTTATTTTGGGCGATTCAGCAGGTCTCCAAAGTTTTGGCAAGCGAAGACTCGCTTGCTAAAATTATGTGAACTACTGGAAATTCTTGAAATTTGGCAACGTTTAAATATTTTAAATATTTTGTCATGCAGCTTAGCATGATGACTTTAACAAAGTTTTATATTTCCAAGCTTTCATTTCATTGGTTTCATTGGCATCATTTTTTAATATTGGTCTAATTGGACGTGTTTTTTTCAGTGGTACGTTGACATCTAAATTGAAATAACTGAGATTTGATAGCACTTATCCAACCAGATATAGCAACTTCAAAATAAGGAAGTGCAAGCAAGGTCTAAATTTGCATTCATTCTTTACAAAAGAGTTTGGTGTTGCAAAAAGAAACAGGGTTGGTGAATAAAATATAATATATAATTTTGGTATATAAGAATATTTAGAACACTTTTTAAAACGTTGCTAGCCTTTTAAAGCAATTTCTTTATTACTCTCTATTGCCAAGAATTATTTGACCGATATATGATAGAATGCATGATCTTGAAAGAATATGTATGGCTATGAAGAGCAGAAGATCGCTCATGTAGCAAAAGTGCTTTAAAATCACAATGCACAGAAAAATGTTATCGCACAGAAATTTGCTCAAAGAAGCAAACTTTGTAGTAAAATGGCAAGCTTTTTCAGAACTGATATACAAAACTATAGTCTATGAGTCAAAACAAATGATAATGAATGCGGTGGGATGTTTTTCTTGTGGCGCCATTATTTAGGGTTTTCCAGCATCAAAATACGCAATTTGTTATGTTTTGATGCCCAAACGTATAAAAACCAGGCACCATTGTTTCTTATCAAACTTTAAGCATATGACTGGGATGCATAGCAATTAAAACACTTCTGTTACTGTAATTGTAGCTTGTAGCTTGTATTGCTCAGTAATACGCAAGCGAATATTTGTTTTTGAAATATTATTGCTATTACATCTTAAAATATTATTCCACGCAAAAATCCTTAAAGCTAAAAAAGACAACATAATTTATTACTTAATACTTGGGAATTTCATAGAAGTTAGAAAGATTATGTAATATTTGTGTAACACTAATGCAAATCGAAGTTTAAAAATAAAAATAGTTGATATCCATTATTTTTGCAAATTTACACTGTCTTAGGTTACAAAATGATACAGATATTACAAAAGTACATTTCTATCTTTATCGATTGCTTGATATTATGTTTTGGTCGTTTACATGTGAAAGGCGCAAAATAGTTACACTGTATGTTATTCACTTTCCGTTTCGTTTCTGTTTCGTCATTTAAAAACCTCTATGCAAACTTGCTGCTGACAAAGTTGTTCACAAGTCTTTCGTTCGTTAACTAATTTGCTGCTTTTGACTTTCTGAAAGGGCATTCCTTATTTCAGTAAAGACAACATAAAAACAATGAGCCCACTTCATTGAATTAGTAATTATCTTACTAGGCCTTATTTTTGGATTTCCATTAAAGGAAATGTAATTTACGTTCTGTGGGGTATAAGGTTTGTTGACAGGTTGGGATTTACAAGAAAGCACACATTGAAGAAATAGCATTAGCTGTAATGGAATAAACTAGAATAGACCAGAAATGTACTGTCTGGCCTACCACATCGAATTGTTTTCTGCTAAGGTATACGCAAAGCAATAACTGCTTATTTCTCAACCACTTATATTCACAGTTTTTGCCATTTCCATATAGTTCATAAAAAGAGAATTAATATGTAGAACAAATATGAATTCAAGCAAAACTTTGGCCAGATAAAAGGCGATAACGTATAATAATAATCGATTTTTAGAATAACTACTTTTGTAAGTAAGAAGTATTACCCAGTATAATAACCTAACACATCCAATTTGTAGTTATCAACCAACTAACTTATTTTGTAGTTATAATGGTTAACACGCCATTCATAGAGAAATTTTAGATCATTTAAACCTGTTAAAACGCATATATTTATGAAAAAACGGTTGCTTGTCTAATAAGTAGATATACAAAAAAAGATTGTATGTATGACAAACCAAATGAAACAATGGAATGTTAACTCTTATTGAAATATTTTACAGCCGTATTCCCATTTATATAAATTGGTCTTACATGACCAAATTATAAAGTTCAAGTACATTGGATAACTATTTTCTGGAATGCTATAACGGATAAGGTTTGTTTGAATTAGGCATTTCTGTTTCATTGAAGGGGAAAACCTTAAAACAGACTAGGCAAGTTTGGGTATTTGGAATTAATTCACAGAAAAAGAGTGTCGTTTCGTTGTCATCGCGATATGTCCATACGAACATAACAGAAAACAGCTCTAGACAATATTAAAGCTATTTGCAACGCGATGGGTTGAAAGGCAAAGTCTACTCCGTCATGCACATCTCTAGCATGAAAGTCACACTCAATTTTACGCCGCACTACAGAGCTCCGTTTCTCCATAGTCCCTAAATTACATTTTCAGCTGATAAAAACAGCAGCACTTTGCGCATGCTTTGTCGTATCCATTAGATGCGCAATGAATGTACTGGTTACACAAAAGACAATAATGTAGACTCCTGACAACAGCTTCATATTAGCAATGAACCAGTGACTCATTAAAGCGAAGCTGACAGGAGGAAGGTGATATCAAAACTTTAAGTTGTGTTCTCCTTTCTGTAAAACATTTATCTGATGAATAGAAATATTGGCAGGGTGCCACTATTTTCTGCTGTTGTCTAAAATGTTCACATTAGTATAATCACATTGTGTTGGGTTTGGTTATTAGCCGTTTATATAAAGAGTGACTGAAATGGGATATTATGAAAGTAGGGGGATATGTGGTGGAAAACATATCGGGGTTTCGTAGGATGTCTCCGAATACAAATTAAAATATGTCGTAATAATATGCTTTAAGTATGACAAATCAGTGTATGAGTGATAAGAAGTTACTGAACATATTTATACCACGATTGTAGCCATATCAGTTGATAAAGAGCTAAATGCCTGAGTGAAACGTGAAGCTAAATGCAGCGTATTTTTAATATCGGTGATACTAAACATGTCGGTATTAGTGACAGCTTTTTGTATCGATAAAATTCGTCACGCCATGCATGAACTATACACGCACAAAATATCACAAGCAACCATTAAAACAAACAAACATCTCGAAGACTGTTTTATGGCATAATACAAACTGTGATTGATATGACATATGGCCTGTGACACTTCTGTGAATTTTAGATTTGGATAAATGGTTGATTATGGTATCATAGCTTCCGGTGAAAACCACACTCGTGACACCAGGCATGTGTCACATAGTTTTGTTAGTATGTCGGTTTGTTATTATGTCGGTTTTTGTTGATGCAGCTCGAGATTATTAAGCAATAAAACCACGAAAAACTTTTCGTCGTAGTGATTAAACATTTATGAATCGTAAAGCATAAAAACACCTTCGTCTAAGTTTAAGAACCTACAGATAAACTCATAAAATTTTCACGGTGGTTAATGTTCTATGTAAAGCCAAAGCAATGACATATTTTTGACTACTTACCCAATTTGGGAAAATGTAAGCACCATTTAAATCATGAAAAACACAATCTGATCGAAATGTTAAACTTATGAGATTTGCATTAGAACTCAAGGCTGAAAACTCAAACCTGAAAAGGAAATAGACATTGTTTATTAGCCCTAGCCGGATCTTTAGCGCCGGAGGGTGACAATAGGTTTGAATTTCGACCGTCTGTCCAACGCCGGCTGTTACTCGCTGTTGTTACTGGATTTCACAACACTTTATACGTTTAATTTGGACCTTGAACTGAAATTTTGAAATGATTCTTTTGGTTTTCGATTCACATATACGCGTATTATATTATAGGTTGACATAATTATATTAGGGTTAATATTTTTATTTTTCATACTGTGCTATTATGTCTGTCAAGCATACAGCCCGTACATTCATTCTACTAATTGTCCTCCTAAAAATGTATTTTAATATCGTTACCTGTGCAGTTTTTTGTCATCTAGCCAGGCTCTTATCGCCTACAGTACAGTCAATTATTTTCAATATATATTTTTTATTTCAATGAGCTTCTTATTATTGAAGCAGCTTAAGCTCGTCACCTCAATAGTCCCAGAAACTTTTAAAAGATGCACTAAAGCTGGAATTATCTGTGCATATATCAAATAGAGTGAAAGATGTCCCAGCAATAAATCACACAAACGCTTCCAGTATATTTACCGATACCAAAAACTATTGATTTCATATTAACTGGACTGGAGTTACTTAAATTAACTTTACTGCTACGCTTTTCTTTTTCATTTTACGTCACAGGTTTCTCATAAATAAAACAAGAATTCCATGTGTCACATTTTAATATGCTATTCACGAATAAGCCGAAAACCACTCAGTGAAATCAATTTTTACATTTTTATGAAAAGATAAGTAAAAGGCTTTCGTTTTCTACTTAACACAACACAACTGCTCGCAAACAGCTTGTTAAAAATTGAACCTTTGCACACGAAAAGGGTGAGAGATCCATTTCTTACAAGATTGTTACGGTATGACGTCACATAGATGTTTGTGACGTTAAAAAAAATTATTCACCCCAGTAAACATTTTGCGTTGAAGTAGATTTTGATTGTCTGCAAAGTCTGCCAACCTATGTTGTTTAGACGCGGGGGAAACAATATATGAATATACTTTGAGTCATGCTTTAACTCGCGATATGCACAATGTCAACCCTCATGAATATTTCTATGAGTAGAACATTTTCGGTGAGAGATAGAATTTTTCTTTGGTTTTGACCTGAACGCCTTTACCATGCCAATGTTTCTTAATTTTTAAGTCGTAGGTTTTTTGGTCGTTAGTGTAATTATCACTACTGGCTGGGGTGTTAGATGTAATAGTGAATTGTTAATCCTAGGAAAAGAAAGGAATTTGTAAATCAGTCAAACAATTTTCACAGAACACATATTTTCACTAAAAATGTACGTGTCAAGGTAAATTTTGATTTGAGTAAATACTATAATTTTTATGTCATGAAAACTTGGAATTGCTATTTAAAATTAACTGAATAAAATTAACCATATTTCAGTGTGTTCTTGTTGTAACAATTAATGGGACTTTAAAACAGCAAAAGTATAACCTTTTGTTTTGTTACTTAGGGTATTTGCACCAAAAATACACATAAATGAGAAAAAGTCTCAATTGGATTGCAATTTAGAAATCACTGTTAGTCACAAATCAAAGTTGTTATAAAGTTGTTTTCAGTCAGTGTAATGGAATAGGTCTAGCTTATGAGACTTGGCACCTGTGCAAAGCAATGTCTTTTCCATCTTTTCGATTTGTGAGTTTAATATTTCATACTTTCATTCCTGGTAATTAAAATAATTGCCTTTTTATGATAAAAACCAAGTTTTATAAACATTCAAGACATTCATCTCAAGTAAAATCAAATTTATTAATTGAGTTCAAAAGCTGGGTTTAATTCTCAGAAATAATTATATTGTTATCGCCAATCAAGTAAAAGTTTCGAATAGAATTTTCTAAAAACTGTGCCTAAAGTGGAAATATGTGCGCTTAAAATTCCATCTTTGCAACTTGTCATTAAGTATTTCTTCTCTCGGGGCAAAAACAGTAAAACTGCATTTTAAAATAAAGGGCAACCATTGGCACCAGCGCAATATTACGCCATTTAAAATGCAAATTTTCTATATTTTTTACCATTAAAAGTTGTAAAATAGTTAGTGACAAAATTGCATAATAACAACACAGACGAAAGGGTAACTGTATGAAAGCTAGGTGTAGTACCTTTTAAACTGTTGCCTCTGAGTTGACTTTTATACAAGAAACATGAATGAGTGAGTTTTCCGTAGTTTTCACTGAAGTGAGTATTAGTTGCCATTAACTTTACAGGCAAGTAATTTTTTTGATATTTCAGTTTCTCTGATAATCAATTTCTTTATTGTAGTTATATTTAATAAAGTTCTCATGTGAATATTTTTTGTAGGGTATCAGCATTTCAAGTAGCTATCTATTAAGATAATTATACTTTAGCGTAGTAAAGGGTTTTCATTTATAATGTTCGATTAACACTCTGTTTAACTGCCGATATAAACAATACCTGCAAGTTTTTAGCTTACACTTATCGTCGGCGCTTTAATACTTTTAGACTGGTTAGCTAGAATGTTAAACTTCAACACGGCATTTTGTAGGTTAAGCCTCTCCGATTCAATAAACTCTTAATAAAGACACCTCTCACTGCTATTTCTTTCAAAAAGAACACAAATCAGTCGCAATATTCCGTTAAGAACTTGTAGCAGAACAAGAGGGAATAGTATTGCAATGGAACTTTATATAGCTATTTCTGGATATTCTTTTCTTACTAAACAAAATCATTTAAATATTTATCAAAAAGTAGGTGTGTTAAATTGCTCAATGATATCTAAATATCAATCTGTTTCAATAACAGCTGTTAACTGCTGTATTACACACAAAAATGCAGTTCTGTGAAGTTTCCTGTAATTACTATATTCTCGAATCTTGTTGATAACTTCTTAACAATTGTAGTAGGGAACCTGTAAGTTTGGTACAAAATAGCTGAGATATAGTAAAAAGCAATACAAATACTATTGCGCTGTATGTTTAAGCATATTTACGTTTTAAATTACAAACCTGAAATGGAACGCAACTGAGAAGAAACGTGACATCAGCAACGGCTAAGTTGATCAGCAGTATGTTAGTCACATTCTGCATTTTTTTGTTCTTTAGAATTACAAATATAACAATTCCATTGCCAAACGTCCCTAGCGCTACAATGCAAGCAAACAGCAGTGGCACAATTAACTCCCAGAGACAGTAATAAAAATAACCATCTTCAAAATGTATTTTGCTGTTTGGCTTTAATTGTCTAGCAGTTACATTATTGATCAAGTACACCAAGTGATCTAGTATACATTGTACGTCACAACTTTCAGTGTCGTAAGTATTCAAATTGCTTGTAGTATTTGTGCTGTTTCCTGAAGTGACATAGGTCTGGGTGAAATAAGTCAAACATTCGTCATTATAAACACAATTAGTTTCATTCAGGAGTATTTTCAATGCCTCCTTTGCCATCTTACAACTTAATTTCTGATTTTGTGCAAACAAAACCAACAATACTTATCCCATTAATATCTTTTGTTATTGTTTCATTTAATCCAGAGAATTTGTTAAATTTTGAAATGAAAACGTTGTTCCACATTAAATAAAAGCGGCTGTGAATATCTTTCGCCATAGTGAGACAGTTTAATATGAGCATCGCATGATAACTACGTGATTTAATCACCACTGGAGGGAATGTGCTCTTCTCTCTCACACAGCAATATAGCCAAATGTGTTAAGAGCTACACCAACTCACAACCTTTTCTTGTGAAATATATACGTCTAAGTAGTTTTTGTTGGAGCGGCAGACTTGAAAAATATATCAACAAATGCATGAATGAATCCGAAAATCGTTGTACTTTCTATCACTTGCGTTTTTCATTCAGGATAAATGTGAAACAGATGACTCCACTTAAAACGTTAACCAAATACATACATTTATTCATATATAATATTAAATACTTATTGATACAGCCTGATTGTGCTGAGAAATTTTTTGATAGTACAAAACATTTAGGAATTTGAAAATTATAAATACAATATAGAAAATGGGAGATAAAAATATAAACTTATGGCCAACTATAAGAAATACCAGGCTGGTGTTTCCCATATTAATTTTCAAACGGTTCTATTTCAGGCAGGGCTGAAATTTCACTTTTAGCTGATTGATTGTTACGACTAACATTCAGTTCAGGGGCAGCAGTAGAGATTTCTATAAATAATCACGAGAAATGCGTTTACCTATTTTCTACACCATGTGACATTTTGTAAGAACTTAAAGCATTTTTCTTTAGAACACATTTGTGGGTACAGTATATTTTTGTTCTTTTAGTTGTTTAAAAAGATGATACTAGAAAGTCTACAAAATTGAAAAAGACACACAGGACGATTAACTTATATGTGTGGTAACAACATGTTGTGAATTGCTTTCGCTGCATCTATTTGGAATTTTTGTAATTTTTAGTTGTAACTTTAAGCAATTCGGTTCTGTAACCTGCTTAAGGTAAAGTTTTTCAATGTTTTTAATCGTTTACCAAGCGTTTGACGTCTATGTAATTAAGGGGGATGATAAGGAAGAGGCCATCAAAAACATGTCTTACATGCATTTAGATATAGATTGAGCGTGACTTCATGACTTCAGTGGAGAAGACATGAGAAAGGGCAACGTATGCACTAGCAGTAACTTCTCCGAGAATAGGCGCTCTGACCAATCAGCACAAAGCGTGACATATGGCGACACGGCACATGACACATGGTGCTATGGGGTAGACATCGCGTGCGTTCAGTGTCAAGAGTTTAGGTTGCCGAAAGTTTGCCAATCACTGATTGGTTGATTGTTTAAACCAATCACAAATCAGAAAAAATCATTCTCTTTCTTCCTTTAAACCTTGCCATAAAGCATGGACTAAAATAAATAAATTAGAAAATATCTAAAAAGACGTATTTTACATGAAAAAATCACAGCGCAACATTTTACCAAGCAGTGGAAAGAAGTTCTTTGCAACGCAACAGCAACAGCCCCAGGGATATCAAACAGAAACAATGAAAACATGCTTGTTCAAATATAACGACAGTACAGGCGCATGCTCAAAGCAACACTCTTATCCTATAAGCATAACAACATTACTGCTTAATTATAAAATAGAGCTGAACCTGTTAAAAAAAATGGATGAACCGCCAAATGTTGTTCTCTATGTATTTCTTAAAGCACTACTCAAAAGTAACTTAATTACAAGTGATGAGTCACTGCGGATTTTTTTTGCAAAATGCTCTGTGGCTTAAGACTGCTGTCATCTCCCAATGTTCCTATCGACAAATATAAAAATAAAACCACGCTCTATTTTTCGAAATGTTCGGTCTATGCTATACACAAAATCAAACAGTAATGAAAGAAATCTTTCATTGAGAATAGGGTCTGATATTTATGTTACCTTATTTTCAAAAGTAATATTTGTTGTATTGTCAGAAATGCAACATGAATCCACTCAGATACCATTCTTAAACTGCAGTATTCAGAGTTTTGTTACACAGTTAAACACAATCTGCCCTATTTTCAATGTTAATTTGGATGTTTTATTCCTCTAAGAAGTCAGGCAAGCTAAACTGCCAAAGAAGCTAAACTGATAATTTTCACAAAGACGTGAACTATCCCAAAATCTATACATCTCACAGTTTATAACTGAACTCATGCAGATTGACTGGGGGATATTATTTTGGTATTTGCTCTACTTTACAATTAACTCTATCTCTTTGTTGCTGTCATTTCTGAGCGTTTCTATAGGGTCCTAAAAACCTTTATAGGAACCATATCTTCATTCTTCATTTATGTCCCAAATTTTACACGTAAATATGCTTTTCAAAAGGCAATAAAGCAATCGAAAATGAAGCATGGTTCTCTTTTCAATGGCAGCAATTTAGAAGCCATACATGTAGCAAGAGCTGCACTTCAGTAGCACAACCCACAACATAAGGACTGATTAATTTAATAATTCAAGCCTGCCAACGCATTTTTAACACATGAAAAGTCTTTGACTTGGTCAAGGCTTATATGAATTTGTGCATTGGTGCTTTTTCCTTGACAGTAAAATTCATTTTCTTGTTTCATCTTCTTCTCTGACACTGCAAGCCCTAGGACCACAGAAGTTTGTACTTATGTAAAATTGAGGGTGTGCATCCCGCCTTTTTTCGTCTAAGATTTCGTTTTCATGCTTAAAACGCCACGCGAACACAGTTGATTTTAGAATAAATAACAAGTGTTAAATACAGCGCATGTAAAAGCAAAGTAACGGTTGAGCAAAACAACACAGCTTATGGGTGTTACGCGAGCACTGCCTGCATAGAGAAAAAGTGCTTGTCCGTTCAATCAATAAAGTCGTCGAACAACATAACCACACAGATGTACACGGTTTATAAACGGAATTCAAGCTGTGATGTTTGTTGATATATCAATGGCATGGCAATTTCATTAAAAAAACTTGTGCAAATGAAACAATTAAAATACAGTCGGACCCACTTAATATGAACACGGTTAATATGAAGTTCGCGTAATATGAAGTGATTTGCTTGGTCCCAATGTAGAATGCCTTGGTTTCTATGGGCAGAAGTTCACATAAGATGAACACGTCTAATATGAAGTTCACGTAATATGAAGTCCAGCATGATGTCCCATGGGCCACATTTACTGCATAATCTGTTCGCGTAATATGAACTACACAAAAGACCAAGAACAAAAACACAAATACACAGACTTTGAGTAAGTGTCAACAGTGAATGCTGTTGTTTACAAAAGGCATTAATAGACGGGCGATCACAAAAGGGTCGCAATTGCACTTTGGCAGTCTTTAAGCAGATAAAACAGTCGTTTGATTCAAAGCTATTGCGTACCAATACCGTAATCAAACACTCGGGTATTGCATTGTAAAGTTTGTGTAATATGAAGTTCGCGTAATATGAAGTATTTTGCTCGGTCCCGACGACTTCATATTACGCGGGTCCGACTGTACTAATAAGGCCAAAATTTTATATTATTTGAGAACAGGGGTGGGCGGCGCTTCCAGGTGGTTTCCGCGGGAGATGATGGCTTTAGAGTCATTGTGGGGCGCATGCCAAAATGATTTTTGTTTTTAACTTTTAATGTTTGTCAAGTATTGAAGATTCCGCTTGCGAAATGCGGTTCTAGATACAAGTATAATTGCTGTTGTAATGTTTACTACTTCTATTGTATGTGTTTATCTTTTCGTAGCAGTTTACTGCATGACACTTTTCGTGATTACTGATGTACTGTTTCCTTCTTCTACTGTGTATGTTTATCTTAACATGACTGCTTTCTGCATGAAACCTTTCGTGACTCTTTTGTACTGTTTACTTCTTCTGTAACATAGCGTGTGCTTTAAGCCTGAAGAATTCTTACTTCTTTAATCAGTTTTAACTATGGGCGAAAAAGGGTTTCAACTGTCTTAAGAATTACCAATAGCAATAGCAATTGTTCAGTGTTTGATTTTCCATATCCTTAAAAGATCAACAGTGTATGACCGACAGTGACATGAGATAACCATGAAATTTATGTTTCTCGCACAGATCAATTTCACCATTACACTTGTCAACAGCAACACGCCATTCTACATCACTCACATAATGAAAGTATATTTCACTCACGGTTTGTGCCACAGCATTTGACTTGGTAACTGGACCTACAATATCGTTCCCTTCACAAATTCTACTATTTTAATAATATCTTGGTTTTTATTTAAATATATAATTTAATGTTATAAATTGTTGGTGAGATTCACACCATTCTGCTTTCAAACTTTTGAGATAAAGCTTAGTAGCAGTGGTTCTAAGCGAATTTGCTACAGCAATATCTTTGTTCGTTTTTTCAACCATGTCAGATTCAAATAAGAGAAGTAATCCCAAATGTAGGAGGCTATGTTTTAGTACGAATACAGTTGTTTTTCATAAACACAGAATATTTCTTCAAAACTGGGTCGAATTCTCCAGTATTGTAATATTCACCAGTACGTTGCTATTTTATAATTATGTCATTTGTTACTTTATCAATTATTGTGTTTTGTGTTTTTGGCTTCTGTGATAATGACGTTGGTACACTGATCGTCTTGTGTGCACATTCACATTTACAGCTGATCAAAATCTCAAATATGGTTATGCCTAGTAAAAATGTAACAGTATAAGTAATCATTTTATAATTATGTACACAGTGTTGGTTTTAGGTTTATTAACAAGGTATCTCAAGATGTACTTTCCAGCTAACAACACTCGCTTACAATGTGTATAGAAATGACACAAACTTTTCAAACAAAAGAATGAAAAATAGTATTTAACATAGCCTAAACAGAAATTTATTACACTTAGCAATACTTACAATCTTTCTTAATGCCGGCATTCACTGGCATTATTTTTAAATATGACAATCATATTGTATAAGATTCTTTTTCTGTTCTTAGCTGCTTAATTTTTTTCGTCTCCATCGCAACATAAAAAAAGAATTAGATTGTGAGACTGGGTGTTAAGTTTTAAAGACCCATCTAATTTTACGCTGATTTTATATTTTGAAAATGTCTGACTATGCAGATTTCAATCAGTTCTACGACCAGTTTGATATCAATAACCCAGTGAAACGTTTCAACCTGCTTTCAAACTAGCGGCGGTGAAGAGACAGGACTTTTCGTACAGCAAATGATACTACTTGACTCATTATTTTATTCCCATCATGAAAACATTTACTAAATGTTTGGCCATAAGTAATTTATCAAGTGACCCAACATTAACCTTTTTAACCATTTTAAATAGTAGCTAGAAATTCGAGAAAGATAAAAAGCACTGTTGCTTACATTGAAGTACGATACTGTGTAAGGTGTCTGATCTGCAGCTTCCCGCTAGGAGAAAATCATTTATCAGTTTTCAGTTTTTTAAATTACTCAAAGCTTAATTGCAAAAGCAGTAGACAAAATAGTGCTGCAAAAGAGTGTTTATAAAAACGAACAAAGGTGATATGAGATTAATAAACCATTAAATAAATGATGTTATACAAATTTTTGCATTGGTTCCTGGTTCTGTACACATTAACTCAAAAAATTAAATAGGTTGGTATATTTTTCTGCTAAAATATAGCATGTATCTATTCAAATGTATAAATGCTGAAGGAAGGAAAATCACTATGCAAGCTATGAAGTATGCATTTTTACCATCTTGACTGTTCAATTTGTCATTTGATTGCATGCTGTACTGCATAAATGCTTCTTAAACTGTATTTAAGACAGATCGTGAAAGTATTTCGGAAGTATTCATCTTTTAAATTCTAGCAGTGATAACAGAATCCAACTGACACTTCACTGATGAATATTTAGGTCACGTTTCACAAATAATAACTCAGTCAGATCGTCAACATATGTGCTCAATTGAATGATCGCAAGAAAATTCTAAACCCATTTCACTGGAAAACTTTCTTCTTGACAAATTGATTAGTAACAGAACACATTCAGATCCAAGGCTTTTGCGTTTTGTGCTTGCCTTAAGTAACACATTGCTTTTGCAAATCAAGTTGCTTTAAACACAAGAATGCTTTGTTCTAATAGAATAAGCTTATGTGGGTCTATCATTCAGTGCAATATTTTTATTTATCATAATGTAAAGCTCTAAGATATGACATACTATCTAAAGCAAGGAGAATTTTTATATGTGGGGTATTTTAAATACAAGGGACAAGTCGAAACCAAAATCTCTTTATGAGCATTTATTCCATATTATCAAACGTGCAAGCTGATACAACTTATGGCTTACGGTATGTTATACTTCACAAATTATTATAAGGCAATAACAAAAAATGTAATACACACTCCACCAAATTGACTCTTTTTAGCGGTGTAATGAGAGAAAAACAAATACGAAGTCTAAAAAAAGTATCAATCGAGTCCAGTAATTTCATTTTCACGACAGGAAAGCATCAAACACTTCGAAGTAGCAAGCTAGAAATTCATGATATAAATCATATCTAATATTTGTAAAGACATTAAACCATCAAAGTCAAAAAGTTAAAATAAAATATTTAGGTCTCTGTTGGGTCATCGAAATTGTCCGAAATGAAGGAGAGTAGGGCACCGACCGGTCTGTTTTTCTAAACAAATGGTGAAGATGTTTTCTGACTAGCATACAATTGGTCATGTAATTTTAATCGGTACAGATATACTCGCGATAGCTATTTGATATTTATTGATTGCATTAATGTCTTAATAAAGACACATGTCAATATACAAACTGTTCCTTATACAGGTATGAACAAATTAATGACAAATGTTATGACACTATTTCTTATAGTTTTACTGAATGTTTTGATAAAAAATAAGTTTCATTTGGCCGCGAAGAAAATGCAAAACAAGTGATCGACTCGGATTTTTGACCCGTTGAATTTCTTTATCACAGCTGTTTAAATGCTTGCTTGATTTTGTTGCGTTAATTAGCATTTTTGTGAACCTTGGCAAATTTCTGAGCACTATCAGTTTTCCTCTTTGTTATGCATTTCTTTTTTTGGTTCATTTTTCCGTACTTGACAATAAGTGCATAAATTTCTTCGCCTAATTTTTGCCTTTCTCACAGAATTACCCGAGAGAGAGAGAGAGAGAGAGAGAGAGAGAGAGAGAGAGAGAGAGAGAGAGAGAGAGAGAGAGAGAGAGAGAGAGAAAACAACCTTGTTTTTCTACTACTTGACTAAAATCACATGTGAAAAGGTTATCTGGCTCGGTCTAAAAACTTTTTGGTGAAGAAAAAAAGAATACAATGATCAGCGTGGTGTATAGTAAACAGGATTTACCTGGAAGGAAGAAAACCTCTGAAAATGTCTTTTTTCTCAAAGAACCACTTCAAACACTTCAATTTAGCAACTTATAAAAAATTAAAAATGTAAGCGTATTACAACTTTTCTCCCATCCCGAATCGCAAAAATGTGCACAATTAGAAAAACATTTGAACTCGATTGGGACTATTTCTTTCTTGAAACACTAACAAAACTGTCTCATTTTCCATTAATTTCAATAATAAAATGCTAAAAAACTCACGCATTTGGACACCAGATTTGGTAAAAAATACAACCATTACTTGTGAAAATTTCCAGTGTGTGAGAGACTTTAAAGGAGAGCCGGGTAGCATGCATGTGTCACCTAACAACCCCATTGTTGTCAAACATTGGAATTAGCCACTTTTTAATGTTCATTAACATAAGAACATTAAAAGAGACACTAAATATGACGGTTTTATCTTGTTTTACACAGTCAAAACATTGTGATAACATTACGTTAAATAGAAATAAACAATAGTTCGATTTACTGTATTCATTCCGCGACCATAGAAGAAGTCTATGACGTTTGAGGGTGTAATAAACAAATTTCGAGTCCAATTGACACGAACTGGCTGTATGTTTTATCTGTCCCTCACTGAGCTTCCGCATATTACTCATGAGCCCAAAATGCTATTAAAGAAATCGCCTAAACAGCAACAATCTTTCGTTTGTTGTCTAACAAATTAATTAGGAAGCTTCTTAGAATTGCCAAAAGTAACTGAAATGTGTGGGATGCCATATGTTTAAGATATATAGTAACCGCATGTTCACCATATGGTAACTACATAAAGTAAACCCGCAACACGTTGTTAAGATATTGTTATCACTTGCTCAGCGAATTTGTTTAGTTCATGGTTACCATAGATTTTGCAATTTTACCCTAGCATACGTTACCGTAGCCACAATGTGAAACTGACTGCGTATATAAGCATATGTTCAAAAATGTGTTTTACATATATTTACCGTGAAACAACTTCATTTTGAAACATTCTGTTAAGATTTCATGAACTTCTTTTCAAAGGAAACAATTAAAGAAGCCTATTTTGCACAGTAGTTCTACGAATCAATTCCATAAGAGTGAAAACCGAATTACGATTTCTTAATTGCACGAATATACCAAGGCAAAACACGTGTTATTTTGCTTTTTGTCAGGCATTTCAACCTGTGTTTTCAAGAATCTATAGTTTAGATTTACATTTCAAACTAACCTCACCGTCACACCAGCATTTTCAGTTTGAGGGAGGAGTTTTATTGCGTTAAGATTTTGTTGCCTTTACACCACAAAGATCCACTGACTTTGAGCAGTAAATAAGCCACATGGCAATTTATTTTCTGTCATTTGAGTAAAAATAGACCTCCTTCTGTGCCTTGAAACGAGCAACAGGGGTAACTCTTTCAATGGCCGAGTTCTTATCATTGCAAAGCCTGTTCAACATGTAAACGAACTATTTTAATCAGAATGAAAGCCTTCATTCAACTAACGATGTGCTGACGTGACTGCTCGATCTTTTCTCAGCTAACACATACCTATTTAGCAATAAATGTGCCACAAGCAACAACTTTTCTAGACCATTAGATGAATTGAATTCAAAGCTTTAGGGAAAAACTTTATGTTTCCCTGTAAATGCAAAAACTGTGACCTAGTAAACTTTATGGAAAGTGCAATTTGAAAGTAGAAACACTGCATTGCCACGAAGTCGAAAAGAGCACATTGTAAAAAACTGCGTTTCCACCGTCTATGTATCGACGTCTTTTGGGATAAGCATGTTGTTTTACTTGATTGGTAACTGGTCGACTGGGGTATCTAGACACTTCATAACTGGATATCTTTCAACTGGACACATTCCAACTGACAATTGCCAGCTGATTGACTGATTTGAACCTGAAGAACGATTTTTTCGCTGATATTACCAGGGAGATATTTACCAAAGTGTGAAATGTCGAGTCATTAGCAAAATGTTGAAAAAATTCTTTATACTGTCAATGTATTGCACCAAAAGAACATATCCAGGGCAGATAGAATGGTTTGTGTTTTATAAATAATCACACCAATAGTGCAAAATAACTTACAAAATTGATATTCCGACTAAGCGTTGCAGAGACCAATTTCAACTAAATATCGCTCGGCTAAAGGTCCTGTGTTTAAAGTTCCTGTTGTGAAATTCGAGTGGAAGATTAGCATAACAAGGAAAATTGCCTTATCCAAGAGCATTCGCTTTGGTGTTTTTCATTTTTGTAATAATGTATAGAAACTTAATAAAGTGTATAAAGTTGTAAAATCTATCTACTTTCCTTATAAAAATGCCGCGCTATGTTGTAATTTTGTAAAATACAGAGACAAGGGTAAAAACTTACAAAACTAACTATAAAACTTATTTTGTATTTATTCTATTAGTTTTCCTTAACTTTTCGAAAACATGCGGGGATCTGTTAAAGCATGCTAATTCTTAGTAACTGTAGAGTCTTGTAGTTGTCATCTATATCTCAAATTTATTTATTTCCATTTTCCCCAAATGAAAAGCTATTCAACTTTGTTTCATGAGACTGCTCTTGTAGCAATATAATGTAGGTAATATTGTAATATCATAGATCCCGTTTGCGTGCCTCTGTCTGTCCTACTCTCTCTCTTTCTCTCTCACTCTCTCTCTCTCTCTCTCTCTCTCTCTCTCTCTTTCTCTCTCTCTCTAACTCTCTCTTGTCCTTGTATGCTTGACTTGTCTTTGTATTCGCCAAACAAAATACACTACCAAATATTTTTGAGTATAGTTTAAGAAAACTGTTCCTATTGTTTCCTAGATAAAATTGCTCATGTTTGTGTCCTGTAGCTTCAAGAAAAAATAAATGCATACATATGTGCTGCGTAAAACGATAAAGACCAGAGTGAGCTCATTTGTTGTTCTTCTCTTTCCATGAAGCAATAACCCCAATGGGGGTGCAGTGTTGGCCCTGTGATCTAGCACTTAAGAGCCACTGATACAGGGCACTTTCGACATATTGAAATTTAGCTTGTCTAAAACGTTTTGCGTGACCATTAAGACCACTGATATTGATTGTTATTCTCATTGCTTTTTTACCAGCCGGTTTTCAACTTCAACGCACTGGCATGAGTTCCACCGGGTAATTTTATTTTCTTTGCGAGTAATTAATGACTCGGCTAGATCACTCTTGGGTTTATAAGGGAAACGTGACGCCAGTAGCTCAGACGCCAGCAATGTCAATTGCAATTCACATTGGCATTAGTGGTAGGGAGGGTGGGTGATACCTCTATTTGCCTTGTCAGCGCGACGACTAATCCCTGAGGATTAGGGGAGTAATACTTTGTCAATAGAATGCCACAGCATGCAATGTTTTAATACTATTTTACGCTTTCAAAAATACCCTGGCCAAAATTTGTTCGTATTAACCGATTGTCGGAAATACAATTTTTTACACTGAAGTCTATGGGAGAAAACATTGGAATCACGATTTTGTTCGTATTAACTGATATTTCGTATTAGCCGATGTCGTATTAAATGGGGCATACAGTGAGGAGGAGGATTAACAAAGGGTTTATCCAGTGTTTGTCTGTGGCAGAAGGCTCAAGTCAATAGAATGCCACAGCATGCAATGTTTTAAAACTCTTTTACGCTTTCGAAAATGCGCTGGCCAAGATTTGTTCGTATTAACCGATTATCGGATAATACAATTATTTTACATTGAAGTCTATGGGAGAAAACATTGGAATCTGCGATTTTGTTCTAATTAGCCAATATCGTATTAAATGGGGAACACAGTGAGGAGGGGGATTAACAACGATTTTGTCCATTGTTTGGCTGTAGCTGAAGTTAGTGATTAACATAACTTCATTGGACTATAGAGGTACCGAAAGTACTCACAGTGGACACGTTATATCTTCGCCCTTAAGAGTTTACTTTATGTGAAAAATCTGTTTCTCAGCATTTATCTGGTTCAGAAGACAAAATAAAGTTCGTTGCAACGTGATTGGGTACAAATCGTCTCCTGTTAAATCCACAGCGACAAGAAAATAGTGAGATAATGCTTGCTCCTATAAAACAGAAATGAGAAAATATGTCTCAGCTGAGTGAGGAATGAGCTAGCAAGAAATAAAAGTAGACCGATTTCGATACCGAGTTACGAAATCTACAATCATAAAATACAGGACTCCTTATGGAACTTTCTTTAAAAAGTAACGTCAGGATGCAATTTGCATGAAAACTAGAAGCTCATTTCGCTAGCGAAATCTTAAACACTTGACAAAAATTAAAACGCAAAAAAACTTCCTTCAATGGGTTATTTCTTGAACAATATATTGCAAACAGCACAGCTTGAATATGTCTTATAAGCCGAGTGGTTTTGGTTGTTGTTGACTTAAAGTGTTATTGACTGATCGGGCATACGCTTTGTTATCTATTTACGCAGTGAGAGCTCGCACAAAGCTCACTGAGCAAATGTGTATTCTGTGCTGTCATTAAATGCTACGCATTTATTTGCAAAAAATACACTCTTTTCACATGGCGTTTTAACAAAGAAAACGAAATCAAAGACGAAAATAAAAAGTGACATGCACTTGTTCAGATCAAGTTCTTCATAACTCCCAAGTTTCATGGTCGTAGGACCCATAGTGTCAGAGAAGAAGAAGACACAAAAAATCGGAAAAACTCTCAAGAAAATAAAAGGGACGAATTTTGCTCGCACAAATTCATATAACCCTTGCAAGCCAAAGGCTTGTCAAGTGTTAATTACAGTTTAAAGTTCTTAATTGTCCTCATGCATAATTTCGAATGAATTGAACAAAATTTGTAGGACAAAATTGCTTTAAAGAAAAACAAATTTTTCATTTGCGGATTTGGCGAAAAATGGCTAATCGCAAAACGAAATAGTAGCATGCCTTTCTCTGCCATCCAGTGGACCATATCTCCGCTTATTGTTTATTGTTTATTGTAGCGAAATACAGAATGAAGTACATAATTAAAGCTTGCAGTTCTTACAGACAGATGGAAGGGCAGAACATAGGCAGCGGTACACAAAATAATTATTTGAAATTCTCATTGAAAACCTTTTCAAACAATGTAGACCTGCATGCATTGTTTTGAGACAAGCGAGTATACCTGAGGTGAGTGCATTTGTTACTACAGTATTAAGTGCTGTTGTTGTAATGTCGAGGTAGCATAAACTACGCATGGTACTTAGCTGTGCTTCTGTTGCTTAGCGTTATACTGGCGCATTGTGTTGTTATGTGCTAGGCGGATTAAGGGTGCTTTAGAGGGGGTTAGAACATTCTAAATTTATATTTTATCTCTTATGTTTATTTTTTAAAGACTCTGGGGATGCTTAGCTGAAATGATGCATTAAACCGTCCACAAAATGGAAAAGTTCGCAACGACTTCAAAGGCATAAATTCACTACTTTGTTCCTTCCAAACAAGTAGTCTCATAATGCATTCTGTTTCAAAGCTTTAGATGCAACCATATTCGACATATTTTACTTTTAAAGTCATTACGTCATAGGACAAATCCAGATCCAACAGGTCATTATAAATGAGCAAACTTTCGGATTCCTACTTTTCGCCGTTTGGCAGGAGATGCGAGGAAACCAACAGATGTCTAGGAAAATTAAAAACACGAAGGAAAAGGCAAGAAAAAAGGGAAAAGAGAAACATTGCCGGTAACGCAAAAAACGTAACGTAATAACTCCTTGGAACTAAGTCCCAAGTGTAAAAAGAGCTGCCGAGTACAAATACAGTTAGAAGCAAAATTATTATCCGGAAAGCTTAAAAGTAAAGAGCTTTGTTGAAAGCATTGTCACCATGTCAGTTACATGATAAAATATTAAAAGATATATTGAAAACGTATTTCTCCCCTGACCTTGACTATCCTCATGTCATATTGATGAATCTGGAGCAAAACTGGAGAAGATTGGCCAATCGCCAGACAAAATAATAGCTTCAACACCTGAGCAAGTCATACGTAAATTTTATTGTTAACTAATGACACCTGTAAGAAAATAGATTTACAGACCGATGGACATACATGACATGCTAAAAAGTTTGTGCGAATATTCTCTAGGTATGCTTCTCTCAAAAATTGTTTTGTTTTATCAGATTTTATTTAAATTTATATTTTGTATCTAAATATGTTCTAAATATTTTCTTCTTTTCTAAATATTTTCTATATATTTTCTTCTTTTAAAAATTTTCCTTTTTTTTTAGTGATCTGCCCAAACTTGGCTAAACTGGGGACACTTTAAATTTTCTGGCTTACAATTTCAAAATGCTTCTGCTCCTACAATTTTTATTGGATTTTCTTTAAATTTGGCCCGAATGTTGTTCAAATAAACTTCTGTTGAAAAGTTACTTTTTTGGCTATCCGTCAAAATGTGGCTAACAGGGCTGTATTTTTAATTTTTTTTTACTTTATTTTTCAAAATGGATTCCTTTCCAATTTTGCACGATCGCTCTCAGGGCGTGCCTCTCCTGAAGAAAAATTGCTTTTTTAAAAAGAGAGACCATTTTTCAATTTCCTGACAGCCAAGTTTCCAAATACATCATCTGCAACAATTTGGATTTACAAAAATGTTCCCAAAGCAAAATTTGTCGCAGTGGAATACAGAAGAAAACGTTCCCGGCCATAAGTTCTCCGGCCCTAAAAAGGGTTTCCAGATGCATTTAGGGCTGAAACGCCCCAAAAGCAAATTTGTCGCAAAATTTAAGACAAAATACTCCCAACCATAAAATCTGCGATAATAAAGTCCCCGACTATAAAATCTCCAAATAAATTTAGAGCCAAAACGTGCCCAAAGCAAAACAAAACATATAATAACCTAATTTAACACTTTGTTAAGCTTTACAGTGTTTTTACATGCCTTAAATGCGAAATTGAATTAGAATTTAAGTTGCAATTAATTACGTTGGACTGCACTTGAGCGATGATTCGTCCGCACCACTTCGCATATAACCATTTGTCGTTGGGACCTGCAATCTGCATAGTGAAAATATGTATAATAGTTGTGCATTGTCGTATTATTTTTGAAATCGATGAAAAAGCGATTGAGGGAATTTGGAACCGGGATAGCTCGTCCGTTATGAAAGTGTTCACTGCTTGGAGGTGTTCAGTAATGGAAGTTTAATATAATTTACCTTACAAGGGAGATCCTATCTAACTGAGACTCTGTATTCGGAGCATTTAAAATTTTTTCACAGCAAATTTTCCTGAAGTTTTTTTATCCGACATTTTTGATCCGATTACCTATTAATTTTACTTAAATGTTCACCAGGCTTTCTTCTCTTGAAGCGTTAGTTTTTTGGCAACTCAAAAGAAAATTGGCCAATTTCAAAATGCTTCTTCTCCCGCGATCTTAATAGCATTCCTTTGAAATTATGTAAGAATGTTTACTGCGTAGGCTTCTAATAAACTGTTTTGGCAATAAACCAGACATTGGTCAATTATGGAGCATTTTCAAATTTTCTGTAGCCAATTTTTCAAATCTTTTCCCCCAAAATATTCATCAGTTTGTCCTCAAATTTTGCATAAATATTCACTAGGTGTTCATCTGTGGAAATGCTACGTTTGTGACGATCCACCAAAAATTGGTTAAATATTGGGCATTTTAAAAGAATTTAGAAGCGAATTTTCAAAATGGTTCTTCGTCAATTTTGATGGGATTTTCTTCTGATTTTGAACTGTTGTACCCCAGATAGTGCTTTCTTGAAAATTTACTTATTGTCGATCCGCCAAAAATTGGCTAAATGGGGGCATTTTGAAATTTTTCGTAACCAATTTTCCAAAGGTTTTTTTTCATAAAGTTCAATAAGAATGCCTTCAAATTTTGAACGAATGTTCACTAGTCTGCCATCTCTTAAAAGTTACTTTCTGCCGATGCACCAGAAATTAACCAAATAAAAAAGTGGGCCTTTTTCGGTAGCCAGCCTTCAAAGCCTTCCTTCCACGATTTTTTTTGTTTTGTTTTGACCAATTTTCACTCGCTGCCTTTGATTATTCAGCACAAGTAAACTTCTTAAAACATTATGTAAAAGGATTTAATGACAACATCCCAGTATGCTTTGAAACTGAGGGTTCATAGCTCTCACAATCTGAGGACAAGAAATGTTGTCAGTTCCGACGTTTTCCGAATTAACCAAATAAATGAGATAAAAAATTTGCATTTATTAATTAACTTAATTTTTGTAAAATTGTTAGTACATTTCAGTACAAATTCAAAACTAGGAGGAATAACTAAACTTGGAGATGCAAAGATAAACAGATAAAAAGACAAATAAATAACTGACTACTAAAACTAAAATGGATAAAAATATAAAAATCTTGACCAGCTGAATTCTGCGATTTTAACTGTACACGTGTTTGGATGATGCAACAGCAAATTTTGAAGCTCTTCATTAACACTCAGTTGAATTCAACAGTAAACGAAAACTAATTTTTGTGATAAAACTGAAAGAGATGACTGGTGCATTTACATTGTAGATATTCCATCGTATATTAAAAGCTGATTTACTTCTTACAAATGAGTGGACCACAAATCTGAAGAATTTAATTTCTTAATACTCATTTTTATGAGTAAAATAGCTTGTAGATGTAAAAGCCATCACTATGGGTTTTCCAATGTGTTAAACATTGGTTATCACGATCCATAAATATAAAACTTTTGTGGAACTAATAGCACCACATGGGTAACCTTAGCAGGTGCCCTGTTGGTATGTTTACAATGCTTGTCAACCAACCGACCAGTCAGCGTCGGTGCGGTTCCTATCGATTGATCGTTCCGTATCCAACTTATCGTACCAGACGATTCCATTTGATGATGAGGTGGGTGGGTACAATTCAAGTGATGGCTTCTACGTCTACATCATATTTTAATCATAACAATAAGTATTAAGAAACTAAAGACTTCAGTTTTACTTTCTAAAATATCGGCTTGTAGACTACGAAGCCATCACTTGGGAGCGTCTAGGCTATTTGGCTCCCGGCGATATGGCCTCCGCCTGTTTGGCTCCCATCCAATTAAATACTAAGGTATAAAAACTTTTAAAAATGACTATCTCAATTCATAATTAATGTTTTAAATTCATTGCTTAGCATGAAATGATCTCTCATCTTCATTTGATCTCGAACATAAAACCAAGGTAAATTTGTTTTATTTGTTTGCTGCCATCGCAATTTCCTACCTCATGCAATCAAGAATTGCAATTTATCAGGGTTTTAATCCCATCACATACCTGAGAGAGTCATTGGTGGATTATGGAAATAGATTAGATATGACCTGGGATTTATTTGAAACAATTCACCAGAGAATGGTGGGTTAATTTTGCACTCTCTTAGCTGTCTGTGTTGGATTAACCCGTAGGCGTTCGTTTTTTTGTATATAAGGTGGTTGAAATGGAAGCAATACAAATTAAATTGTCGAATGTGAAGCCAAACTTCATGTCCGTGATGGCGACGTTATAAAACGCACTAACGAACATACGTATGCACCTGAGCCTGGTCGGCCAGAAATCCTAAAAGTGCGCCAGAGTATGAAACGCCGAGCACTTGATAATAACAATTAATTAATATATGGATTGACTTTTTTAAATTTTTTATTTGATGAGGAACAAACAGCCGGGGGCCAAATAGCCTAGGTGGCCAAATCGTCGGGGGCCAAATAGCCTTGTCCCACTTAGGAGAGTCCAACTGGCGCTTGAAATTGAATACTCAATGCATACGAACTGGTTGACACGCTATCTACAAGACATTATGTTGCAAAAGAAGCAAGAAATAAAAGAAATTAAAACTTAAAATAAATTAAATTTATCCTTGTAATTTCAGCGAGGTTTCACCGCGTACTGCTCATTCAATAACAATTAACAATATTCAGTGGGGTTTTACCCATTGTGAACAATATATAGCTCGACCATACTAACACTATCATACGAGCGAATGCCCCCTCTTTTTCCAAAAGAGAAGAAAGCGGGAAATAGATAACTTGCCCAGTATACCTTGTGCAGACCAGTTGCGGCAGTGCATTATACCATGTGCAAAACTGCACTGCCCAAAAAACAGGACCATGGTACAAACGCCACTGCATCGGGTTGATGACAAAGCAGTCACGTGATAGGCAAACTGACATGTTGCAGTTCCGAGCTGCGCCCTAAGCCAAAGTCTATTTAGTGGGTTTCTTTTTCTTGCAAGGCATCTTTCCACTGGACTATTGGGGAGTAATGCAAGACGGAGGACTATTATGAAATCACTGATTCAGCAGCAACAAACGGGTCAAGACTATGCAAATTATTCAACACATCAGTTATATACTCTTGCAAATAATGCTTAATAAACGTTACGAAAGGAGTGCACCATATGTCAGACCTGATGAGCTTCAATCAACAATCTTTGCTGAATTACATCCTCAGGTTCTTTCATTATATCATCATATGCTAACAATATAGTTTTCTTGATATAATTAGAAATAGACGCTTTAGAAAAATCTACCGTAATACTACGCATGACAGATAAAAATAGACGACGCTGTAACGTGCTGCAATATGTACTGGATCGTTTACTTTACGCGCATAGTAGGGAGACGGGGCAAAAAGACGCTGTGTTAACACTGTCTCGTGACCGTACACAGGCAAAGCTGGTAGCATAGTCTGCTTAAACGTACCCAAACCTTTGCTCGCAATGTGCGTCTTACCCAAAAAAGATAGCAATGGTTTTAGGACCACCGCCTCTCAAGAACCGTTGACCTGACTAAAAGAGTTTTGTAATGCGTGTATTTCCCCGCTGCGCTCACCCGACGCTAACGCTAAGAGAAATACATACTTTAGGGTAAGTAACTTGTCCGAAATGATAGAATGATGGAAAAGTGGCGATGTGAGATAATTCAAACCCAGTGACAAATCCCAAGGCACCACCGTCCTATCAGAAATAGGTCGCTCCAACTGAAAGGGCCTAGGAAAATCCGACAACATCTCACAGGATGACAAATCATAAGCGGATGCCCGCTACAAAATAAATGCGAGAGCAGAGAGGTATGTTATAATCAATCTAACCGACACCTTTCTGACCTCGAACAAATATAGAAAAAGGTCGGCCACTACCACTGCCGTAGCTGCCACGGGATTGATACCTATCAAGTCGCCATGACCCGAGCAAAGGCCAATGATACAAGAACACCTTGTTCGTGGAGTCTTTATGAATTCCGTCCATTCTCTATATTACTCGCAGAGAGAAACCCTTAGATTTCAGGAAGGAAAACTTATTCACCAAAGTTTCAGTCGAAACAACCGAGGATTTGGATCATAAAGATCCCAGTGAGGTTGACGCAGACTGTCATACTCCAGGGGAATTGGAAGACTCATGACGCACGGTAATCCCATCAATAAAAAAAACCAAGACAGTTCTGGAAGATCGGCAGCTAACAACAGGAGACTACGAGGCCTCTCGTGCCAAATCTTCTTGAAAACCTTCATCATGAGAGACGACGGTAGAAACGCAAACAGCACCTGCGTGGGCCACTGACACAGCAACACATCAATCGCTATTGCCGCCGCATCCAGAAACGGAGACATTTACACCGGAAGACGATGACTGATACAATTGGCAAATAGATCTACTTGAGATGGACCCCATGGAGACTGCGAAGTAATCCAATGAGACTTATAATGCGCTAATGCCCACTCGAGAAGCTAAGTCCGCGAGAACATTCAGACGGCCTGCAATGTGAGAGGATTGAATGGAAAAACTACAATCCCGAGCAAGCAACATGACCTGCATGGTGAGACGAGACAACATCGATGAGTGCGTGCTTGGACAAATAAGACACCACCGTTTGATTGTCTATGAGAAACTAAACCACGTGACTGTCAAGGAATGTTTTCAGAGTTTGACATGCTATCAAAACCGCCTTCATTTCCAGCACATTGATATGCAATAGTTGCTCGTGCCTGGGCCAACAACCCCTCCACCCCACCCGGTGCAAGAGGCGCCCGTCTCCATTTGCCTCGATGGAGCTGGCAGATAAAAAGATGCCCCGATCAAAAGATTGGGTTGACGCGACCACCAGTCTAGATTCCTGACAGCTGACAACGACAGCCTTATGCGATGACCGGCAACCTGCCCCGAAGCATCGTCTTTAAGAGCACGCGCTGAAACTCCCGGAAATGACACCTACCCAGTTCGACCGTCTTTTCCGTTGCCACTAACAACCCTAAAGATACTCTTGCTGTGACATGCAAGGCTCGGGTGTAGACACAACACGGGCAATGACAGACATCACGTTCTGAATTCGACTTTGTGTGGGAAACGCTGTGGCGCTCACAAAATCTACCAATTCTCCCAAAAGCTCCATTTTCTGACTTGGAACCCATTCCGACTTGATGCGATTGACCAACAACCCCAGAGCCTCGCACCGGCCTAGCACAATATCTAATTGAGTTAAAAGCAGTTGCCTGTCCAAACTTACTAACAACAAGTTGGAACCGGAGCAACCTACTCATCGACTCCAACGTTTGACTACCTTCATTACCTGAGTAAAAAGAAACGGCGCTGTTGACAATCCGAATGACACGGCGAGAAACCAATAATTCTGATCCGCTATCGTAAAGGCCAGAAAGCGACGCGACGTTTTGTGCATCGGAACGTGTGGATATGTGACGAACAAATCCACTGACACCGCCCACATGCCCCGATTTATGGTGGATTTGATCAACTGAGGAGTGTCCATCGTGAACGATGTGAGATGGAGAAATTGAATGAGGTGCGAAAAGTCTATGACAAGCCGCCAACTGCCCGACTTATTCGGTACGGAAAAGACGCAACTAAGAAAGGATGAGTGCCTGTCGGCATCTTTTCTCTAGCTTTCTGGCGTTGTGACTAAAAAGGAAATGGGAAGCTTGACCAGCGGTAGAAGGATTTGGCAACCTGATCTGTTTCTTCCAAACGGTAAGGAGTAACCCCAGCGTAATCACCAAACTACATTTTTGGTAGCTCCCAGCTCTTACCCCAGCGTAATCACCAAACTACATTTTTGGGAGCTCCCAGCTCTTGCCAAGCTTGCCAAAAATTCTTTAGCCTTCCCCAACGGGCACATTTACCTTCGATTCGCGACACCGACCAACGAATTCGTCTCAGAAACCTTAAGTATCTGGCGGATCTGTGCCAGATAGTTTGATTGGTTGCTGCCTCTGCTTAGGAGTAGCAGCCTGCTTTTTCGTGTCCAACTTGTGCTTCTTGGATTGGGCTGTTGACACTGGGATTGAACACGGCCTCTTCTGTGGCGTAGCTGTCTGAGGGGCAGTCATGTGCCGCTGGTTCGATTGAGAGGTATGTGGTGTTAGAACCTAGCGCATTAATGCATCTTGTGATCTAACCCGTGCCGCTTCAATCACATTTTCAGCATCTTCAGAGGAAATAAATCCGATTGCCCGACAATAGGGGTGAAGCGAAATTTCCTAGCATCTTCTGCACTGATGTTCGAATGTGATAGGACTTGATCTCTGCGAATGTCTACGAGCGACGACAATAAATATGCATTCAACTTCCGTAAATCTGAGGACGCGGCTACCACTGAATCAAACACCTGATCAAACAGCGCGTTGGCTCGGGATCGACGAACTTCCTCAGCGCTTGGAATGCCGCATTTTGGAAGGACAGAATACACATATTCTTCCTGGAATATTCCTCCAAAAACGACAGTCACACTGGAATCAGGATTGACTTTCAGAAGTCAGGGAGCCAAATCTCTGGGATACGTGAGTGGCTTAATGGGTAACATTACGCCGTTCGACTGATAAGCGGCCGTTTTTACGTGCCATACTTTTGAAGATAGCCACACTACTCCATACCGTGATAAATCGTCACAACAGCAAATGTTGGCGTGTTTATCAACCGAAAGATATTGTATATGCAACCTACTAAAGAGAGCTGCCGCAGTATTGAGCCAGAGGAAGACATGACTTTCTAAACCTGTGATAGCAGGGAATCTGATGGCAGGGAAGCATTTACCGAACGAAAGCTGGTCTGACAAAACCCAAAACTAACACATGTAGGAATCAGCAAAGTCAGCAAAACCAGTCAAAACGTACACCCAGCAAGAAAACCTTTCCGTATACGTAGAGATAATACCCAAGATAATTAATATCCAAAAAGTATGCATTTACCTTAATTTTGATCCGTCATTTTTACAAAAATTTAAAAGGAGAAAAATCTCCTGTTATTCGGATCGCGATAAGTTGGAAATGGTTCGATCACATGACAGAAACCTCATCGACGCTGACTGGTCGGTTGGTTGACAAGCATTGTAAACATAGCAATAGGGCACCTGTTAAGGACACCGCGCTATTAGTTCCACAAAAGTTTTATTTTTATTTATCGCGATTACCAATGTTTAACACATTAGAAAACCCATAATGAACACTTCGTCCTCTTAAAGCTCATATTTTTGAAATTAAAAGTTAATCGTTTATCACTTAAGAAAATGTTAATATATAACTGTAGATCAATATTTAAAAGCCATTAGCACAAAATTGTATAATGGCTATACACAATATATAAGGTACATTCTCCTCTTCACATCATATGTTACACCGTGTCTTCTCTATACAGCTATATATGAGTACTTCCCAAATATACGGTTACCAACAGCCGTTTTTATTATTTTTAACGCAGCTGTCATTCCAAGCAGCAGAACGCGTGACTCACTTCTGGTTTTATCATCAGATTTATTGTGTAAAACAAAAAATGTCTTTATCATTAACGTGTTAGATTGAATCTGAGAAATCAGCAAGTTTATACCGTTACCAACTTGTCGGTGAATCTTTCAGATCGAGACTGCCGATCCAGATTGTCTACTATCCCAGTTAAATAAAAAGTATGTATTTTGCAGAGAAAAGCCGAGGGTTACATTAACCAGTCAAACGACCATTTTGCTTCAACTTTGTCAAGTGTGCTATTTTTCGAGATCGTTTACCAGATTATATATATATATATATATATATATATATATATATATATATATATATATATATATATATATATATATATATATATATATATATATATATATATATATATATGTGTGTGTGTGTGTGTGTGTGTGTGTACTGGAATTTGCAAAGCCGCTAGTTTTAGACCTCGAAAATTTCACAATTCCGCTGAAATGATAAAGTAGTAAGAGCATAGGGAATGTTTCTCTTATTGTGGCTGGAATTATAGAATTAGATCCTAGTTTTAAAAGTACAACTAAAGGACTTTCTTTTCAACATTTATTACTGAACGCAGTCCATAAACTTGACAGTCAATTCATACCATATCATTCACTATTTGTAACTTATCATTAAAATGTGAATTAAATTTTGGTCTCGCTTAATGGCGCCACACAAATTTTCTAAAGCCACATAATATAAAATGGGTTCTTTCGAATCTGATTTTTTTCTTGTCACTTTCTGCACGTCACCACAAAGTAATATATCGTATTTCCGAAGTAAGTGATATTGATGTTGTGCTTTTGCAACTGACTGCTTTGATTTAATCATTTTTTGTTACTTAATGTTTTTTACTTATTTGATTTTCTTATTTGATATGCTGAAATCATTATCCAATAAAAAATTTGGCGTTTTTGTTAATTCTCATAAATTGGAAGTGGTTGAATAAGAAAAATGCAATTACCATTACTCTGAGTTCAAAGGATATATTTAATCTGTTCCGAGTCGGAGATTCTTGAAAAAAAAAAACAAAAGCTCATGAAATGTTGGCTTCCTTAATAGAACAATTAGACCAAAGAACAGATCCATTCGATGTGATGAGCTTCTTTGCAAATTTACTGGAACAAAAAAATTGCAATTGCCGTTTTTCGTAATAAATCTGAAAATGTAATCGTCGATTTATACGATTTACACAAAAGATCAAATGCTTATTTCATGTCAGGCTATTCAATTTGCTTAAAACATAACTGCAATCTGTATTATGATAAAATCCCAATTATGATTTCGCTGATATCCTGTGAGTGTGAAATAAAACATCCCTGGCTTTAATTGACTTTAAATTATATGTACTGTCTCTTAAAGAATGAACAATTTTAATACAATTACAAGCAGTTTCTAATCTTGTCGAAGTAACCATAAAATGGTGTGTGAATGACATGTATTAGTATGTATCATCTATTAAAGAATTAATAATTTCTTTCGTACTTTCATTTATTATTAATCCTGGTGACACAACCAAAAAATGGTGTGTAAATAGCCATGTCATAGACATATTCCTATGCCCGTTCTACTTTATCATTTCAGCGGAATTGTCAAATTTTTGAGCTCTAAAACAAGCGGCTAAGTTCCAGCGGCTTTACAAAGCCACCAAGTGAACCAGCGACTTTACAGAGTCGCTGAAAATTTCTGCGGCTTTGTAAAGTCGCTGATTTGACAGATCCGCTGTAACATATATACATTTACTTGGAACTGAGAAACGGAAGAAAGAAAAGAAAAAAAACGAAGAAAAGAACTATGGTTTTCATGTAATTTCCCCAAGCCGATTTGCTACATCAGCCTATATGTGTGCATAAATAACGGTTATGTTACGGTTCTGGCTGAATGAAGCACACCAAACATTGTTCCCAACCATGTGTCGAACAGGGTTACCATCCTAATGCTAAATTTGCCCACTGCCCAGCATATTTTTTTTATCGAAAGAAGTTGTCGCGGTGAAAAGATGTGCTTTTATAAGCCCTTTCACAGTTTCAAAACGAGCCGCATATTGGCAGAAGCGTTTTTCCTTAGAAGATTAGTCAGCCGATCTTGATATGTTTTTAAATTAGTATTTTGAGTGATAATGCAAGATTTCGGTTAGCTATAAGCGAAGTCACTTTGGGGGTATTTCGAATAAAATGCGCAAGAATTTTGAAGTTCGACTTCGGGCGAACCGGATGAAAATGAAAGAAATGATAGAAAAATATAAAGAAATATAGTAAAAACAGCTCATACTCGGAACATAACAGAAATTGAAATTTAAAACTATTCTTGCGGCCACCTTACAATGCATTGTGGGTAACTGAGGGCATAATGAACGATATTTCGAGTTTATCGAACTGTTTTATACCAATACAAATTCTTCGATATTCAAACTAAGTAGTAAATTTTTTTCTAAACGGTAAAAACTATTTAAAGAACTAACTTCCTGGCATGTGACAAGTAATCCAAAATGTATGCAGTCGGCCCTGAACAAGAAAAATAAACTGTTATACTTGGTATAAAACAATGAGAAACTACGACGCTAGCACTGCCACTTTTTGATCACGTGATGAAAATGTTATTTCTCATTGGTGGATGTAAGATTGTGACGTGAACTTGTCCGCAAGAATTTGCTGAAACTTTTGATGAATTTCTAAAATAACATACGTGTTGTAAAAAAAAGGGTTGTTAAAAACACGATTGCTCTTCGGTACAGGAGAAACTGGGCATTTAGGTGAAATGTCTTTTTAAATTTTTTTTTAAATTTTTTACCCGGTTAGTTTGTATTTGAAACGGTGAATTTTTGCGCATTTTATTCGTAACGCTCAAAGTGCGATTTGGCTTATAGCTCATAGGTTGGCCGTTTCTCATTCACTCAGATACGGCTCTGTAGAGAGTCTCAGAAAAATATAGCATTTTAAAAAAGATGTAATGTCTCGACGCTGTTTTTTCTATCCTAGTTAAGCTTCCGGGATACGGCGAGATAAGGTTCTGTGTGACGTCACAACCTGGCGGCTACAAGGTAGTTCTCGCGTGTTTTAACAGTTTTTTTTATTAAAAATAATGACATAGCTAAGTCACTGTTTGAATGCGACTCACATGATACTGCAAATAATAGCGAGTCGATGCTTCAGTGTGTAAGAACCATTTTTCAGTGAGCAGTAATTGAGGAATTTGGATATAACCGTATCTGATTTCAGAACCTATCTTATTTGAACGTATCTACGGCATGTTTTTTTCGTAATTTTGACATCATGCGTCTTTTTTTCAGAGACAGTGAATGAGAAAGGGCCATAGTCCCTTTTACAGATCCGGCGCCATTTTGAAACTGAGGGGGCAAGGGGGTCTAGAAAAGGGTATAAAACAAACCACCGGTTGCCAACAGAATTTTTGTGTGAAAAGGTATGTTAGTTTCTTATGTTTCACAAATTCTGTATTTTGTATTTTTTGTACTTGTGTACAATCTCTAGGTGGTCCTCTACCGGGTAATTACTTTTTTCGCGATCAGTCGAAAAACCGAAATGACGGGACTTTGGAAGTCAAGTGTTATTAACCTTTTTTTATTCAAAATGCATCTCCTCCTACAGTTTTGGTTGGATCCTTTTGGTATTTCACATGTACAATCTCTAGGTGATCCTCTACCGAAAAAAGTCGAAATGACGGGACTTTTATGTGTTTTTTACATATACCTTTTCCCTTCCGTACCCTGCCTTTCCGCACCCTTTTTTGGACGTACCGTTTGTTTTATATCCTTTTCTAGACCCCCTTGCCCCCTCAGTTTAAAAATGGCACCGGATCAGTAAAAGGGGCTATATACCCCCGGAAGAACTCGGGCGACCTGCTCGTCCACCCAGATCGGACCATCAGATGCTCCTCAAAGTGTTATAGGGATGCGCACAAGCGCAGCTTCATACCAAACACAATCAGAAACTGGAACAGGCTGCCCGCCTGACCTCACCAAACAAAACAAGACAAGCTATAAGCAGTTGATACCATTGAAACTGCAATGCATGTAGCTCTTCCTTACATTTACTCGGTATATCTCTGTCAGAGCAGCGACATACCCTTTTTGTAAAACAGGCACAGTTTTAATAGGTTGCATATCTTGTTTCTTCGTTAAAGTGCAGAAAAGTTAGCTTGGGTATCCAGCTGTCAAATGTTTACGTTCCGGACTTTAAATGTCATGTGATCAAAGTCATGTGACCAGACATTTAAATAAAGAGGTGATAGATTATCTGTAAAGTGTGTGCTCAAATAATTCATAGATGCATAATTTTTTGTGTACATCCACAGTATTTAGTATTTAGTTTTTAGACCAGCTGACTACGTCAGGCTGGTCTTATCACATCAATAGAGGGGCATCAATCGTCTGTATGTACGTTTGTACGTACTTATGTACGTGTGTTTTACTTAAAATGCTTGTTCTCCTTCAGTTTTGATCGGATTCCTTTCCAATTTTGAACGATTGTTCTCTGGGTAAGCCTCTCTTGAAAAATCAGTTTTGGCAATCCGCCAAAAATTGGCTAAATGGGAGGCATTTAAAATTTGTGTTGCCAATTTTCAAAAGGCTTCTTCTCCCACGATTTTGATTAGATTTTCTTCAAGTTTTGTACGAATGTTCTAAGCATATGCTTCCCTTGAAAATTTACGTTTTTTTTGGCGATCCCCAAAAATTGGCGAAATGCTTCTTATTTCACAATTTTGATTGGATCCCTTTCCAACTTTGTACTCTAGGTAGGCTTATCTTGAAAAAATTGTTTTTTTTTTTTTGGCGATCCGCCAAAATTGGTTAAATGGAGGGGGGCATTTTTTTTTATTTCCTGACAGCCAATTTTCAAAATACTTCATCGCCTACAATTTGGATCGGCCAAAACGTCTCCAAAGCAAAATTTGTCGCAGTGGAATCCATGACAAGACGTGCCCAGCCATAAGGTCCCTAAATGAATTTAAAGCCAAAACGTCCCCTAAGCTGATAACGTATGATAACCTAAATTAACAATTTATTAAGCTTTACCCGGCCATAAGGTACCCAGCCATAATGTCTCTAAGGTCCTCAAATGAATTTAGGGCCAAAACATCCGAAAGCACAACTTTTCGTATAAACCAGGACAAAACGTCCCGACCAGAAAGTACCCAGTCATAAGGTCCCCGGTTATAACGTCCCCAAATGAGTATAGGGTGAAAACGTCCACAAAGGAAAAAACCGTATAACCTAAATTAACGCTTTATTAAGCTTTGTCCCCGGCAATGAGATACCTGTCCCCGGTTGTTAGGTCCCCAAATGAATTTAGGTCCAAAATGTCCCCATAGCAAAAAAAAGTATGCAAAGCTTGACAAAGTTTTTCACATGCTTTAAACGCAAAATTCATTTAGAAAATGACAAATTGACAATAATTGGCAACTATTACATTGGGTTTAGCAATTGTGCGAAGTTTTGTCCGCACCACTTCGCACATAACCATTTGTCGTAGGGACCTGCAACCTTATACAATGACTATATATGTATATATATATATATATTGTGGATGTGCATCGTCGTATTATTTTTGAAATCGGTGAAAAAGCGATTGGGGGGAGGGGGAATTGGGATCGAAATAACTCGTCCATTATAGAATGTGTTCACTATTGGGAGGTGTTCAGTAATGGAGGTTTTACTGTATAGAATTTGCTTTACACGGGGGGTCCTATCTCACTGAGACTCTAGTTTCGGGGCATTTTAAAATGTTTCATAACCAATTTTTCAAAAGTTTTTTCTTCCACCTTTTTGATCGGATAACCTTCTAATTTTACGTGAATATTCACCAGACTTTCTTCTGTTGAAAGGAAAATTGCCTAAATGGGGGGCATTTAAAAGTAGCTAAGTTTCAAAATGCTTCTTCTTTCACAATTTTTTCATTAGATTCCTTTATAAATTTGTACGAATTTTCAACAACCAGGTTTAACAATATGACAACCACGTTTTGGCGACCATGCAAGCCTATTGCTAGGTGATTTACTAGATGTCGGCTGGTCATAATGTCCCTGGACATTATTGTTTACCTGTTCGAAATATCAATTGAAAAGTTTTTGGCGGATAATTACAAAATTTATTGTCATTTTTTTCACGTAATAAATTGTCCTCCCTCAGGGTTCGCGTTGGCGGGGTTTTTGTCCACTTTTTGGGCATTTTTAAGAAATGACTCACTCTTTCGGAACCCACCGAGTCTTTCTGGACCCAACTGAGTCACACTTTCCTTTTTTGACTCGCTTTCCTGAGAACCCAGCACGAACCCTGTCCCTGTATGCAAAGAAATGTCAATTATTGCGGCACTTTACAAGTGGTATGCTTTGGTAAGAATTCTGGCCGTTTATTCCTTTTTTTTTTTACTTTTTTTCACCTCGGAGTTTTTAGATAACTCCTCCTACGCTATTGACGTAGGACGATACAATTTCACAAAAGATAGAGAATGACGAGATGTTGTGAAATCAGCAAATTTTTTTTTCCTTGGCCGTCAAGGTCGAAGACAAATTGAGGTCAGAGTATTTTTGACCTCAAAGTGGTTTCCAGAAAACTCCTCGTACGGGGTGTTACGTAGAACGACGCAATTTGGCAGAAGTTTAGAGGGTAATGAGTTGTCGTGAAATCCGCAAAAATTGAGGTCAAATGATTTTTTTTTTAAAAACCTATTCATCACGAGAAATTGCGGGAAAAAGCGCTCAGATCCTGGTTGAACACGTGCACGGTGTCAGTAGGGAGTAACCTCGCGGTCTAAACATCTACATTCAGGGTCAGGGTAATATCACCTTTATATATCGAAAAGAGTCAGACAGATTGATCATTATCTCGAAAACGGTTAGAGATAGCGCGGTTCTGAGCATATTTTCGACCCTTTGGGCCTAAAAGACGTTATATAAGAGGTACATTGGTGATCTTGACCTCCTGGGTCATGGTCAAGGTCTAAAACCGGAAATTCACCGTCGTCTTGAAAACGCTTAGCGCGAATTTTAACTGATTTTGATGATTTTTGCCTGGAGGTTACATTATACGTACTTCGGTGACTTTGTCGTTCAAGATAAAATAAAAATCCGGAAGCTGATAATTATCTTCAAACAGTTAGAGATTTGTTTTTGACCAGATGTATTGTGTTTCTGGCCTTCTGCCGTGGGTGCCATTTCGCTACGTGTAGGGAAATTCGGTCTAGTTTCTGTCTCCTTTTCTTTTAAAGATAGCGTGACACACAAGTTATATATCATTGCCCTTGTGGGTCGTTGAATGTCGCACGAAATCGCCACAAAGCTGCATCAAAGTGAGTGCAGTTGATTTGCATATCATTACATAGCGAGGAATTGAAACCCTGCGGCGTACCGCTTCTTGGAGCTACAAAGCTACAGTGTCAAGTTCACTCACTTGGAGACGGGGGAGAAAGGGGGCTTTGGGCGATATTAGGAAATGTTCATTTACACAAAAACCTTTTTAATACAGGCTTGGTACGCTCTTGAACAACCCTGGAATTTGACAGTCCTATTTATTTTACGGTAAATTTACCACTTTCTTTCAAATGTTTAACTGGGCAAGATTGTTTTCAAATTTGTTTGAATGCTTTCTGAGTAGTTCTGTCTTTAAATGCTCTTTAAATTTCTTTATTTCAAAAAAAAAAAAAAAAAAAAAAAAAAAGAATTATGAGTAAAATAGTCCTTTGCGACGAGAAAGACCTCCCTATTTTTGGCATGATTTCGCGTTTGATTTTTAGTCCTGATGACCAGAGATCATCGAAATAACCATAGATCAACTAAATAACCATAGATCACAAAAAAGCTATAGATCATTCAAATAACCATAGGTCACCCAGGTGGCGGTAGATCATTCAAGTTGAAATATAGATCATCCAGACGGTCATAGATCATCCAGCTGGCCATAGATCATCCAGACGGCCATGGATCATCCAGACGGTCATAGATCATCCAAGTTGCCATACATCATCCAGATGGCCAAAGATCATCCAGGCGGCCATGGATCATCCAGACGGTCATAGATCATCCAGGTGGTCATAGATCATCCAGACGGTCATAGATCATCCATATGGCCATAGATCATCCAGATGGCCATAGATCATCCAAGTTGCCATAGATCATCCAGATGGTCGTAGATAAACCACATGACCATAAATCATTTGGGCTATGGCTGTCTCTTTTTGTTAAAGAAACGACACCAAACTAGCGTAAATATGCGTTAATTATGTTTTCAAATTAATTATGTTTTTTCTTCTCTCTCTCTCTATCTCTGTCTGTCTGTCTGTCTCCCTCTGTCTCTCTCTCCCTCTGTCTCTGTCTCTCTCTGTCTCTCTCTCTCTGTCTCTCTCTCTGTCTCTGTCTCTGACTGTCTCTCTCTCTCTCTCTCTCCTCTCTCCTCTCTCTGTCTCTGTCTCTCTCTCTCCCTCTCACTCACTCACTCACTCACTGACCCATCACGGGAGAAACAATGCTATTTTTTCCTCGACATGTTTTGTTGTTGTTTTATTTTGGCACTTCCAAGATTTTGGTGCCTTGGCGGGGCTACGGGCCTGTTAAACTATCTGGTTCTTCAAATATTTCTGAAATTTATTGTGGTTATGCTTGGAGTTTACATTAAAAAGTCAAATATTCGATCTTTAATTTTCGAAACTTAAGCATATGTTGTTTTTTTTTTGTTTTTTTTTTTTGGTGGTTCAGAAATGTTGGTGCTTTGGTGTTCGCACAACTTCTTAATTTCCAAATGCTTTAAATCTACAATAAGGTGTATAAACTAAACATTTTACACCTGTTGACAGATTCATTGAAGGACTCTCTTTGTCAGAACACGAGAGTTAAAAACGAAAGCAACGAAACAGCCCCAGGACCCATCAAGTTTTACTTAGGGTAAAGGCTAATTTGTTGCATTTATGTTTGTATATATCAACTTCACAGTTTTTATACCTTCAATAGAAGTGATTGAAGGATGTCCAGTAACAAGCATCAAGTCTTAGAGCAAGACAAGAAATCAGAAACCAATTATCGACTGGCATGGCAAAATGACTCCTCTCCAGTCATTAGCAATAGCTGTGTGTCAGATTCCAGTGTTGGTTCACGCGTCGACAGTTTTGTGAAGGTACAGGTTGGCTAAGGATTTTAATGACTATGTCTAAGTAAATGATCTCTAAATGTTTTGAGTCGCTTCTGCTATCAATGTGCTTTCTTGTTTATCAAGGTGTTTTCTTGTTTAATGTTTAAGAAATTGTGAGTTGACCTGCTGTAGAAAAATTAATTGAAATTTTGTTACCCCAGAAGGCCTTAAATGAGCCGAAAATGACCTTCCTGAAGGATAATTATGTGAAAATTATGCGCTCGCGTCGCCGGACAAAACTCGAAATGTAAGTCATTGTGAATAATATCATTATGGTCGTTATCAACAGCTAACGAATGATGCGTGGGTACAGTGCGAGAAGACGAACTGTTTGAAGTGGAGAAGGATCCCTCTTGTTGTGGCGCGAAGTCTGAGCCAAGACGAGCCGTGGTTTTGTTTTATGAACGCCCAACAGCAGTACAGTAGCTGCGACGACCCGGAGGTGTTTTCTTGTCTAATGTTTTATGAGTAACAGAGCTGAAAATTCAAGTCATTTGAACCCAACTGGGTGGGGAAGCAGGGGATGGGGGGGGGGGGGCGGGGCGGGGCGGTGGGGTGTTGAGGTGAGTTCTTGTCATCATATGTTCGGAATCACATGTCCATGTGTTTGATATGCGTTGGGAGCAGTATGTATTATGTTTATTTCCAACATATGTTACGCAAATTTTATTCCCAGAATTTATATTTTTGGTGTTTTTCTTTTAGTAATCTGGGTATAAATTAATTTCTCCCATTGAAAGACGTTAAATTAGAGCATCTTGATGTTACTAGGAAGATTTTACTCAGTACGAGAAAGCAGCCAAAAAATGCAAGCTGACGTATGTGTCCTCAGTTCTCAGCGAGGGTGCTTTGGTGTGGGCCAAACTTCCCGGCTACGTCAGGTCGAATACCAAGTTCAGATCAAATTAAAAGTTAATTTTGATGTTAAATTAATTAAAAATGTTAATTAATTAAAAAGTAAAATTCGTGAACGCGTGAATTGCGGATAATGTTTTCATTAAAATATAATAAATAGTGAGAAAAAAATTCGGTAGAAAGTCGAAATATAAAATCGATGATGGGTTTTCTATTCGATGTAAAACGCCCTTTGAGTCGTATAGTTTTAAACACTGTTTTGCGCTGTATTTCAGTCATATTGCTTTTGCTTAACCAAGTGGCACTGTTATCTTTTCAATAAAAAAGAGGTTTTGTGTAAAAGTCCTTCTACTACATATCTTGTCATCACGAAACACGGAAGAAGAAGTATTGTAAAAATGACGCAAGTTTCTCGTTACGAAAGAAATATTGTTTCCCGTTAAGGTGGCCGGGTGTTGTCTGTCAGGACCCAGCGGAAGGCTGTCACGTGGTGCTCAACAGCGCCGGTCACGCGACTAGTTACCACGTGGAATTTCTCGGCGCAAAGCACAGTCACAGCTGGCTCAACCACAAGCAGGTGTCAGTCCTTCTTATGTGACTTTTTCCTATTGTCGTCCGTTTTAATATTCTGGTTATTTTTCCTCAAGGTTCCAATGAGAATATCATACCAAAAAATCTTCATGGCTGTTAAAGATGTTATTCGAAAGATACAGTTGTACTGGTTTACAAATGAACTCGGTTATTTTTACCCATTGCTATGTAAATTATGTAAATTCTAAGCTATTAATTTTCTCACTTTTTATTTTTTCATATCTTTCTGTATTCTCTGATTTATTATATTGTAGGTACAGTTGATCTTTTTTAACGATATGATTTTTGTTGATCCGCAGCATGGCCCGTGAACGAAAGTTTATGCCTTGTTGACTGCAGGTCGAGGTCTATGGTACAAAAGTAGATAACACTGACAAGTCTGCGAGTAGCCCTTCACGAGCTACCAAGTGCACTCGTAAGCGAACGCGTGTAAGTCTTTTCACTGGGTGCTTAGTACCAATGTTATAGCAACTGGCTGTTCCATACATTCGAAAGTTTTTCACTGTAAATCTGTCACATGATTGCTCCACCAGTTCAGTGATTCGAGTACAATGTATTCACGTACGACTATCATACAGGGGCGACGACACCGTGGGCAGCCCAAACCAAAGCGTCATCACGGTTCCCATGGTAACACTATTGAGAAAGCCATAGCCGAAGCCAACAGACTAATCACTGCCTCACCGACTAGCAGGCTCAACTGTTGTGAGTTCAAGTACACAGACCAAGACGGCTTTCCTGTTAAAGGTGGTGTACGATGTTAACCGTGGTATTATTTCATTAGTATAATAGTATTTTTTGTTGTCATAGGTAGTGTGGTTATTGTTAATACTATTTCTGTTATAACAAGTAGGTATTCATTTGGTAGGTCAGACTAAAACTAAGTTACCGAGTTATTGAAGAGTCATTTCATCATAAAAAACATGATACACATACGCCCACAGAACTCACGCAACTGTTAAAGACATGCGCTCACAGAACTGTAAAACACATACGCTCACAGAACTGTAAAACATATACGCTCACAGAACTGTAATACATATAGGCTCACATAACTGTAAAACATACGCTCACAGAACTGTAGAACACATACGCTCACAGAACTGTAAAACACATACGCCCACAGAACTCACAGAATGGTAAAAAAGATACGCTCACACAACTGCAATACATAAGTGCTCACAGAACTGTAAAACACGTAGGCTCACAGAACTGTTCAACTGCTAAAATCTTTTACTCGTGGTGTTTAGTCTGAGTTACCGAATAACTAAAGATGGGACATACGTTTTGATGAGCTGTGTTTTTTGTTCTGTTGCGTGCAATTTTTATTGTTTTGTTTTAGTCTACGATACAGTTTTACATAAAATATAATAAGAGCTCTTTCAGAGTAAGAATTTTGTTGCATGTTATTACTAATGCTGGTTATAAGTTACGTACCAGGACAATATTAAAAACATTAGCTTTTTCTCCAGCAGTATAAATATGTTAAAAATTGAGTGATTGGAAATGCAAATGACTTCAATAACTCAGTCAGTCAGAAACTGGTAAATCTTCTAAAATTCTTGATTTTTAGATGAGAAGACTGTTAAACAAGCACCTTGTCAAGCGAAGACAGTTACTGCAGCGAGAACGAATACGTCACCGCCTGAGAAGACGAAATCAGCCCTTCCAATGTCATTAGGCAAGAAAAATCGTGTTGTGAAAAGTACAACATCAAAGAGAAGGTCATTTAACGAGAAGATTTCAACGTCAGGAAAGTCTACTGAAGCCACCACAACGGTGGGGTGTCGGGGAGGGAGGATGCAGAAGTTCTATCAACAATACTCGCAAAAGACGGACCCCGATCAGCTAAATCATTCCTTAGAAATGTGTAAAACCAAAGAGGAAAAGTTCTTGATTGATTTACAGGTATAATTGAATTTTGCTCTCTGTAATCCTTGGCTTTAGGCGCCCTTACTGATAATCTGTTTCTGTGATATTGGAAATATATATATATGCTGTATCACAGTGGTTAGATGCAGGTTTTTATTTTAAAGATTAATATTTATTTTAAAGATTTGTGCAGGTTTTTGAAGTGGATCGGCGCTTTCGGGATGGGTGAGGGACACGTGATTTTTGTTTTGGGTGGTGCGAGGTATGTCCTGTGATTAAAAAAAATATATACTGGATCGCAAATTTTCGAAACATATTTGTGGCCAGTTCCGCGTTAAATTTTTGTGTTATTTTAAAATTTTTGATAATAAATTATAATTTTGTGTGCAGGAATTAATCGTTTATTTCGATAAAAAAGTGGAAAATGGGTATTGAGGAATTGTGGTTTATTTCGGGGTGACATTTGTTTTTGTTTGTAAAAACAAGAACACTAAATAGGTGTCGATTAAAGTGTACGAAAGCCTGTACGCTAATGTTGCGTGTGCACTGGCCGCTGTTGTTTATATTCTATACTTGATGCTACTGAGCTCGTCACAGTCTCCCTCCTACACACAGGACGAGGTGGTGTAGCTTTGATACTAACTAGATTGCTTCCAGGGTAGACATTTCTGTTAGCTTTGTCTGGTTGTCCTGGACAAAACTATAATGTTGCAAAGATTTTGGCTTGAGTGGCTTGCTCCTATATTACCCAACTATGTCTGTTCTCTTTGCTGTAGTCATGTATAAAATACATGCATGTGCATAATTTTGTTCTACAAAATTTTCAATTGAAAAACCCAAGAGCCAGAAAAAACGACAAAAGTCTCAGAAGTCAGGGGTGTAAGGGGTGTGTTTCCCAGGATTTAAGAAATGTGACAGAATTTTCTATTGTTATAATTGAGTTCGTTCACATATTTTCTTAGATTTTTGCACAGAATGAGAAAGAATTTGAACACAATCTGCGCAGTTTTCATTCGCGTCATAATACATCCCTGGCAAAGCCGCCATGTTGGAAAGAAGTCCCCGTCACGTATTTCCAGTTGTTTCAGGCCGTGTATGAGCGCGGCGGTTACGCAACGGTAATTGTCGTTGAATTCATCGTAAGATACATCTCTAATAAAATACCAGACTATCTTTTACAGTAAAGGGGGATTATATTGTTGTAATTTTATCATAACTTAGTATGACTTTATGTCCTTTATGAATGGTTAATAAATGAAATAACATACACTTTCGATTATTGGAATTTGCAATCAACCCATAAGCGGAGCATAGTTGTGTTAGTTTGATATTTTAGAAGTAAAAATGTTTGGTCATTTCTGTTGCAAACCATGTGATTTTTTGTTTTAGAAGCAAAGCAAAATAGCACCAAGCAAAAAATACAGACAAGATTTATTTTGATAGAAAAAAAAACGTTTGCAAAGTTTCGAGATGACGAAACATGTGCTAATTCCGATTGCAGGTGAGTAAGAAGAGAATGTGGTCGTCTGTACTGAGGGAGTTGATCCTCAGTGATAGCAGATACATATGTGGTCATGCGGTCAAGCGGTACTACCTGAGGTAAGGGCCGCGTCTATTACTGCTTTGCTGGCTCTGTTGTAGAACGCCCTGAAGTGCGAGAGATTTGTGAATAAACACCAAGGATTAATGGACTGTAAGGGCGTTTCATATGAACGGAAATAACATTTATTTTACTGTATAAATATCTTTGCCCACAAATAAAAGAGCTGCTGGCCGTGCTTGTTTACAGGAATCTGTATCCTTACGAACTGTTTTTAATGAAGACACCCTGTGAACAGTTGATACGTCAGACGCTAAGCCCACAGGACAAAGTTTGCACGGTATTTATGTATATTTACAAGGCATGAGGGAAACATTACAGCTTTGAAAATTTGAACCCTCGAATAGGTAGTTGTAGGTAAGCGTTGCGAGACTGTGTGAACATGGGCGAGGGGGTTGGGTAAGTGGGTAGGATGGAAGGGGCGGGGAGGGAGGTGAAAATAGCGGTCATTGACTATCTGTTCACGTGTGGTTTGCTTGAGGAAAAAACTCAAAATACCAAACATTTCAAAACTGGAGTGAAGAACTTTATAGCGATGTGAAGAACTTTTTAACCCCAGCTTCTTACAGAGGCCGGGGCTATAGCAGTCGTTGAAAGTATGTGCGTATGTACGCTTTTAAGTTGAAAAATCGTATCTTCTAGGTTTTTAGCCAGAATGTCTTGAGAATTTGATTGATGGCAGCGGACATAGGTACCTATCTGGCTATTACTTTTCTTTTAGACGATTCGCCCAAAATTGGTGGAAATATTGGCCAGAAGCCAAATTCCTTTAAAACATATCTCCTCCTAGGGTTTTGGTGGAAACGTTCTAAAATTTTGGTGAAAGGTAGGGTGCATAAGTGTCTAACTTTTTTTTATTTATTTTTATTTTATTTTTTATTTATTTTTTTTTTTTTGGGGGGGGGGGGGTAAAAAAATTGGTGAAAACCCAAATCTTGCTCGTAAAATCTGAAATATCTCCAGGAAAATAGTCTTACTGTCTTGAAATTTTAAGTGAGAGTAGTAAATGTTACTATCTATCTGGCTATTACTTTTTTTTTTTGGTGATTCGCCAACAATTGACGAAAAACGAAAATTTTTTTCAGTAAAATGTTAACTAACTGCTGGAAATAATCTTACTGTCTTGAAATTTTGGATGAAGGAGCAGGCGTTACTACCTACTGGTTATTACTTTTTTTAGTGATTGTCCAAAATTTGGCGGAATTTTTTTTGTGAAAAACCAAAAATGGTCAGTAAAACTTTAACTAACTCCTGGAAAATAGTCTTAATGATTTCAAAAACCGAAAAATGTTAATTAAAACCTTAAAGAACTCCGGGAAACTAGTATTACTCTCTTGAAATTTTAAGTAAAGGCAGCAAACACACCTGTCTACCTGGCTGTTACTTTTTTTTGGTGATCGGCCGAAAAATTGTCGGAAATTTTGGCGAAAAACCAAAACATTTTCAGTAAAATTTTGAGGATCCCCAGGAAGGTAGTCTTAAAGGCTTGAAATTTTAAGAAAAGGTAGCAGGCCTTCCTAGCTACATGTGCTGGTACAATTTTTGGTGATTGGCCATCAGTTGAACTCGGCCATCAAGAGTCAATCAAGAGCTGAAATTTTCCAAGTCCAGTTGGTGCATTTTCCTTGGACGAACCTCGCCCATTTGCGATACCGATCCTTGTTAGTGCCCATAGAAGCTACATACCAAATTTCATTAAAATCCCTGCAGTCGTTCTTGAGATATCGTTTTAACAATACTCAATCAAGAGCTGAAATTTTTTAAGTCCAGCTGGTCCATTTTCCTTTGACGAACCTGGCCCATTTACAATCCCTATCCGTGTTTGTTCCCTCGCATACTCGTCACCTAACCGACTCGTACGCTTTTGGACGACTCGTCCCCTATTTTCTTGGACGACTCGTACCCATGCGAAAGACGACTCGTTCCCTGGTTAACTAACTCGTACCCTGTTTTATATGGATAAGTTATGCACTGTTTTGACAACTTTTGGTACACTTTCTTTTTACTGGAGGGCGGTTACACATTCGTCGCTGTTTTTAAATGCCCCCAATACATACGGATGTTTTTATAATTAATTGCGATTGACGAACAACCAGTCAACTCAAAACTGTGTGGTCTCTCCTATAACCACGTCGGGAGGTGATTGCAATCTCATGAAGCCTGAGATAAATTTATTCGAGCATTTAATTAGATTGCATTTGCTCGGAGTATACGTGTCACCAGCAGCTCAGCTTGCGGCGATTTCACTGGCACACAGCTGAGTCAATTTTCCTTGAGTAATTCAGTTGCAAAAGTTTTCATTGGAATCGGAATTCGCAATTAACCGACAACTGCAATATTAGAGTCTCAGTAAGACAAGATCCCCCATGAAGCAGCAGTAAAAATAAAAAGAGGTCAAGTCACGCTGCAAGCTTTCAGGTTCTACGACAGCCCCTTTTATAAGAAGTCGGCCGGACAAAACATCGTCTCACGGCTAAGTTCAAGCCAAAAATTAACACTTTGTGACAATTTCCCACGATGTCAATTTTTTCCCTATTTTAACAATAATGCCACGTTGCACATCTTCAATATATATATTTTCACCAAGCAAAGTTTCAGGTTCCTATGACAATCACTTCTAAGAGAAGTCGGCCGGACAAAACATCGTCTGACTTCTAAGTCAAGCCATAAATTCACCATTTTTGACAATTTCCCACGGCGTCAATTTTTTGGCCGATTTTGACAATAATGCCACTTTGCACATCTTCAATATATATATATTTCCACCATGCAAGGTTTCAGGTTCCTATGACATCCCCTTCTATGAGAAGTCGTCCGGACAAAACTTAGTACTCTTTGCAGACAGACGGACGGACCAGCTCATAACTATATCCCTCCGTATCACGGACGATAATAAATGGGGACCGTATATTCTCAGTCATGAATTTTCACTGGAATACTGGAGCGATACCATCGACTAAAGTTTCTAGGATATGATTTAGCAGCCTGTATTAGAAGTAGGATACCTGGACTTTTTTAAAATTTTAATTAATTTTTTCAAATTAATGTTTATAATGCGCGAGGTTGATATAATGTGTGGTTAATAGTTCGACAGTATTCTATATGAATATACTTATTGTATGTAGTCGCTTGTGATATTGTGTTATTAAAAAAACTTGACGTAGTATCATTCTTTTCTTGGGTTTTGATACAATATGGTGATTTGGTAATTACATTTCCTTTTAACAATGTGTACAGCTGGAAGCATGCATCGAAGAAATTAGGCTTTGGATGTCAGTCAACAAATTAAAGTTAAATGACTCGAAAACCGAAGTGCTTGTTATAACTCCATCATCACACGTTACTAGTTTTAGTTTGGATAGCATTGTGATTGGTGAAACCCATATTAGCCCAACAGATAGTGCAAAAAACGTTGGAATAATATTTGATTCACATTTGACACTAGAAAAGGAAATATCGCAGCGCTGTAAGACGTGCCTATATCATCTCAGAAACATTCGCTCCATACGGCCATACATCTCACAGGACTCCTGTGAAAAGCTAGTACATGCACTGATATCCTCCAGGTTGGACTACGGCAATGCAATACTATATGGTCTTCCTAAATGCCGCATCAGTCAGCTACAACGGATACAAAATATTGCCGCTCGCTTAGTGACGTGCAACAGAAAATACGACCACATTACCCCCATTTTAAAATCGCTACATTGGTTACCAGTTGATCGCAGAACTGAGTTTAAAATTCTACTATTGACATTTCGGGTTATCCAGGGCACAGCTCCAGAATATCTATGTGAACTACTCACACCTTACCAACCTTCTAGGACTCTGCGTTCAATACATAAGAATTTGTTAAATGTGCCAAAATCCCGGACAAAAACCTATGGTGATAGGGCCTTCTCTGTTTCGGCACCGCGACTGTGGAACAACCTACCAACTTCCCTACGTTTAGAAACGAACTACCTGTCTTTTAAAAATAAACTAAAAACTTTTTTATTCAGTATTACCTATCTGTGATAACAACCTAGTCAGTGTCTTTTAGCTATTTTACTATGTGATCAGTTATTTTTATATTCTTGTATCGTGTCTTTGAATATCTTTTAGAACTAGGCACGTAAAATCTATTTACTATTTACTACTATTTACTACAGCATATAGAAACAGACAAGGTACGAGATGGTTTGCAGGGTACGAGTCGTCTTTCACCAGGGTACGAGATAGTAAGAAATAGGGTACGAGTCGTCTTTCACTATGGGACGAGTCGGTAGGTGACGAGTAGGCGAGGGTACGAGATGTCTAAGAACCTTCGTGAGCTGGGACATTATTCATGGACAGTCGTGTTAAAGTTTGCTTTTAGTTGTCAATAGTGGACCATCGGCTTAGTTGATTAATAATTGTCCAAGCGTAAATACAGTCGGACCCACTTAATATGAACACGGTTAATATGAAGTTCGCGTAGTATGAAGTGATTTGCTTGGTCCCAGTGTAAATGCCTTGGTTTCTATGGACAGAAATTCACATAACATGAACACGTCTAATATGAAGTTCACGTAATATGAAGTCCAGCATAAGGTCCAATAGGCCACATTTGCTGCGTAATCTGTTCGCGTAATATGAACTGCACAAAAGGCTAAGAACAAAAACACAAAGAACACAAGTACACAAAAGACTTTGAGTAAGTGTCAACATTCAATGCTACTGTTTATAAAAGGTATTATTCTGGAGCGATCACCAAAGGGTGGCAATTGCACTTTGGGAGTCTTTAAGCTGATAAAGCAGTCGTTTGATTCAAAGCTATTGCGTACCAACACCGTTATGAAACACTCGGGTATTGGAGGTTGCATTGTATTTCAGGGATTTTACATCTTACTCCGGCCATTGATCTATAAATTGCGTTCGGGAGTAATGGTTACTTGTACTTCGTTTCATTCAAAGCTATTGCGTTTCAATGCTGTAATCAAAATTCAGGGTATTGATGTAGTAATGCATTCCAGGGATTTCTATATCCTACTCCAGTTATTGATCTATTAGTTGCGTTCGGGAGTAACAGTTAATTGCGCGTACGAAACCCTATAAAAGGTGCATAGAATTGCTTATCAATTATGAATCAAGTCATGGAGGAAACTGCTACGGCTACCGAGCTTACTCCAAATAATAGAAAATAAACACAACTAGAAGCTCATTCCGCCAGCGAAATGTTAAACACTTGACAAAAATTAAAACGCAAACTACTTCCTTCAGTGGGTTATTTCTTGAATAATATATTGCAAACAACACAGCTTGAATACTTCTTATAAGCCGAGTAGTGTTTGGTTGTTGTTGACTCAATGTTTTATTGGCTGGTCAGGTATACGCCGTGTTATCTATTGACGCAGTGAGAGCTCGCACAAAGCTCACTGAGCAAATGTGTATTCTGTGATGTCGATAAATGCTACGCATTTACTTGCAAAAATTACACTCTTTTCACAAGGCGTTTTAACAAAGAAAACGAAATCAAAGACGAAAATAAGAAGTGACATGCACATGTTCAGATCAAGCTCTTCATAAGTCCCAAGTTTCATGGTCGTAGGGCCCATAGTGTCAGAGGAGAAGAAGACACAAAAAATCGGAAAAAGTGTCAAGAAGAAAAAAAAAGGACGATTTTGCTCGCACAAATTCATATAACCTTGCAAGCCAAAGGCTTGTCAAGTGTTAAATAATCGTTCCAAACACAATAAACAATAAATCTATGCCTAGTGATTGTATGGGTGATTGAAAGTGTGATGTGTAAAAGTTCGTGTAATATGAAGTTCGCGTAATATGAAGTATTTTGCTCGGTCCCGACGACTTCATATTACGCGTGTCCGACTGTATGTAAACAATACGCATATTATTTATTTTCTTTGCGCCAATTGGTAAATTCAAGACGGAAGAAGCAAGGACAAGATTGCAAGAAGTACCACGGTGTTTATCAGATGAACCGACACGAAAACGGAAGTGTTCATCACAGAAACGAACCGGAATTTCAGTCTGCGGTAAATGTATTCGAACCTATTGGTTGATCTGGTTTTTAGGCCCCAACCGGGCGAAACCGGGGGGGGGGGGGGGTCTATAGGATTGCCCTCTGTCCGTCCATGCGTCACACTTTGGATGCTGTTTTTTGTTTCCACGCAAGTTCTCCGCTACTTGTCAAAAATTGTGATCTTTTGAGATAACTGCAATGTTACGTACTTGGGTGCTTTCCACGCGAGATCTCCGAAACTGTTAATCCTAGGCATATACTACCTTGCACGGTGAAAATATATATATTGAATTTGTGCAACGTCGTGTTATTTTTCAAATCGGCAAAAAATTGCCAAAATGGCCACTTGTCAAAAAATTGTGATCTTTTGAGATAACTGCAATGTGAGACGAGTGCTTTCCACGCAAGTTCTCCGAAACTATTTATCCTAGGCATATGCTACCTTGCACAGTGGATATATATATATTGAAGTTGTACAACGTCATTTTATTTTTTCAAATCAGTCAAATATTGCCAAGATACTGTTATTTTTGAGATAACTGTGGTGTAACACTTGGGTGCTTTCTACGTGAGTTCGTCGAAAGAGAGAGGCAAATGCTTCAGTAGCTAATCTGATAATCTGTTGAGCTTCTGTCACAAAGACGCGACGACCACGGTACTATTTCACTGTTCTCTATCAGTTCAAGTAATGTTTTTTCCTTGCAATCATTGCTATCGGTTGCTGATTCCTGTGTTCCAGTGATTGTTGTCGTTAAGTCAGTCGCAGTGTTCGGTTAGGGTCTGTGCCCTCGACGATGGCTTGTTACCAATTTACACGGCGATAAATTTGTATACATTTCACGAAATCCTGAAGTCACGAAATCCCTACGAAAAAAATGACCTTGTTTCTTATCCCTCGGCTTGGTTACTAAAATCGTGCGAAAAAAAAGAAGGGACGGGGTCGAGTAAAAAAACTTTCAAGTGAAAAGAAAAGTGAAATTGCCCAGCAAGCCGGGTGGATAAAATTGTTAAAAAAAAAGTTAAAAAGAGCTACTGTCGGCCTGAAGGAGATTTACTATGCAAACAGTCTGAGACTAAGCAGATCTCCGCTGTACAAAGCGAACACGGCAGTTTCGTTCTAGGTTTTGCCTTTTTCTTTTCAAACTGACCTTATTTTTTTTTTTGCTGAAACCCCTTAATCTTTTAGGAAGTGACATGTCTGGGGATTTGAGAGAAATTTTCCAAGAAATTGAGGTGACCGGGAATGAGATTACTTATGGCCTTCTACAAGAAAACATAAAGCAAGGTATTTTTGAGTCGAAAGCAATTAATTTTTCTTTTTTTTTTCAGACATAAAAATGGTAGTGGAAATCAGTCCATGAAGTTTTTCTCTTGCAAATATGGGTTTTCTTAAATGTTTCAAACAAGAACGAACAGGGTACTCATAATTAAGGACACAACATTTTCTCAATTGAAGGTCATGTTTTGTGCGTTTGATTCTGAATAAAACAGGAGTACGTCTAAATCAGATATAATGGGCGTAGCGTCTCATGGAACAATAAATCTAACACCATGTTTAGGGGTTACGTCTTCAAAAAAGATACTGCTGCCTGTTTACATTCCTATAAACAACAGTAGTATTACTTGTAGTACTCACGTATTCCTGTCTTAAAGGGAAATGCGGGTATCTCACCTACAATTGACATTTCCTTCATATTTTCACAATTTAATGCTTGGAGGGTATATATTCAAAAATTGGAAAGAAAAAGGGGGGTCACCGATATTATAACAGAAGTAAAGGCACTGAAAGGTCGCGCACTTTTACTATAGAAACCATTTGGAAAACCAAGAAATTTCAATCAAAATGCAAAATTCACACATAATCACAATTGACAATTGCCTCATTTTTTTTCTGTTTGAAGAACACGTCATACGAAATGTTTTAAGCAAATAAAAAATATATGTCACCGTATCAATAAGAGAATTATGCAATCGTTTTGACAAAATCCCATTGACTCAATGGATAAATGGTAAAAACAGTGTAATATGATTTTAATTGACAATATATCAACACAGGACCTTCTAGGAACAAAATATCAATACAGACCATTTATGGACACGACCCTATTTGTCTTTGAAAAGAATTTTTCGATCTAGACGGATTTAGTAGTTATTTATACTGTGTAAACATGGATTCAAACCCAGCGATATTCAATGTAATGCGCATTTCGGTCGCTAGATGGCGCAGAGATACCCGCATTTCCCTTTAAGTAATAGCTGGGCAAATCGTTGTTTGATTGTATTCGATGCAGATTCGCAACGCCTTGGAGTCAATGTGAAGTTTTATGACAAATTAGCAGACAGCCCACTGCACTCCCCCACCCAGGCATCACAGCTAAGCATACAGCCCTGCCTCCCAGGTGAGTACCAATACCAGGAGTATATGAGTATATGGGCAGACAGCCCACTGCACCCCCCCCCCCCCGCCCAGGCATCACAGCTAAGCATACAGCCCTGCCTCCCAGGTGAGTACCAATACCAGGAGTATATGAGCAGACAGCCCACTGCACCCCCCCCCCCCCCCCCGCCCAGGCATCACAGCTAAGCATACAGCCCTGCCTCCCAGGTGAGTACCAATACCAGGAGTATATGAGCAGACAGCCCACTGCACCCCCCCCCCCCCCCCCGCCCAGGCATCACAGCTAAGCATACAGCCCTGCCTCCCAGGTAAGTGCCAGTACCGGGAGTATATGACTCGAAGTGTCTATGCAGGCAGTATACCGAACTCCCTGCAAAAAATTTGTGAAGACGTGTGTCTTGGCACGTGAAACACGTAATCTAAGACTTCCCAACATAGTGCCAGATACGTCCAGTCTTTAGCCAAAAAATAAATAAATAAATAAATAAAAAAACGTTTTAAAAACTGACATTATATTAGTAATTTGGGAGTGCGTATTACACATACTGGACTGCATTTGCCCACAAGGTATGCACTTCCGCAAGGACATCGCGCAAATCGGTACGCGTTTTTAACTCTAGGTCCAGGGTTTTAACGGGAAGCCGTACTATTTTTTGTGGTTCAGCGTGAAAAAAAAAAAAACGCAAATTGTGTTTAGTTCGTCTTTTGCGATTTATTCCAGTAATATCTGTAGTTTGTTGTTATGGATATATATGGGTTCCGCTGCCCGCTTTCTCTACAGTTGGAATTTTTGTTCACAGACTGCATGGTGCATGTCTGGCAAATCTGTGTAATTACAACGATAAACTTAAGGTTAATTCATGAATTAAGCTAACATTTTAGTAGGGGTGGCGATATTTATCGATACAGCGATATATCGCGATACTTTTTTTCACGATACGTATCGCGATACGAATTTTGAAATATCGATATTTTCCGATATTTTCCATTGTATGTTTTATTCAACATACGCAATAATTTTCCAGTGTGTTATTTGTACGTGATATCTGCAATACTGCTGTTCGTCGCTTTTCACACCATATTTTCTGTTGTTCAGATTTAGTTTCACATTTTTTCGGTTACTCCTTTTTCAACGGCAGGTTATGCCATGACTAAAGAAAGATCTCAGCTGTGTGATTGAGTGGACAGGCTAATATATTTGAAAAAGTGACATTTTTTCCGATTCAACGTTAGAGAAGACGTTGTGTTGTTATCCCCCGTGTAACGGAGGGATAGAGTTATGAACTTGTCCGTCTGTCTGTCCGCACTTTTTTTTGTTCTCACTATATCTTCTCTGTTGCTATTTATCAGAAGCAAAGCAAATATTACAGGAACAAATATATATATATATAAGAAGTTGTGCGAGGTTATTTTTTGATTTTGCAAATGAAATGTAAAAATTTTGACGTTTTACGTTTTTGCATCCACTTTTGTTCGTGCGATATCTCTGTAATTATTTACCGGACCCAACTAAACTTTACATGCACTCTGTATAGTCAAGTTGTGCAACGGTAGGTTATTTGTCGATTTTGTAAAAAAAAGAAAGTGTTAATTTTCGACGTTTTTTTTTTTTTTTTTAGTTTTTTGACTTTGTAATTTTTGTATCAACTTATGTGTGGATGAGGAAAACCAAATCCAACAGGAAGAAAGCATATAGTTTTGACGTTTTAACGTTTTTTGACTAAATAAAATAGGTAGCGGAATTGTCCTTTATAGTACTTTGCAAATGACGAATTTTTAATTAGTGAATCTATCAAAACCAGTATGTCCTACACATGGGATCTTGCCTCATGGTGGCCCTAGTTATCACTGATGACAGTCGAAATCATAATTAAGACGTTCTTGCCAACATACTTTTCGTATTCTGTTACAATGCCCTTACTTCAATACGCTACACAAGTGTTAAAATGTCTAGAAATAAAGCCATCAGCGGTTGTATTTGTCCCTTTTTAAACATTTAAAATATCGCGATATATATCGCGATACGTGGTTAATATCGCGATACAGAATTCGCCGCGATACCCAACCCTACATTTTAGGCAATACACGGGTTTGCCAGATATTTCAAGCAATACACCAATTAACCGCGTGCATTTGGACAACGTAATAATTAACTAAATTCCAACATTACCTGTAGCATATATAGGTACGGATCCTGTATTTTGGGGTGTCCGCTTTTGTGACTAGGACGCTGTACGCATTCTCGAGATTGGCCAAAGGAGTCTCGTACATATCACAGAGAGAGTTCACTGATTTAGCTGGCCAAGCCAAATGAAAATTCATAAAGCCGTAGATATGTAGCTATAGTTAAAAAAAGATAGATAAATGTAAATATTTAACAACCTTGTAATCGCTCTTGATCTTTTAGAACCTGTGGGGGAATATATGCGATCGACCGCGTGTCGGTCTGTCGGTCGGTCATCAAGAGCTCGTTAACACGACAACTTAAACACTCCTTCAAGGTTTTTCATGGAACTTGGTATGTAGCTTCTATGGGAACAAACACAGATCGGTATTGTAAATGGGCCAGGGTCGTCAAAGGAAAATGAACCAGCTGGACTTAGAAAATTTCAGCTCTTAATTGACTATTGTGAGAACTTGTTAGCACGATAACTTAAAAACTCCTGCAAGGATTTTCATGAAACTTGGTATGTAGCTTCTTTGGGAACAAACACAGATCAGTTTTGTAAATGGGCCAGGTTCGTCCAAGGAAAATGGACCAGCTGGACTTAGAAAATTTCAGCTCTTCATTGACTACTGTTAACACGATATCTCAAAAACAACCGCAAGGATTTTCATGAAACTTGGTGTGTATCTTCTGGGGGCACTAACAAGGATCGGTATTGTCAATTGGTTAGGTTGGCCCAACGAAAAAGAGCCTAATGCACTTTGAAATTTACCAGATCCTGGAAATTATTCAGCATCGGAATGAGTTTGTTAACACGTTACCTCAAGAACTACTGCAAGGATTTTAATGAAACTTGGTGTGTATCTTCTGTGGGCACTAACAAGGATCGGTATTGTCAATTGGTTAGGTTGGCCCAAGGAAAAAGAGCTAGATGCACTTTGAAATTTACCAAATCCTGAAAATTATTCAGGATCGGAATGAGTTTGTTAACACGATATCTCAAGAACAACGACAGGGATTTTAATGAAACTTGGTATGTAGCTTCTATGGCAACAAACACAGATCGGTATTGTAAATGGGCCAGGTTCGTCTAAGGAAAATGAACCAGCTGGACTTAAAAAATTTCAGCTCTTGATTGACTATTGTGTGAACTTGTTAGCACGATAACTTAAAAACTCCTGCAGGGATTTTCATGAAACGTGGTATGTAGTTTCTTTGGGAACAAACACAGATCAGTTTTGTAAATGGGCCAGGTCCGTCCAAGGAAAATGGACCAGCTGGACTTAGAAAATTTCAGCTCTTCATTGACTACTGTTAACACGATATCTCAAGAACAACTGCAAGGATTTTCATGAAACTTGGTGTGTATCTTCTGTGGGCACTAACAAGGATCGGTATTGTCAATTGGTTAGGTTGGCCCAAGGAAAAAGAGCTAAATGCACTTTGAAATTTACCAAATCCTGAAAATTATTCAGCATCGGAATGAGTTTGTTAACACGATATCTCAAGAACAACTACAGGGATTGTAATGAAACTTGGTATGTAGCTTCTATGGCAACAAACACAGATCGGTATTGTAAATGGGCCAGGTTCGTCTAAGGAAAATGAACCAGCTGGACTTAAAAAATTTCAGCTCTTGATTGACTATTGTGTGAACTTGTTAGCACGATAACTTAAAAACTCCTGCAGGGATTTTCATGAAACGTGGTACGTAGTTTCTTTGGGAACAAACACAGATCAGTTTTGTAAATGGGCCAGGTTCGTCCAAGGAAAATGGACCAGCTGGACTTAGAAAATTTCAGCTCTTCATTGACTACTGTTAACACGATATCTCAAGAACAACTGCAAGGATTTTCATGAAACTTGGTGTGTATCTTCTGTGGGCACTAACAAGGATCGGTATTGTCAATTGGTTAGGTTGGCCCAAGGAAAAAGAGCTAAATGCACTTTGAAATTTACCAAATCCTGAAAATTATTCAGCATCGGAATGAGTTTGTTAACACGATATCTCAAGAACAACTACAGGGATTTTAATGAAACTTGGTATGTAGCTTCTATGGCAACAAACACAGATCGGTATTGTAAATGGGCCAGGTTCGTTGAAGGAAAATGCACCAACTGGACTTGGAAAATTTCAGCTCTTGATTGACTATTGATGGCCGTGTTTAACTGATGGGGGGCCTGTTGGGAATATGTGGGCTATGCACACTGCTCTAGTTAATTATGCGGTGTTGAGGTCAGATAATGTCGAGGTTGGTTCTTGGGTATTTTGATCGGTATTGTTTTAAGTGACAGGCAATTTGCCTGGTCGTAACAGTGTGTAAAAATAAGCATAACCGCAATTGTCACACTTTGGCAGAGGAAAGTGCACAGATTGTCCCTGACGTAATGGATGTGACGTCACCTCACACGTCGCCATCATCGAGTCAGATGTCCAGCCCGAGTTCAGATCAGCAGCGAGTGCTACATGAAATGCAAGCCATGCAACAAGAACTGGACCAAATGCAGCGTCATAATCAGATAGATACCCCACCAAAAATCCAGTTCCAAGACACTGGAAATTTTTGAAGGTTTTAGAATAAATAATTATGTTAACACTGGGGTGTTACGGTCCGCGCAGAAAAGCCAAGAGTAATCCCGGGTCGGCTCGTAATGACACCGAAATTTATGATGGCACATCAAGTAGATAATTACAAAAATACTCAAACAGTACATGTTTTTTTACAACGCCAAAGCAGCAGCAAGATTATGTTGCGTTAAAAATCGAAAATGTATTGTGCTAATTTCAGTATAGGTATTTGTTTAACCGATAGGAAAAAAATGTGGGGCTATAGAAGTCCGTACATAAAGTAATATTGTTCGTTTGAAAGTCATGTATCGTTCATGTTTACGTTCTTACTTGTAGTGTGTAATATTCTGAGAAAATTTAACGCCAGATGTTAGTGGGTCCAAATTTTTGGACTGGAAGCCAGTTTTTGATTTTTTTTTCCGTACACTGACAATGTGTAGGTAGGTTTTTAAACACAGCGTTGATTCGTTTCTACAAACTGTAAAATAGTGACACTTAATTTATATAGATCATAAATTTTATGATTATTAGTTATTGCTTAATTTCAAGTATTCACTGACATTTGTTCTACGTTGACTGAATCCCAGAAGTGTTCATAGTGTTATTTGTTTGTTTTTCAAATCTATGTCGATATGCGTTAATAAAATGAGTGAAAAACCAGAGTAAATCGCTCTTTATTAAGGAGTGATTTAGACAGCCCAGCAAAATAAATACACCAAACTTCGTTACAAACAATTCTAAAACATAGCTAATAAATTCCCCTTAAAATATTTTTTGACGTTCCTTTCCCAGCTGTTCTTGATGCTCAGATTTAAACCAACTAATTTTCTCGTGTATCGAAGATGACTAGAAATAGAAACTAATATGGCACGCGCGAAAACCTGTACTTCGATGCCCCCCCCCCCCCCTCCCTCCACCCGCCAACCCCTCCTCCCCGCACGGAGGGTGTGCTGTGGTATGTTCCCTTATTTCAGTGCAGATTCGATGTCTACCCCGCCCCTCCGCCTGGGAAAGTAGGGACACTCGATACAACCAGTTGAACTTCACGGTCCGCAACCCCCCCCCCCCCCCCCCCCGGTGGGTGAGTTGCGATATGTTCTTTATCTCAGGCCTGAGACTCTTTGTAACCATTTACGATGCGATATCTGCTATATGTCAAAGAACGTTTTGAAACCACGCCCTGAGCTATAGACTAGGATTTAAAAATAAGCTAACATTTCATACCAGTACTATAACACAGAAACTTGAAAGCTTTAAAAACTATCATGTATAAACTCCCCCATAGGTGACACTTTACAAAAATCAGAATGCAGCCATGTACAGGCTCTATCTCGAGATTCATAACACCCATGTATTTTGAGATGTAAGTTGCGATGAGACAAGAAGACATTAAAAAGAAGGCGTCACTTCAAGTGACTATTTTCCTAAAGCCACACTTAGATGCTTGTCTGCAGTTCTTTGTTTTTGTAATGTACTTCTGACAAACTCCGCAGCTTTTCCGCCGCCTGTGTAATAAAAGACCAGATATTTAATGAAACTAGCAATGATTGTGTAAAAATGTCAAGTAGTTTCCCTTTACGTCATTTGCAAGATGGAGTTGGGCTAACTTTCAGCTAGTAATTTACATACATATTAACTCAACCCCGATTTTATAATTACACCATTTATTTGTATGTTGTGACAAGTTTCTCGGCAGATATGCCCGTTGGGTTTGACCACTCACACAGACCTAGTCCGTAGTGGGATCGCGGCTGCACTCCGCAAGCATCTCGTAGCGTACGCCCCCAACCCCCTCCCCCCCTCCCGCACTCATGCACCTGCTCGGCAGTGAGATCGCGGCCGCACTCCGCAAGCATCTCATAGCGTACGCCCCCAATCCCCCCCCCCTCCCGCACACACGCATGTGCTCGGCAGTGAGATCGCGGCCGCACTCCGCAAGCATCTCATAGCGTACGCCCCAAACCCCCTTCCCCCCCCCCCCCTCCCGCACACACGCACCTGCTCGGCAGTGAGATCGCGGCCGCACTCCGCAAGCATCTCATAGCGTACGCCCCCAACCCCCCCCCCCCCCCTCCCGCACACACGCACCTGCTCGGCAGTGAGATCGCGGCCGCACTCCGCAAGCATCTCATAGCGTACGCCCCCAACCCCCCTCCCGCACACACGCACCTGCTCGGCAGTGAGATCGCGGCCGCACTCCGCAAGCATCTCATAGCGTACGCCCCCAACCCCCCCTCCCGCACACACGCACCTGCTCGGCAGTGAGATCGCGGCCGCACTCCGCAAGCATCTCATAGCGTACGCCGTAATCCCCCCCCCCCCCCCCTCCCGCACACACGCACCTGCTCGGCAGTGAGATCGCGGCCGCACTCCGCAAGCATCTCGTAGCCTACCATGAACTTCTTGACGGTGGCGGAGCGCAGCAGGGGCGGGAAGTAGACGGCGTGAAGCTGCCAGTGAGAGGTGTCCTCCCCCCGACGCGGCCCTGTTGGCGCTCCTGCATGAGACAGCGTCGTAATACAGTCCAACCCCCGTCAGAGAATTCTAATTACTAAAACTCTAACAGACTAAGACTGTTTTCATCCGAATTATTCCGAAGACAGAGCTGTAAAGATCAGCTTAATGGGTTTTTGTCATTTCTATTCAACTTATGTCTGGTTCAATATTTATTTAGCTGTAGTACTGTGAAGCTCATCAAATATGGGCAAAGATCTTAAAATCTACAGCCAGTGCAAATGGTTACCAATGACAAACTACTGTGACTAGTCATCGTGGAAAGAATCTACAATGCAAACTCAGTCAACTCACCATGCCACCCCATTGAATACGGAAAGGAAACTTCAAAAAGGTTGTCATATTTAGTTAGTAAAATCTTCATTATATCTGCCAGATCTGAAAATAAAATGCCTTATTCTTTTAAAATCAATACTGAAAGCTTCTATGTAGGCATAGGTGCATTATTTTTTAACTTGTGTATATTTTATTATTTTTTAACTTGTGTATATTTTCATGTGATGACAACTATGTGGGTGACTATGTGATCACTGAAATTTTGACCACTCCTAAGCGGCCTCGATAACTCGACTAACGCCTGCGGTACCATGTTTTGTAAATCTTGTTTCTTGTTCGATGTGTCAAACACTTTTGGAATACCATATATCGAATTGTACAATATGTACAATATTACTGTATAAAGGATATACTGTACCCAGTACCGCACTACCACGAACCATACACTGGGTTATAATATTAAAAGCATTGCCGTCAAATCGAAGTAAACCTTACAAAAGTTGGTGAATGTTACTATAAATAGTTCAGCCTTACCGTCCCTTTCCTCCTGGGTAAGGTCTTCGATTCTGAGGACGTGGCGCTGTGGTAGCAGCATGGTTTCGTACGGCCACACCGCCCAGTAAGGTACTAAACAAACCCAGTGCTTGCTTTCGGCCACGATCCGCTCCTGCAGACAGTAATACAATCATGTGCAAAGAATTGGGACATTTCGGTCCTTCACCATTTCGGCACATCGCAAAAGGATGCTGAACTGTTCACAAGTGCCGAATGCCACAATTGCAAAGGAAGTGGTGAAGCTTCTTTACCGTGCTGAACACAGTCAGTATTTCAAACAACAAGTAACATCAATAAATGCTCACTAGCAAAATAATTGTTAACCATATCAGCTCATTTTGACTTCTTTTACTTTTTATTAGACCAGCCGACTATGTCGGGCTGGTCTTGTCTTATCAATAGAGGGGTATCCGTCGTCCGTATGTACGTATGTATGTACGTGTGTAAACTTTTACTTAAAATGCTTCTTCTCCTTCAGTTTTGATCGGATTCCTCTCAAATTTTACACGAATGTTTTCTAGGTATACCTCTGTAAAAAATTTTTTTTTTGGCGCTCCGCCAAAAATTGGCCAAATGGGGGGCATTTCAAATTTTTCGGTTGCCAATTTTCAAAATGCTTCTTCTCCTTCAGTTTTGATCGGATTCCTCTCAAATTGTACACGAATATGCCCTAGGTAGACCTCTTTTCAAAAATTACTCATTTTTGCGATCCGCCAAAAATTGGCCAAATGGGGGACATTTTTTAATTTTTTGGTGTCAAATTTTCAAATTGCTTCTTCTCCCACAATTTTGATCGGATTCCTTTCCAATTTTGGATAGTTGTTCTCAAGGTAGACCTGTCTTGAAAAATTACTCTTTTTGGCGATCCGCCAAAAATTGGCCAAATGGGGGACATTTTAATTTTGTGGTTGCCAATTTTCAAAATGCTTCTTCTCCCACAATTTTGATCAGATTTTCTTCAAATTTTGCACCCATATTCCCTAGGTAGACCTATTTTGAAAAATTACTTATTTTGGCGATCCGCCAAAAATTTGCCAAATGGGGGACATTTTCAAATTTTTTGGTCTACAATTTTCAAATTGCTTCTTCTCGCACAATTTTGATCGGATTCCTTTCCAATTTTTGATAGTTGTTCTCAAGGTAGATCTCTCTCGAAAAATTACTTTTTTTGGCAATCCGCCAAAAATTGGCCAAATGGGGGACATTTGTAATTTTGTGGTTGCCAATTTTCAAAATGCTTCTTCTCCCACAATTTTGATCAGATTTTCATCAAATTTTACACGAATGTTATCTAGGTATACCTCTCTTTAAAAATTTTTTTTTTTGGCGCTCCGCAAAAAATTGGCCAAATGGGGGGCATTTCAAATTTTTCGGTTGCCAATTTTCAAAAGGCTTTTTCTCCTTCAGTTTTGATCGGATTCCTCTCAAATTTTACCCGAATATGCCCTAGGTAGACCTCTTTTGAAAAATTACTCATTTTGGCGATCCGCCAAAAATTGGCCAAATAGGGGACATTTTTTAATTTTTTGGTGTCAAATTTTCAAATTGCTTCTTCTCCCATAATTTTGATCGGATTCCTTTCCAATTTTGGATAGTTGTTCTCAAGGTAGACCTGTATGGAAAAATTACTCTTTTTGGCGATCCGGCAAAAATTGGCCAAATGGGGGACATTTGTAATTTTGTGGTTGCCAATTTTCAAAATGCTTCTTCTCCCACAATTTTGATCAGATTTTCTTCAAATTTTGCACCCATATCCCCAAGGTAGACCTATTTTGAAAAAGTACTTATTTTGGTGATCCGCCAAAAATTGGCCAAATGGGGGACATTTTCAAATTTTTTGGTCTACAATTTTCAAATTGCTTCTTCTCGCACAATTTTGATCGGATTCCTTTCCAATTTTTGATCGTTGTTCTCAAGGTAGATCTCTCTTGAAAAATTACTTTTTTTGGCAATCGGCCAAAAATTGGCCAAATGGGGGACATTTGTAATTTTGTGGTTGCCAATTTTCAAAATGCTTCTTCTCCCACAATTTTGATCAGATTTTCATCAAATTTTACACGAATGTTATCTAGGTATACCTCTCTTTAAAAATTATTTTTTTTTGGCGCTCCGCAAAAAATTGGCCAAATGGGGGGCATTTCAAATGTTTCGATTGCCAATTTTCAAAAGGCTTTTTCTCCTTCAGTTTTGATCGGATTCCTCTCGAATTTTACCCGAATATGCCCTAGGTAGACCTCTTTTCAAAAATTACTCATTTTGGCGATCCGCCAAAAATTGGCCAAATGGGGGACATTTTTTAATTTTTTGGTGTCAAATTTTCAAATTGCTTCTTCTCCCATAATTTTGATCGGATTCCTTTCCAATTTTGGATAGTTGTTCTCAAGGTAGACCTGTCGTGAAAAATTATTCTTTTTGGCGATCCGGCAAAAATTGGCCAAATGGGGGACATTTGTAATTTTGTGGTTGCCAATTTTCAAAATGCTTCTTCTCCCACAGTTTTGATCAGATTTTTTCAAATTTTGCACCCGTATTCCCTAGGTAGACCTATTTTGAAAAATTACTTATTTTGGCGATCCGCCAAAAATTGGCCAAATGGGGGACATTTTCAATTTTTTTGGTCTACAATTTTCAAATTGCTTCTTCTCGCACAATTTTGATCGGATTCCTTTCCAATTTTTGATAGTTGTTCTCAAGGTAGATCTCTCTTGAAAAATTACTTATTTTGGCGATCTGCCAAAATTTGGCCAAATGAAGGACATTTTTTAATTTTTTGGTGTCAAAGTTTCAAATTGCTTCATCTCCCACAATTTTGATCGGATTCCTTTCCAATGTTTGATAGTTGTTCTCAAGGTAGACCTCTCTTGAAAAATTGTTTTTTTTTTGGGCGATCCGCCAAAAATTGGCCAAATGGGGGACATTTGTAATTTTGTGGTTGCCAATTTTCAAAATGCTTCTTCTCCCACAGTTTTGATCAAATTTTCTTCAAATTTTTCACGAATACTCCCTAGGTAGGCCTCTTTGGAAAAATTACTCATTTTAGCGATCCGAAAAAAATTGACCAAATGGGGGACATTTTTTTATTCTTTTGTGTCTAATTTTCAAATTGCTTCTTCTCATACAATTTTGAGTATGGCCGCTCATTTTGATTTGGTACGCTGTGATGACAACTATCTTGCGTGTGACATTATCGCATTGGCTGAAAGCCGTTTAACAGCCGACGATGATAACAAAAAATTTTTAATAGATGGCTTTCATCCCATACTGAGATGTGGCCAGTTCGTTTCAACAGAATGTCGACGACCTCCGCATGGCCTTGCTTTTGATCTAAAAAACATACATGAAGTGTTGTCCAAGGAGTTCATTTCAACTGCACTCTTTGAGTGTTTAGACATTAGAATAATTTTCAAAGTAATTTTCTTTGAGTGTTTACACATTAGAGTATTTTCCTTCAACTAATCAGATTGTATGTAATCCCACCACACACTCTTAACACGACATTAGATCTTGCATTTGCCTCTTCTACCACTGCTTTTCCCGAAATTATTTCCCTGTGTTTGGTCTTTTCACCACACGCTTGGTATTCTTGTCCCCTTATGAAAGAATTGAAAGAATGACTCCTCATCAGCCACAACTACACCGAGCAAGTGAGCGAATATTTTCTCCATTCAGTTACGGCTTTTTTCGTAACCGCTGTCTGCCAATTTAATCATGATTTTGTCTGTGATTCTTGGATATATATTCTGTAGGTCACGGCTGGTCACCATGTCCCTGGACATGCTTGTTGCTTTTATTCACTGTAATTGTTGAAAACCTCAAATTTCACCAGTTATCACCAAAAACACCTGCTTCCGTGTAAGCCTGTAGTTTTAAGCCTCCGGCATAGTTATTTTGCGTTGTCAAGTGTAAACCTCGCTATTCGGTACTGAAATCGGTTGGTTATTGCTTTTCTTATAGGTTTCGTTTCTTTGCTACTTAATTTTTAAGTTTTTGTCATGTTTCTTTTGCTATGGGTGATAATACCTTTTTCTGGAGTTCCTTTTGTAGATAATCCACCAACATCGGAGTTCGGTGCTTCTCGTAATACTGTTTTTG